>JAKSZT010040477.1:981567-1017838 GCA_026826555.1 Tolypeutes matacus
ATTGGTTCATCCGAATATACATGAAAGATATACAAAATCATTCAAAGAATCGGGGATGGGGCATGGTCACGATGGGTGGATAATCACACAATAAATGAGGGAATCTGAATTCCTAGCCTGGAAAGCTCTGCCACAGTCTCCAAGGGAGCAGCAATAGTCCTCTGAGTGTAGGGACAGTGCCTGTCAAAATAGGATGACCCACTGATGTGTTTTTTTTTATTTATGACTACCCTTGTGAGTCTTTGCTCTTGTAAATGAGACTTAGCCTTCAGTGGTGCCTAAGGGTTGCCACCTGAGAGCCTCCTTGTTTCTCAAATGTGGCCTCTCTCTAAGCCAAACTCAGCATATGATTGCGTTACCTTACCCCCAACGTGGGACATGACTACCGGGTATGTGCCTCCCTGGCAACGAGGGATTAATACCAAGTTACAACTGGCAACACAACTGGAAAAAGACCTTGAATAAATGGGGGAAATGGTAACGACAAATGAGTTCAAGTGGCTAAGAGACTTCAAAGAGAGTCGGGATGTCATCCCAGAGGTAACTCTTACACACACCTCAGTAGGAGCTCATAGAACATCTAAGTGCCTGTCACCCCACTCAGTGGGGTTCCTGAGAGCTCCGGAGACACCCTGGTCCTATATAAGGGGGGATAGCCCCAGAGACTGATGCCTTATCAGTGGGTTCTATTTTGGAATCTGTGCTCCTGAGAGTGACAGAATTAGACAAATAAGTCCTCCCTGCACATGGTTCACCAGTCCCTTCTATTCAAACCTATATGTGATGCTGGAGTTTTTAGGTATACTTCCAGAGACTGGAGCCTCCCGCCTACCTATGTGCCAGGTGTGCATGAAATCTAGGTGGAGCTGCAACTCCTACCCTACAGCTCAATGGACTCATCCAAGTCACCTGGTGAGGAGACAATGATGGGCAATGGCCATCCCAGGGAATGGAGAGGGCCTGCATCTGCAGGCAGGATCATCCCACCCACCATATCCATGGGATATAAGCCCTCTCTCACTTGGAGTTGGAGTGGACATCACCATCCCAGTCCCCTCAGGATTGGGGGAAGAACTATGGACTAGAGTGGACTTGATGGTATTCTCTTGTTCACATATGGTGATTTTAGCAATGCAAGAAATTATAACAATGAGGTGGAGCCAGTGGCCACTTGTCACTTTTTGGGTAGGGAGGGGATGAGCAGTTGAAATACAGGGGCTTCTTTGGGAGTTGGAGGTTGTCCTGAGTACTGTTGTGGCAAAGGATGTAGGCCATTTTAAATCAGCACACACCACTCAGAACTGAGTGGGAGAGAGTGTGGTCTACAGTGTGAACTGTGGTCTATGGTTGGTGGCAAGGCTCCAGGATGTGTAAGTTCATTGAGGGTGGTGGGCCACACTGTGGGAGATGTTTGTGTGGGATGTGGTGGGAGGTGTGGGAGGCGGGCAACATGGGAATCCCAGTGGGTTCCGTGTAATATTTTGGGTAATCTAAGCACCTTTTAAAAAATATGTATATATATATATAAATAACATTTTTGTAAGCAAATACACATATATGCATATATATTTATATATCATTTTGCAAATGTTTGTATGTATTGTGAGAATTTTGAATTTTACCCATAATAAAAAAAAAAAAAGATCTAGAATACTCAATGTGTATTTTTTTCATGTGTGCACTTGTTTGTGTGTTTCTAAATTATATCCCCCATGAAATTACACATAGTGAATCAGTTTTAATAGAGAGATAAAGAAATAAATCAAAAGATGGTGTAGCCATTGGGCAATTTGATGTAATTATGAAGTCTAAAAATCTAATTGGATCATGCTTGTAAACTGATGTGTTAATGTGGGCATGATTAAGTTATGATTAGGGCATTGACTGGGCTATGTCAGTAGGGTGTTGAGCCCCACCCCTCGGTGGGTGGGGGAAGAAAATATAAAAAAAGAAAAGAAAATATTTGCAGTAGTTTTTGAGTAACAGTTCTGAAGTTGGAGTTTTGATGTTGGAGAAAAGGTCCTGGGATAGTGACGAGCCATTTGCCTGAGAGTTCACAGCTGGCCTTGTGGAGAGAAGAAAAGCCTAGAGAGCCTCACAGTCTACAGTTGACCTTGTGGAGGAAACAGAGGACCTAATCCCAGAGAGAAACACAGCCCCGAGAAGAGAGGAATCCAGGAAGCCTGAACCGTGGCAAATGTCGGCAGGTGTCTTGCTCCAATACGTGGCAATGGACCTTGGTGGGGGAAGAAACTTATGCTTTATGGCCTGGTAAATGTGGGCTTCTACCCCAAATAAATACCTTTTATAAAGACCAACCAATCTTTGGTATGTTGCATTAGCGCCCCTTTGTCTGACTAATTCAGAATTTGGTATGGAGGAGTGGGGAAGTGCTTTTGCAATTACCAAAGTGTTGGAACGGTTTTATAAATGGTAAGGGGTATTTTTTGGAGGAATTTTGAAATGCTTCATGGAAAAAGCCTAGATTGCTTTGAAGAAACTGTTGATAGCAACATGGACGCTAAAGAGACTTTTTATGATGCCTTAGAAGTAAATGATGAAACTATTATTGGAAACTGGAGGAAAGGTGATCCATGTTTTAAAATTGCAGAGACCTTAGCAACATTAACTCTTGGTGTTATATGGAAGACAGAATTTGAAAATGGTGAACCTGAGCATTTAGCTGAAGAACTTTCCAAGGTAAACCCTGAGAATGTGGCTTGGCTTCTCCTTGCAGCTTATAGTAAGGTACTAGATGAGCGAAATATACTAAGGACTGAACTTTTGGGGCACAAAGAAAACAGAAACTGATTCCAGAACTTCCAAATTTCTGGAAATCAAGTTTCCAGATGAAAGTGCCCCATTTGAAGACTTAGCTAAACCTGGATCTTGTAAATCAGAATTGAAGATGCAGTTATCTAGGAAAGACTTGTGCAAAGTCTTACTGTCTGATGGCTTGGACCCCTGCTTCCTGCATGCTAAACCAGCAAAGTTTTTGAGAGAGCTGTATGAACAAAACCACTTTCAGCTTAGAAAAAGAGGTCATGCAAAGGAGAGATTGAAGTAGAATAAGCTTTAAGAAGAAAACGGTGGAAGCAGAGATCTGGAATTAAGACATCTCCTTGGGCCAAGAGAGAAGCCCCACCCATGTATATAGACAGGGTGAGTTTGCCCCTGCAGTTGAAGAGGGTGGATGTTCCTACCCAATGTTCTGGGAGAGTTTTGCCATCCCAGGGTGCAAAGAGGGTGGAGCACATTCCTCAAAGATTAGGGCAGTTAAGATCAACACCCCATAGGTCTGAGAGGGTTGTACCTGTCCCCCATGGATTAGAAAAGGCCAGGTGGTCAACCCATTTCGCTGATAGGGTTGAACCTGTATGCCAAAGGTTAGGGAAGGCCAGGTGGTCAACTCGTTGCTCTGAGAGGGTTGAACCTGTATGCCAAAGGTTAGGGGGAATGTTGTCTTCACCTCAGTGTACTCAGGAGGCTAAGACTCTAACCCAAAGATTGGGTAAGGTATTGCAATTATCCCAAAACTCTTGGAGGGTGAGGTCCAGAGCTTGGTTGACACCCAGATGCTTGATAAGGGTGGAACCAAGAAAATGGCCCTTGGGCAAGACTGTGGAAAGTTTGGGTCCCCATGTGGCCACAAGGAGAAGAAACCATCATCTTAAGAATGATTCTCAGACTTTGAAATCGAATGGAGGATGCCCTGCAGGTTTACTGAACTGTAAAGGATCCATGACTCATGTTTTACATCCCAGTTTTTCCTTATGATAATGAAAATGTTTATCCCTTGTCTTTCCATTTGTGTATTGGAAGCAGTTAAATGGTTTTGTAAGTTTCAGCGTTCTACAGTGGTTGGGATTTTGCCTGAAGACAAACTGTATTTCTTTAAACTGCCTATGATATGATTTTGTACTTGAATTGTTACTGAATTAAGGTTTTTTGAATATTGTAATGTATTTTTGTAATTCAGAAGGTGGAGTGTAGCCATTGGGAAATTTGATGTAATTATTAATTCCAAAAATATAATTGGATCATGCTTGTAAACTGATTTGATAATCTGGGCATGATTAAGTTATGATTAGGGCATTGACTGGGCCACATCAGTAGGGTGTGGAGCCCCACCCCTTGGTGGGAAGGGGAAGAAAATATAAAGGGCATCACAAAGAACAGAGTTGCAGCAGTTTTTGAGTAACAGTTCTGAAGTTGGAATTTTGATGTTGGAGAAAAGGTCCCAGGATAGTGACAAGTCATTTGCCTGAGAGCTCACAGCTGGCCTTGTGGAGGAAACAGAGGAGCTAAGCCCAGAGAGAAATGAATCCCTGGAAAGAGAGGAACCCAGGAAGCCTGAACCATGGCAAATGTTGGCAGGTGTCTTGCTCCAACACGTGGTGATGCACTTTGGTGAGGGAAGAAACTTATGCGTTATGGCCTGGTAACTGTGGACTTCTACCCCAAATAAATACCCTTTATAAAGACCAACCAGTCTTTGGTATATTGTTTTAGTGCCCCTTTGGCTGACTAATACAGATGGTGATTCTGAAAGATATATAGATAGAAACTAATTACTAGTGTATAACCTTGAAATTCGGTTGAGACTGGGGTAGATGTATTCTACTTCATTACACAAGTAAACTACCTAAAGTTTTGCATCAAAACTGTCATTTAATAATTACATATTTTGGGTTAGTCAATTTATTTCTCTGAGATTTAAGCTTATAAATGGAACAAGTATAAAAATATAGAGATCATTTTAAGACATGTAGGAAGTATTAAATAGTGGATATTTAGTATGTGCCTGGATGGAAATCAATATTGAGTCATAACTATGAACTTTACCATCTTTGTATCATCTCTGTCACCATCAATATAATCAACATCAATTTTGTTCAAACACTTGTCATCCATAAGATTGTACTGTGATTTAGTTTTCAAAGTTTTCTTATATAACTCACATTTTTTTCTTACAAAATCTCTGTCAGTTTTACTGGTGCAAATATTATTATTTCATTGAAGTTTAGTGATGTGTACAGGAAGAAAAAAATTAGTAAAAAAGGCATAAGTTAAAAGGATGAATCATTATCTATTGCCACAATTTGTTAGGAAAAAAACCATAACTCTACAACCAAAACTCATTCAGTAATCCTATGATTATCTGCATTATTTGCAGGAGCATCTTTTATTTTTAAGAAATACTTCCTTTTACCATTGACATGTGATTGTAGCCATTTTTATTAAGCTTACTATAATTTCCATTTTATATTTTCATAAAGGTATATAATCTCCAGGTATTTAATTACAAACATAAAATTCTTATAAAGCAAACAGCAATAAGAAGCAGCAAAAAGAAAACCTAGGACACCACTGTGGGGACCCAGGGCTCCCACTAAGTCCTCAGCATGTACCAATCTATGTGTCAAAGATATAAGTTAAAGTTAACCCTCCCTGGAAGGGAAAGAATATATATATATGGTATCATAAAATGATAATCTTCCCAAAGCAGTAAATATTGTTGGTAAACATCCTTCCTACAAGTGTAGTGAAAACATCACCAGACCCCATATGTATGTCTCATATGATCCTAGCAGAAACTCTGTTCTCATACCCTATAGAATGTTCTTGGTCTGAAACCCCTTATATTACCCCTCATTTTCCCAACTCTTTTTAGAGTGCTAGCTTCATTCTCGGAAGCATCGCCATAGCACAAACTCTCTTGTCTGTAAGTCCCAATAAAGCTTATGTCTGACTAAGTGCCATGGAATTCTTTGTTTTAATGGTGCACCAATTTGTGCTTTTCAGGAGTTGGCTTGGTTCAATTGTTGAGCAAGGAAGCTGAAGGACTACTGGCATACCGTGCATGGAGCTCAGGAAAAAGAAAATCCACATAGGAAGTACTGTGTAGGCCTATAATGTCCATATTGAGATGGGCCACTGTCCTTCTGGATGAACTGGTTCTTCCCAGAAAATGCTAGACACCTAAATACTCTGGTTTGGATGCTGGCAGTGCTACAGCAGGTAGCAGAGCAGCTGCACATAAATAAGGAAAAGAGAGACTGCTGGATAGCCATAGCTATAGCAAGGCCCCTCTTAGGAGCCTTGCACATGGCTACCAAGGCAGAACAAGTGGCAAATGCTTCTGTGTACCACTTAGACAAAAAGTTAAAACTAGAAAGTGATATGCACCTAGAACTGGCAGAGATGAAAGTGGCCAATTTGTTTTGAAGTAAAAATTATTAGAAACTGTAACTAAGAGTTGAGATCATTATGCCTTTATCCTATAAAAAAGCAAAAGGATAATATCTAAAATTGCTCTAACTGGGTGGATTTAGCCTAGACTTACTGCTGTGACAGTAATATTAGATTAATTTACCTTCATTTATGGTTACTTCTGTTCTAGCCTCACCTGTGTGTATGTTGCTATAATAATTGTAATTCTAAATTGAACTTGACCTATGCTTATGGTTATTTCAGGACTGGCCTCACCTTTGTAAGGGTAACTACTCTATTCTCCCCTGATTGTATCCATGTCAACTTCTGTTCCCCATGGGTTGGAAGAAGGCAAATTTGGGACACCCCTGTCTCCAGTCCTTCCCCTGGTGTTAATCAACCTGCTTTCTCTCATGACCATAAAAGTGTGGGCTCCAATTTAGCTTCTCTGGGCAAGAGTCCAGAGTGACCCCATAAACTTTGAGAAGATTGCTGCTTGGTGGGATCCTCAGGCCTTGGAGTTGGATGTCCACTCTTCCAATCCAACAGCTGCTGGGAACCTTTCATCTCCAAGGACTGGAGATTGGGGGACCTCCTACTCCAAGTATCAGAAATCCTAAGAGTAGAAGATCATAAGTAAAATCAGTTTTCCCTGGGGCTTCAATGACCTCAGTGAGTATATACTGGAATTGGTATTGCTCAGCTGAGGCTTGTAAAAGTTGAAATGAGAAATAAGCAAAGCTCTAAAGTAAAGGAAAATGATGTAAATTGTGTTTAGAAGATTGGGAACAATTTGGTTATAAACCAATAATTAAAAATAATGAAATTCTTGTGTAAAACTGTCTAGTCACAGTGTGGATTAGAAAAATCAGAAATAGTCTTCATAGAGATCTTTTGAATATAATGTTATATTATGGTTAGACTTATTCTGTAAAATAATACAGATTATAAGTAATTTTAGTGAGTTGTGTTTTTGTGTCTATCTCGCTATTTGTGTCTGAATCAAAGTTTGCCCTATAATTTCCCAATTAAATCTTTTAGCAGCCTTAAAATCAGGGTAATTAAAAATCCAACTTTCAAATTTCAGTAAGTAATGGAAAAGTCCTTGATAGCTATGAAAAGATCTTTTCAAAATTATGATGAAAAGAAATTAAACAATTTTAGTATATTCCAGAACCTGGTAGTCAGTATGCTGTTAAGGTTATTCACAATTTTAGAATTTTATTAAAGAGGTTTTAGCCTCCTTTGGAAGAAGAAAGAAATAAGAACATCTGTTGTATAAACTATAATTTTTCCAATTTTATTTAACTTACATGTAATCTCCGTAGGTTTATATGTATACTAAGATAAGGTAGTCTTAAGTCTGTTAAATCTTTCAGGTGATGAAAATTGTAAGGTTTTTGCTAATGAAATTACTACAAACCTCTTTTTCAAAAAATGTTTTTGCCTAAATTGAAATAAATAATTTTATTTTCTTCATAGAATAAACTGAGAGATATGAGACCTAAATGGATGTAGAAAGAAATAAAAGGTTTGTGGAAGTGAAGTCATAGTCAATTCTGACTAATTTTTGATAAGTTTGTTTAAGGGGATGTGTTTTGTCCTAAAATAAGATGGCTGTTTTCTTAAAATCAGGGTGGAAATATGTAAGGCAAGGCTTGAATGAATATAGAAAATTGTAGAAGGTAACATTAAGTAAGAGAATATGTTTCGTAAAGGTGAAATTTGTTTTGAGATGAAGTAATATAGCCTATGGTTATGGTTGGTTATAGGAAGTTTGCAAGAGCATTTTCAAAATTGATATATTTAAATGGCTAATTCCAGGTAGTTATTATTAAATAAAAAGCTGAATTGATGTTATTAACAAAAAGTAACATCATAACAGGGAAACCTGTCTGTGCCGCGCCAATCTGCATATTAAAATGGAGGTAGAGGGAAGATAATCATGATTCCATTAGAAATCTTAGGTTTTCATAAAATAATGGATAAAGTAGTTTTTCCTATATCACTAAAGTAAAATATCTATTAATTAGTGTAATCATGGTAAAGGTATAGAAGTAAAAAGTAAAGCACTAAAAATAGTTAAGTACATTTAATATATTTTAAACTGCATTGGAAGTACTTAGAAAGTATCTAAAATTTGAAAGAGATAGACTTCAGTATTGCCAAACCCTCTTGTGCATTCAAACCAGGCCCCAAAATCCTTTATGCATTTGAGTTATTGGCTAGCCCAGTCACTAAGACCCCTGAAACAATAAATGTGTCTACCACATCTCTGGACATGCTCCTGAACTGGATAGAGAGTACATTGCAGTTTCAGACTCCTGCAGCTGTCAGTGATGGCTCAATATGGGAGATTTACAATGGACATTGCCTCCAGACTGGCTCTCTTTCATACTGCAGAAGGGTGCTATGCACTAGGCTGGTGAAACAGTGGTGCTTCCCTCTTGGGGCCAATGGTGTTGCAGCATTCTGGCTGTGTGAAGGATATATAAACTGGATGAGTAATTACCAGATAAATGTGAGTAGAACCTAAACAGACACAATTGGCATTAGGGTCTGCTCCCATGGAGACACAACAAGTATGGTATTGCAAACTAGGGGCTTAGATCTATTAACTGCAGCTCTAAGAGAAACTTGTGCATTGATTAGTGCATTGACTAGTATTAAGTGCTGTACCTATATACCTGATGAATATAATATCTCTTCTCTTCTAGATCATATGCAGGAGAATATTGAGCATGTTAAAAGTCTTAGTAAACTTAATTCATTTTGTAAGTGATTAATGAGAATTCCTATAAGATGAAAGAAGGTTTTTCTTAACTATTGCCTTTATTTTGCTTGCCATATGCTTATCTGGTTGTTTATATTGATTTTGTGAGTTTATGTCTAGGTCAGTGCCTCTCCTCATACTTCTCCAGCTGTCCTAAGCAAAACTACTCTATGGGAACTAGATGTGGCAGTTTATAACAAACCCAGCGGGTCTACCACAATCTCTCCATAGAGTTAACTGTATCTTCAAAATTCTAAGTTTATTTCTTCCAGAACCAACACTTTCAAGATGAAGATACTATTCATGCTGGGATTTCATCTAGTTCCAAACATGGTGCCAGACCCACCTTCTTTCAACCTCAGTAGAATAATGGCATAGCCAAGAGTTTCATACATGATCAGACAGGGGCTACTGCTCCTAACCTGCAGGAAGCAGCTACAGAAGAATGACCATCACCCTTTAGCTCCCTCTTAAGAATAAGACTGTAAACTTTCCGAGGAGGGCAGTTGAGCCAGGGTAGGAAACAGGGAAGGCAGCTGATCACCATAAAGCCTGACAAATATCCTGGTTACAAAGTCAGTTTGAAAGTCCAAGACTCAAAATAAGTCCTGGATAATGCCAACAAAAGCCTCCCTATTGGTTCCCTGAAAGCTGACAGGTGAGTGTAGAAAGGCAACCAATCAGGACAGCAAATAGCTAGCATGCTATGTGTGTCTTTGTGAGCTTCCTTATGCTTAAACTAGTTTTTGAGGTCACCATAGAAAATTCAGAGTATTTATATGGGGAAAATATATGATATTGGAAACCTCCTCCTAGGACTCCCTTACCTGATAATTTTTTACCTAGTAATGGAAAAGCTGCTTGTATACTACTAGACCAGAATGATCTACCTTTTATTGCTCCCCATAAACATCCTTCTTTTTGCACATAGCACCCTAGACAATACCTTCTACAGTGGGCCTCAGCAGTAACCCATGCCCACAATCAAACCCAGTGTTGGTTTTGCACAGACTTACCATCTTTATGTACTACTGGTCTTCCTTGGATTTTAACTCCTGCAAATTGGACAGCATGGGACACCTTGCTGGCATGGTAGACTATAATCCATTGATAAGTTTTGAACAAGACCTTCTCATTTAAGACTTAGATTCAGCTGCCAACTTTCAGTGAGACTCATAATTATATTTTTCTCTTGAAGGGAACAGGTGAATAAGTCCAGACCTTTATTAGGACTTGGTATATATAATGGTTTAGGATGGTTAACAGCTGATTCTGTTACCCTAGATCACATCACCTCTGTCTGCACTAAATGACAAGAGATATTGGTGGTGTAGGGTGGTTACTCCATTAGTTTTGTAATTTTAATATCAAGGCTAGATAGAGAGTAAAGTGTGCCCCTGGTGGTTCTACCCATTAACCATTTTTGTGCCAGGTAAAACTGCAATTGTCACTGAAAAACACATAATGGCTTTAGCCAATCAAATTTCTCAAGCCCTTAATGACTCAAAAGTAGCAATTTCCTTACTAAACAAACCACTCAGCTACAAAAGGTAGTTTTACAAAATAGGATGGATTTACATATTCTTACTGCATCACAAGGTAGGATCAGTGCTCTCATTAATGTTCAATGTTGTTCATATATTCCTGATCACTCCCATAATATTCTATAGACTGTGGATGCAATGCTTGTCCTATGGTCAATGTAGGCTGCTATTTGTGGGTGGAATGTGGGAACTCAGGGCTCTCCCCTAAGTCCTCAGCATGTAGTCACCTGTGTGACATAGGCATAAGTTAAAGGAGGTTGATAACTCTTACCAGAGGGAAGAAAATGTATAAATGGTATCATAAACTATAATCTTCCCAAAGAAGTAAACATCCTTGGTAAACCTCCTTCTTAGCAGTGTAATGAAAACATCACCAGTCACAATATGTATGTTTCACATGACCCTAGCAAAAACTCTGTTCTCATACCCTATGGAATGTCCTTGTTCTAAAACCCTTTATATCATCCCTCCTTTTCCTGTCTCTTTGTGGAGCTCTAGCTTCATTCTCTGAACTGCCACCATAGAAGAACCTCTTCTGTCTGTAAGTCCAAATAAAGCTTATGCCTGACTAAGTGCCAGGTGTGTTCTTTGCTCTCATGGTGCACCAACTCATGCACTTCAGGAGTTCGGTTGGAAAAACCACATAATCACTCTTCATTCTATGGCAAATAAAGCAAGTAGAAAACAGGAAATACGCCCCTCCTGAAACATCTGGGGTGAACAAAAGAAAAGTCATTGTAATATGATCCTTCTGTCTACCAATGAGCTGCCTTTCCTTATGAATTCAAATATTAAATTGATGAATTAGCACTCAAACAACTTTTTTGTCTAAATTTCATATATTATAGGGCTCCTGCTGAACAGTGTTGTAAAATGTTTAGCCACTGTCCCTAGAATTCTACTTCATATCTTCTATTTCTGAACTTCACCAAATTTTACATGTATCATGCCATCCATTTATAAATTGGCCATATTAAATCCAGAATCATTTAAATTATGACACTAATCCACACTTACAAATGTTTTACCAAATGGAATGAACACCAATGTGATCACATCACATACCGTCATGAAAACACTTCTATTCCTGAAGAATACTATTCATGATATTTGTGCCATGTTAAAGCATTCCCAAATTGTTTGAATTCTTTCCCCTTTCTATTAGTCTGCTAAAGGGGTGCCAATGCAAACTACCAGAAATCTGTTGGCTCTTATAAAGGGTATTTATTTGGGGTAAAATCTTACAGTTATAAGACCATAAAGAATCCAAAAAAATGTTGCTTTTTCACCAAAGTTAGTTGCCACATGTTGAAGCAAGATGGTTGCTGATTTCTTCCTGGTCTCACCCTCCAGAGCTTCCTCTTCCTCTTAAGGCTCTGGAGGTACAGCTTCTTCCCAATCTCAGCTGTAGTCTGGCTGAGGGCTTGTCTCACAGCTGCAAACTTTCAAGTGAACGTCTCATCTTTCTCTGGGCTCCCAGGATAAATAATGAGAGAGCTCTCTCTTCCCTTGTGTCTTCTGTAGTGAGTGTCTATATATATCAGCCCACCAAGGGGGTGGGCTCAAACTGAATCAAGCCTTACTGATGTGCTTGAATTATTATTTTTTTTCTTTTTCTTTTATTATGGGTAAAAATCAAAATTCTCACAATACATACAAACATTTGCAAAATGATATATATATATGTGCATATATGTGTATTTGCTTACAAAAATGTTATTTATATATATATATATATACATATATTTTAAGAGGTGCTTAGATTACGTAAAATATTACACGGAACCCACTGGGATTCCCATGTTGCCCACCTCTCACACCTCCCGCCACATCCCACACAAACATCTCCCACAGTGTGGCCCACCAACCTCAGTGAACTTACACATCCTGGAGCCTTGCCACCAACCATAGACCACAGTTGATGTGCTTGAATTAAAACCCTAATCTTAACAGGTAATTCAGTCAAGGCCCCTCAATTGAATCCAATATAATCAAAATGGTTTCACACCCAGAAGAATAGATTAGCTAACAAACATAACCTTTCTCTTTTTTGGGATTCATAAAGTAATCTCAAACTGCCACACCTTTCTCAGTAGATTCTGTCACTGGCTCTAGAAACAATGAAACTTCCCTTCTTTAACAAATCCTATTTTTCCCTAAATCTTTTCTTAATAAAATGTTTTCACATAATTTATCGTTACATTTTTGGCCAAATAAATTTTCTTTGCTATCTGGTTTCATTTTAGTTCATGTAAACTTTTCTTATATATTTTATCATTTTATTCAAGTCACCATATTTCTATAAACAGGGTAACTTTGAGGACAGGCTTGAGTCTTATTCATCATAAATTCAGGAAAGTAGTTCATAGATAAAATAAATATTTGACTAGATTTTCAATTTCATTACATTTCATAATCATTTCAAAGTTGACAATTCACAATCACATTTATTCTTTCCAAAATATTATAACTTATGTTTTAAATTTAAAAAGAGTTTCATGTCTTAAAAATGTATACAAATGGTCAAGAAGCCCATTCAATTTTAATTTTTAATAATATTGATTATTTTGTATAAATTCTATATATGAAAATGCATCTGTAAATATGTAGATATTATATATAGGTATACATTTTTTTCTCAATTTCATGAAGTAAAATTTTCTTTTATAATTCCCCTGATTACTGAAATCTCTGAATTTTTCAACTGCTTATTCCCCAAAACAATAATAAATGTTTTCATTCATTTTAACAAAAGTACTTTTGCATACTTACAGAAGTTTCCATTTTCTAATATGATGATTACACATAACAATTAAACTGAAATTAGTTCCATCTACTATCTTCCCATTTTCAAATCTCACTGCTTTGCTCAGCTCATAGTTGTTTTACAGTTATCAAATGAGCAAAGTAATTCACTGAGGTTTCTTCCTTGGTATTTTTTAAACAAAAGTACATATTCATCTCTCATCTCAAGCTTAACATTTTAGATACCATCATGGAAATTCAGTAGCCTCCAGAAATTTCCAGACTCTTTACCTGGTGTTTGTGTTATTTGCTTTTTTTTTTTTTTTTTTTTTTTTGTTGTTGTTGTTGCTTTTGTGACCTCCTGAGAATGCCCACTGAGACTTGGAAAATGTAGGGTAAGTCAGTAATAACATAAAATGGCCTCAGACCAACATTGAGGAGTTCTAGTATTTTTTTCTGGATGTTTTCACACAAACGTCCAAGGTCAATTCACAGAAGGGAAAGAAACACGCACACACACACACACACATATGAATGTGTATACATCTATATCTATATATATTTTCATATATGTATGCATATATTAGCTTTCTGAAATTCTTAAAATTTAACAAAAATTGAGAGTAATCATTTTATGTAAATGTCTTTTAAATTTTAGTATTAAAATAAGTAATGAAAAGATAATGTTACTCATTCTGGTGGAACAGTATTAAGAAAACTTGAAATACTGATTTGTGTGTGTGTGTACAGAAAATACCTTAAATACTTTTAAATATCTCATGGTATTCACTAACTGAAATAATGATATGTAACTCTTTGGAAGGAGGAATATTGGGTCATTTAAAAAGGTTTTATTTTCGAAATGGTTTTCAAAATACTTGCATTTTTAAATCCCTGGTGTAGTTTTCTAAGGGTTACCAATGCAAAATAACAGAAATGGATTGGATTTTATAATGGGAATTTATTAGAATAAGAGTTTACAGTTGTGAGGCTGTGAAAAACTCTACATGAAGGCATCATCAGAGATGCTGTCTTACAATGGGTTGGCTTCTGGCAATCCTAGGCTCCTGTCAGATGGCAAAAAAGAATGGCTACATAGAGGGGGGGCAATCAGATTAATGCAGTGTTCATATGATTGCCACATATGTTCATTACTGAATTAAAGGGATGGCTTTTTTACTGATCTTTGAGTCACTGTTGATTGCCATGCAACAAAGGTACTGCTGCTGACACAGCAGTTTCAAAAATCCTTCATGACAAACATTTCTCTCTTCATACAGTCATAGTCTCCATCCAGTAGTGTCTCAAAAGTTCTTTTGGCTTAATTGGGGAGTAGAAATCAAATGATTTATAATTTTCCTGGCCACTTATCTTTTTTCCTGATGCTTTGTGTATAAAACTCACTTCTCACACCTTCCTGTAACTCATTCATGATGAATGACTTAAATAAATATTGTTGTCCTGAGAAGAAAGGCTAGAGGGCATTTACTATACTTTTTATTTCTGAGTCCTCTTTAGACATATCATAGAAATAAAAAATGTTCAAACAATATTCAAACTTATATATTCCCTTTTCTGTCTGACTTAGAGCTATAGCTAAGCTATCCACACTAGATGGATGCAAACGATGAAATTTTTACTTCTTCCTCTTCTATCTGTGTGCCTTTTATTTCCTCATCCAGCCTAATTGGTGTAGCTAGATGTGTTTCACAATATTGAATAAAAGTGGTAACAGTAGGCATTCTTCACTTGTCCCTGATCTCAGCAGGAATGCTTTCAATCTTTCACCTTTGAGTACAAGGATAGCTGTAGGTTTTTAATATATGCTCTTTATCATATTGAGAAAACTTCCTTTTATTTCTATATTTTGGAATGTTTCTATCAAGAAAGGATGCTTTATTTTGTCAAATGTCTTTTCACTCTCAATTGGGAGAATCATGTGATTTTTCTTCTTCAATTTATGAATATGCTTTATTAAAATAATTTATTTTCCTATGTTGAACCACCATGGAATACCTAGGATAAAACCCACTTGATTGTGGTGTATAATTCTTTTAATGTGCTTTTGGGTTCTGTTGCAAGTATTTTGTTGAGGAGTTTTGCATCTATATTCATTAAAGATATTTGTCTGTAATTTTCTTTATTTGTATTATTTTTATCTATTTTTGGTATTAGGGTGATGTTAGCTTGATAGAATGTGTTTGTTGGCATTCTTTCCTGTTTGTTTTTCTGGAAGAGCTTGTGCAAATTGGTATTATGTCATCTTTGAATGTTTGCTAGAATTCACTTGTGAAGCCAGCTGGTCCTGGGCATTTCATCTTTGGGAGGTATTTGATGACTGTTTCAATCTCTTCACTGTGATTTGTTTGCTGAGGTCTTATATTTCTTATAGGGTCAGTGTTGTTTGTTAGTGTGTTTCTAGAAAATTTTCCTTCTCATCTAAGCATAAAGACAGACAGATTGACAAATGGAACTGAATTAAGAAATGAAAAATAGACACATCTATGGTCAAATGATTTGTCATCTGTTTAGCATTTACACACTGATAAGACACATAAGAATTTTATAGATTATTTGTTAAACATTTTCACTTTTTTATTAATTTTTTTGGTTTTTTAAAGATACTTAGGTTACAAAAATATTACATAAAAAATGTAGGGGGTTCTCATAAGCCCCATTCACCATCACTCCCACACATTCTAATATTAGCAACATCCTTCATTAGTGTGGTACATTTGTTGCAATTGATAAACACATTTTGGAACACTGCCACTAAGTGTGGATTATAGTTTACATTATAGTTTAAATTCTGTCCCACAGAATTTTGAAAGTTATGAGCAGGTATATAATGACCTGTATCTGTCATTGCAATGTCATTCAGAACAATCCCAATATCCCAAAAATATACCCACATCATGCCAATTTTTCCCTCTCCCTCCCCTCAGATCCTCCTGTTTACTTTCATGTTTTAATCCCTCTAAAACCATAGTGATTTTGACATCAGCATTAAAGACATTAAAATCAGGTGCAAAGAGCAGATATAAAACATTCTCTCAATGGTTACATAGTGAGTAGGAAAAACAGGCCTTGAACCTGAACCAAGTCCATTGAATAACTCCACTATGTGGTGTGTGTGTGTGTATTTTAATATTTTAAAAGATGATTAGATTACATAAATGTTACACAAAAATTACAGGGATTCCCATGTTCTCCGCCTTCCACGCCTCCCACAACTTTCCACATAAACATCTTTCATTACTGTGGCATATCACCTGCAATGGATATACACATCCCGGGGCTTTGCCATTAAGCATGGACCATAGTTCACATTGTAGACCACACTCTCTCCCACACAGTTCTGCATGCTATATGCTGATGTAAAATGGCCTATATCCCTCTCTTCTAGCTTGGACTAATTGTTGAGGACACCATGGGAGAGGGGAAAGAAAAAAAAATAATAATAAAATGGCCTATATCTGTCATTGTAATGGCACTCAGGATAATTCCCAAGTCCCAAAAAAGCCCTGTATTTCAACTGCTTTTCCCTCTCCCTGCCCTGAAAGTGTCCAGTAGTCACTAGCTCCACATCAATGTTGTAATTTCTTCCACTGCTTGAATCACAATATGTCTACAACAGAATACCAGTAACATCACTCTAGTCCATAACTCTTCCCCTAATCCTGAGGAGTCTGGGATGGTGATGTCCACTCCACCTCCAAGTGAGAGGGGGCTTATATCCCATGGATAAGATGGATGAGAGTATCCTGCCTGTAGTAGAAAACTCTCTCCATTCCCTGGGATGGCCATTTTCCATCATCATCTCCTCACCAGGTGACTTGGATGAGTCCATTGAGCTGTAGAATAGGAGTTGCAGCTCCACCAAGATACCAGGCACAGCTGGCACATGGGCAGGCCAAAGGCTCCAGGCTCTGGAAGTACACCTACAAACTCCAGCACCACATATAGGTTTGAATAGAAGGACTGACGGACCATGTGCAGGCAGGACTTATTTGAGTCCAACTCCGTCACTCTTAGGAGCACAGATTCCAAAGTATAGCCCACTGATAAAGCATCAATCTCTGGAGCTATCCCCCCTTATATAAGACTTGGGTGTCTCCAGAGCCATCAGGAGCCCCTCTGTGTGGGGTGATATCCACTTTGGTGTTCTATGAGATCCTAGTGAGGTGTGCGTAAGCATTACCTCTGGGATGACCTCCCGACTCTCTTTGAAGTCTCTCATTTGCTAAAGCTAAAGAACTCATTTGTCTTTAGCTTTTTCCCCTTTTATTCAAGTTCTTTTTCCAGCCCTATCACCAGTTGGCACTTGGTAGTAATCCAATGTTGCCAGGGAGGCTCATCCCCAGGAGCCATGTTCCAGGCTGGGAAGAAGGTAATGCATTCATATGCTGTTTGACTTAAGAGAGAGGCCATATATAAGCAACAAGGAGGCTCTCAGGCAGCAACCTTTAGCCCATAACAATAGGCTAAGTTTCAATTACAAGAGCAAAGACTCTTAAGGCTAGTCATCAATAACAAGAACCCATCAGTGGACAATACTTCTTAGTCAGACATTGCACCTGCACTCAGGGGACTGCTCCCTTGGAGAATATGGCAGAGCTCTCCAGGCTGGGAATTCAGTATTCTCTCATTTATTGAGTGATTCTCCACCCACTGTGACTTGCCCCACCCCTTGATCATTTGAACAATTTTATATATCTTTTATGTATATTCAGGTGAACTTCCTCTCATGAAACCCCCATCCCTGACACCCAAGCAATGCTCCTCTCCTGCTCCCTTTGTAACCCTACTGTGATCCAAACCTTCCTTAAAGATGAAGCCTATATAATAGCCAAATGCAATTAATAGGAAAATGAATTAATAATGATAAGTTTAAATGTAAGAAATAAAATACATGGAAACTTAAAAAAACACTTAAAATAAAATTAAAGGATTGGGATATTCAAAGAATGGGGAAAAAAACAGAAAAAAATTTTTTTTAATTTAAAACATTTTTCTTTTTATCACTGCATTACCGGGTGTCCAGTCTACACCGTGGCACCTTCCCCCCCCTCGCTCCCCAGTATCTCCCGAATTTTCATTTAATTTTCAAAGAAGGTTTAGGTCACAGCAAAGTCACACACAGAATACTAGAGACTCTCATATACCCAACCTCCTCCCCCTTTCCTCACACCATATTAAAAACTTTTTTATGTGCATGGTAGCATTGTTATAACTGTTATACAGAAAGTGAAACATAGCTACTAAACATTGTCAATGGTTTACAGTATAGTTTACATTTTAGATGGCACAATTTAATAATTTTTGATGATAAAGGTAATGGAAAACATTTCCCCTGACCACTAAATACTCTGTTTGATCTATTCTGTTCCTCCCTCCCTATCTCCCTGGGGCATATGACACCCCCATGCCTTGATTCATTGGATGACAAGATTCATAGTTACATGCAACTAGGGGTCTTGACATGCTGATTGTCCTCCTCTATTAGGATCCATGCTTGGTCATAAGAGATGCCCACCTGTTTGTTTCTGGGTGTATTGGTCCTCCCAAATATGGGGGTCCATCTCCTTCCCATCACAGTGTGGACCTCCACCCACTGACACAACAAATTATGACAGGATGAACACTCACACACTCCCCAGAAGCCTACTCCAGATGTACCCCATCCTGAATGCCTCCCAATCAACACCCTAAACTAGTGACACTCCCTTGTCATATTGCCATAAGCATTTCCACTTCCGCACTTTCAACCTTGTACCCACAAATCCTGTGTTCACCTGGTCCCTCTCCCATTTCTCTCCCCAGTATCCTGGGTATTCTAACCCATGCTTCCTAATCTATCCACATGTCGACCCTACACCACCAAACCCAGTAGTATCACTAACCATCTGTCCTATCCTTCAATACACAACTATACTCTATCACTTTACATAGATTATGCCTGGATGGGGGATGACTCACAATCATCTCTTTTTTCTCTCTCTTGTTAACCTATCTTTCAGACTATGGTTCTCAGAGACTGCTCACTTTCCTCAATTCATATCAGTGAGGTCATGTACTGTTTATCCTTCAATGCCTGGCTTGCTTCACTCAACAAAAGGTCTTCAAGTTTCATCCATGCTATTTCGTGTGTTAGCACTTTATTCCTAATTACAGCTGAGTAATATTCCATTGTATGTATGTACCACATTTTGTTTATCCATTCATCTGTTGATGGGCACCAGGGTTGATTCCAACTTTTGGCAATAGTGAACAATGCTGCTATGAACATTATTGTGCATATATCTTTTGGGGTCTTTCCTTTCAGTTCTTCTGGGTATATATCCAGCAGTGGAATCACTGGATCACATGGAAGATCTATTGTTAGTTTTCTGAGGAAGCGCTAAGCTGTCCTCCACAGTGGCTGGACCATTCCACAATCCCGCCAGCAGTTGGTGAGGGTTCCCATTCCTCCACATCCTCTCCAACACTTATATTCTGCTGTTTTTTTAATAGCTGCCATTCTAATGAATGTAAGATGGTATCTCATTGTAGTTTTGATTTGCATTTCCCTAATAGTTAGCGATGTCAAGCATTTTTACATGTACCTTTTAGCCATTTGTATTTGGCCCTTTGAGAAGTGTCTTTTCAGGTCACTTGCACATTTTTTAAATGGGTTATTTGTCTTTTTATTTTTGAGGTGTAGGATTTCTTTATATATGCAGGATATTAGGCTCCTATCAGATACATGGTTGCCAAATATTTTCTCCCATTGGGTAGGCTGCCTTTTTATTTTCTTTATAATGTCCTTTGAGGCATAGAAGTTTTTAATTTTGAAAAGATCCCATTTATCTATTTTTTCTTTTCCTGCTCATGCTTTGGGTGTGAAGTTCATGAAACCATTTCCTATTACAAGGTCCTGTAGATTCTTCCCTACATTATCTTCCAAGGTCTTTATGGTTTTTGCTCTTATATTTACATCTTTGATCTATCTTGTGTTGATTTTTGTATAAGGTGTGAGATGGTGTTCCTCTCTCATTCTTTTGGATATGGATATCCAGTTCTCCAAGCACCACTTGTTGAAGAGGCCATTCTCTCCCAAATGAGTGGGCTTGGTGGCCTTTTCAAATATCAGAATACTATATAGGCGAGGATCTATTTCAGAACTCTCAGTTCAGCTCCATTGGTCAGTATGTCTATCCTTGTGCCAATACTATGCAGTTTTGACTACTGTAGCTTTGTAGTGTGTTTTAAAGTCAGGTAGAATGATATCTCCAACTTCACTTTTCTTTTTCAATATATCTTTGGTGATTCGGGGCTTCTTACCCTTCCAAATATATTTTCTGTTTAGTTTTTCAAGTTCCTTAAAAAATATAGTGTTGATTTTTTATTGGGATTGCATTAAATCTGTAGATTAGTTTGGGTAGGATAGACATTTTGATGAGGTTTAATCTCCCTAGATATGAAGAGGGAATATTCTTCCATTTATTTAAGTCTTCTTTGATTTCCTTTAACAGTGTAGTGTAGTTTGATATATATAAGTCCTTTGCATCTTTAGTTAAATTTATTATAGTTACTATTGTAAATGTTATTTTTTTCTTGATTTCCTCCTCAGATTGCTCATTATTGGTGTACAGAAATGCTACTGATTGTTGTACATTGATCTTATAGCCTGCAACATTACTGAACTCCTTTATAAATTCTATAAGCTTTGTTGTAGAGAGTTGGAGGAGAGTGTAAGAACAATTAAAAAGAAAAAAAGAGAAATAACAACAACATATGAATTTCTACATATAGGATCATGTCATCTGTGAATAATGAAATTTTTACTTCTTCTTTTCCAATTTGGATGCCTTTTATATATTTTTCTTGCCTCAATGCTTGAGCAAGTACTTCTAAGACAATGTTAAATAGGGGTGGTGATAGTGGGCATCCTAGAAGGAAAGAGAAGGGAAAGAGCATAGAAGGAGTGTTGAAGGAAATAATGGCTGGAAACTTCCAAACCCTATTGAGAAAGATGAATGCACATGTCCAGGAAGCACAGTGCACCCTAAACAGTATAAATCCCAACAGGCCAACTAATACATATACTTGTCAAAATGTCCAATGCTCAAGACAAAGAGAAAATATCAAGGCAGCAAGAGAAAAGAGAATCATTGCATACAAGGGAAGCACAATAAGATTAAGTACGGATTTCTCATCTGAAACCATGGAGGCAAGAAGAGTGTGGTGTGATATAGTCAAAGTACTAAAAGAAAAAAACTTCCAGCCATGGATTCTCTATCCAGCAAAACTGGCATTCAAAAATAATGGAGAGTTCAAAATATTCACAGATAAACAGAAATTAAGAGAGTATGCAAATAAGAAACCTGCACTTCAAGAAATACTAAAAGAAGTTCTAAAAGTTAAAAGGAAAAAACAGGGGACAGAGAGTTGGAGGAGAGTGTAAGAACAATTAAAAAGAAAAAAGAGAAATAACAACAACATATGATATATATCAACCCAAAGAAAATATGGCTGATGTAAGAATTCATTGCAAGTAATAACACTGAATGTTAATGGATTAAACTCACCAGTCAAGAGACACAGAATTGGCAAAATAGATAGGAAATATCATCCATCTATATGCTGTCTACAAGAAACCCACCTTCGAACCAGGGATTGAAGGAGGCTGAAAGTGAATGCCTGGAAAACAATTTTATAAGCAAACAATAACCAAAAAAGGGCAGAAGTAGCTATCCTAATATCAGACAAAATAGATTTTAAATGCAAATCTATTGTAAGAGACAAAGATGGACACTATATATTAGTAAAAGGAGTAATCTCTCAAGAAGAGAGAAGAATCATAAATATTTATGCACCTAATAAGTGTGACTCAAAATACATGGGGCAAACTCTGGAAAAACTAAGTGGAGAAATAAATGCCTCTGCGATTCTAGCGGGAGTCTTTAATACACCATTATCACCATTAGACAGAACATCTAGACAGAGAATCAATAAAGAAACAAAGACTCTGAATAATACCTGTACCTAATAGACATATACACAACACTATATCCAAATATGGCAGGATTTACATTCTTCTTGAGTGCACATGGATCATATTCCAAGATAGACCACATGCTAGGCCACAGAACAGCTCTCAATGAATTCAGAAAGACTGTGATTATACAAAGTAATTTCTCTGACCACAGTGGAATGAAATTGGAAGTCACTAAGGCCAGAGAAACAGATCAGGCACAAAGATCCGGAAGTTAAATTACACACCCTTAGACAAACAGTGGGTCAAGGAGGAAATCTCAAAAGAATAAAGTAACTATCTTGAAACTAATGAAAATGACAACACAGCATATCAAACCCTATGAGATGCAGCGAAAGCTGTCCCGAGAGGGAAGTTCATAGCCATAAATACATATTTTAAAAAACAAGAAAGAGCTAAAATTGAAGACCTAACTGCACACTTGGAGGCATTGGAAAAACAACAACAAACTAAATCTAAAGGGAATAAAAAGAAGGAAACAACAAAGCTTAGAGCAGAATTAAATGAAATGGAGAATAAGAAAGCACTAAAAAAAAATAATAATAATAATAAGCAATGCCAAAAGCTGGTTTTTTGAGATGATCAATAAAATTGACAAACCCTTAGCCAGACTAATAAAGAAAAAGAGAGTGGATGCCAATACACAACATAAGGAATGAGCAATGGGATATCACTACTGACCCCAAAGAAATAAAGGTAGCTTTTGACATGTATCAAGACTGGTGCTAAAATTAAACTGCATTTAAATCTTTCCCTGTGTCTTGAGTTTGATATCACCAACATCTTATAGATTTAGACATTATAATTGGCTTTATATGCTTGATTCCTAGTTAGTATATCTTACATGTATTTTATTAACTTCTTCATAAGCACATATTACCTTTTTATTTAAATGCATGACCAAACTTTGCCCACAAATATAGTGAGGTAATGATCATGATATAATATTGGTTCACATTTTTGTAAGTACTCAAAATACAAAAATGATTAAAAGAAAGAAAAAATTAAAACTATTAAAATATAAATTCTCTATTGGTGGTAGATGGTAGAGAATATATATGACATTTTTTTGTGTGCCATTATAACTGTGTTCATTTTTAAAAGGAACTCTTTTGAACATATTCTTTATATATTTCTTCATATCTCTCAGATTTACCATATTCACTTGTTCTTTCCAAGAACACATCTCTAATAAAGGATGGAAGAGTAATAAAACATCATCTTAGAAAAATGGTTTCTTGGAGTCTTTAAGGGAAGACCAATTTTTATGGTGCTTCAATTTAAATGTGTCCTGAGCTAATACATTTAATTACAAGGGATCACCAATATTATTTCTTTTGTATGTGATTTTGTAGTTATAGTAGTTCCTATACTATATCAACCATCAGGTGTATTTCCAATTCCAGTACTTTTCACTATCATTTCACTCACCGTAGATTATTGACAATACCTGTAGTTCTTTCAAGAATATTATGATAGCATTTTACATCTTAAAAGAACTTCATATGTTAAAAGAGTGTATAAATGTTCAAACAGCCAATTGTTTTTGTATTTTTTATTCTTATTTTTAAGCATATATAGATGTGTTTCCTTTAAAATGCACTTCACCAAATAAAATTTTGTTTTATGAATTCTTTCAACAAAAATTAATTTTTTAGAACTAAAATTTACCAATTGCTTATTACAATATTTTTATAAAGCCCTATTTATTCATTCTAATGAAAGTTTGTTAAGCACTTGCAGAAGAATCCCTCTTCATTTGTGATGATTGAAAATAAAAATACAATTAGGATTACTAACTTTTTAATGTATTCCCACTTTAACAAACTCACTGGCCTGTGAGCTGACAGTGGTCCTACAGTGGTCACATGAATGAAATCATTTTTCCAGAAAAATTACTTTGACTATGTTTTCAAAAAAGTAATTATTCTACTCTCATCCCTGTACTTGACAATTTACATTCTTTCAAGGCATGTCAGCAGAAACCAGCAGTCCATGGCTAATTTACATGGGAATTGATTCTATTACTAGCTTTATTTCTTTTCACTTGGGAAAGTGCTCTGAGGCTTGGACAATGTAAGTCATGTCACTAATAACATGGGATGGCCTGAGGCCAAGCTTCATGAGGAGTTCTGATATTATTTTCTCTTGTACGTTTCACAGGAGTTAAGATCAAATCATTGGGAAAAGAAACAAATAAATTTATTCAGATTTTTATAGTATTAATATTTCACTGATGTTCTGTGGAGTCATTTTATATAATGGCATCTGTTATTGAATAGTAATGATGTGAGTGCATATACTAAAATATTATCCCATTTTATTTATATTTGTGAACAAACTTAATAAATTAAAATATTTACTAAATTTAATAAAAATACTTATATATGTATACACATATATATATACTTGTGTAATATAGCTTGGCTGAAATTTTAAAATGTCACATAATTGAGCTATCTTTAAAATTTATTTATTATATATTATATATTTTCATTTGTATTCCATTCTTTTGTAATGTGCATTAAAATAAATATTTTTATTATGATCATAGGTAATGGAAATGAGATTTTTATTCAATTTCATGGTATACTATGTTTCAATATGTAATAATATATTGTTACTGCAGATAAGACGTTAATTTTTTTAAATTTTCCCATGGGTTCCAAGAAATGCACAAATGGTTTGTTTCAGTTAGAAAAGCTAACTATTCATCCACTTTAAAGGAGTCCATCAACTGATGAATGGATAAACAAATTGTGGAGGATACACATGATGGAATATTATTCATTGGTAAGAAAAAATGATGTCATGCATGGTATGATAACATGATTGAAACTGGAGGGCATTATATTGAGTGAAGCAATGCAGACACTAAAGGAAAAATACTGTATAGTTGCCCTATTATGAACTAAATATAGTATGAAAGAAATAGCAGATATGTAGAATGGGGAAGCATAGAAAGATTGAGAGGTGAGGAATTTTTTGTTTGTTTGGTTTTATTTTTTTGTTTTTTGTTATTATTTTTGAAATAATGAAAATGCTTTAATAGTGATTGATGAATGCACAACTAACAATGTGATTATAGCAAACAACATTGATTGTAAACCTTGGATAAATTGTATGCTTTATTAATATGTATCAATAAAATTTATTAAAAAAAGATTTTGCTCTGTATCTTTTAAGATTTTAAAAATTATTTTAATATTAAAACTTCAGTTAAAAACTATTTGAAATTACCTGAAAATAAAAATATGTGTATTTTTTTAAAAACAAAGGTGTTCTTTGGTTGATATTAAAACACTGCATTTGAATATAAAAGAAGACACATGCTTAGTAGATTCACAACATAGTAATAATGTCATCCTCTTTAGAGGATGATAACATTTGTGCTAAAACTTTCACAAAGGAAAGGGTATGCCCAGGAGGGGATGATGGCTTAAAAATAATTTCAACTTGAAAGTAAGACACCTTAGACCCATCTTATAATTATCCATGTTGGAGTCACAAAGCCAGGTGTGGGGATCCTAGATAGAAACTACCAGATGGATTTGGGGTTTTGAATCCAGTGGTTTTGATCTCATGGCAGAATCATCCCACTATCACCAATTCATGGGGAGAATACAAGAGAATAGGCATGTTAAGATGGCTATGTATTTTGTAAAAGAATTAGAGTGAGTCCCTAAAAATCTCATCCAAGAAAACACAAGGTATGAAGGAATACTGAAATATCTTTATATTACCATAACCACTAAGGAAGGATGTGGGATCTGAAAGACCTTCACCTCCCCACAAGTAACCATAGGACAAACTGTGACATGCAGCATTTGGTTTTTACTAAAGGAAGAGAGGATATTATGGAATATAAATACAGAACAGTGATGTTTGTTTTTGTTTTAAATTTTTGTGTTCTGTCTATGATGTGAAATATTAATTAAAACACCCAACCCCTTAAAATAATAATAAATTCATTAAAAAAAAATAACTATTATCTAAAGAGGCAAGAATTAGGTTGCAAACATTTATACACCAAATCCTTTGAAATAATAAAAAGAATATAATCCCATACCACTTTAATAGGATATAATGTTCAGCACTTCACAAATTCACATATATTTGGTGAGATGTACTTTCAAATGCATTGAGTCTAGATTGAAGAGAATTCACTTCTTGAAAATTAATATACATAACAATAAAGTTTAATTCAAACTACCGATGTTTTTTGGTGGACAATTTGCAAGTTGATTCTAGTAATTATGTGGAAGTAAAATGGGTTAAGAATCCTCAAAGGTATGCTTTGAGGAGCAAATATTTTGCACATAGGTTAGTCAGTCATTAAGAAAGATCTAGGCATAAGAAAAAGAAAAGACAAGGCCATTGATGGTTAACAATTAATTGTCTGGGAAGAAATATTAAAAATCAAGGTGATTACAATAATATGTGATAATGTTCTTCATTATTAAAAATAATTGGGATCTATGAGAGCAGAGAGGAAGTATACAGTAGAACATATAGTTTCAAGAATGCTTCCTAATGTGGATGGCATATGAAATTGGCATTGAGAAACATGTGAAATATAAATTGTCTAGCCAAAGAAAGTTGTATGAGAATAGTGAGTAATGTGATTTAGAAACAGACAATTGCAATCATCTAATTCATGAAGGGTTGAACTGATCATCACTTGTTCAGAAACATGCATTCAATGTAAAATGTAGATAGGAAAAGTAGGTAAGATGTGCTGGGATTGCATCCTGGAGATGCAGAAATGGCTTAGATAATGGACAGAACTGTACACAACACTAAGGAAAGTGACACCATTAAAGTGAATTTTAATTAGATCACCTTCAAGTCTATCTGTATTTAAAAATAAGAAAAATAAGATAAACAGAGAATCATGCTGGGGTTACACAATCATGGTAACAAAGTCATCACCAGATTCCACCAAGACACCATCCTGAAAATTCAGAAATAAAAATTTCACTTGATATACTAAAGAGAGGATGAGAGCATTCAGAAATGCCAATATTTTTACTACAAATATGTACTCATTACTGAAATGAAGAGACAGCTTTTCTACCCAGCTGTTAGTTCACACTGGGTCACCAGACCCCAGGGGCACTAATGCTTGCCTAGTGTTTCACAAATCATTCTCCTAATGACAATAGTCTCTCTCTTCTTCTTTCATTCATAGCCTCTGTCAAAATTTTAGCTGTAATATGTTTTTACGGCTTAATAGAAAAATGAAAATTAAATGATTTCTACTTTTTCCATGTCTCATCTCTTTCTTATGCATTGTGCCTAAAACTAACTTCTTTTAAATTCCTATATCTCACTCATTAAAAGTATTGCAAATAGAGAAATGAGGGGCCACCTGGATTGCCTCTAATTCTTCTAATGCTTAGTTGACTAAATTTTTATCTCATTGTAGAACCATTAATAAATCTCTTTCCTAACATTTACACAGTTCCCATTCAAGAAAGATACAGACTTTTCATATTTTCTTCATAGTGGCATAAAGCCTTCTAAATTCTTTTAGAGCTTTCTATCAAATTCTTATATGTGTCAATTCACCTGAAATTTTGGGAAAAAAAAACTAGTGCACACTTCTTAAAAATGCATAACAGTAGAAATGAATTATATATTCTCTTGTTTTAAATTAGAACAACTCAAAATAATCATTGTTCTGTTATACTAATTTACTGATATTGAAAGATTTACTAAAGATATTATGGAACTGTTATGTTGAATAATAACTCCAAGTTAAGTAGTTTCTATTTTAATTTCTCCATATAATAGAATATTCCTTTGGCATACAAGTTTGTGAAATATATATGACCTTTATATTGATGGATAAATTACAAAACAAACACAAATAATGACATGAGAATATACACTTTTTTTTCCAACTTAGTTTTTAATCATTTAAAATAAGTTTTCCTGGTCTTTAAGCCTGGAATAGAAATTTTTAATTTTTATATATGGCTGAATTTTCATGCACCTGTATCTTGGAGTAAGTTTGTCTACCTCTTAACAGAAGAGATCCTCTTAGTCACTCTTTTCAGGGCCTCCATAACTTCCTTGTTTCTCAGGCTGCAAATGACAAGGTTGAGCATGGGGGTGAGGATGGTATAGAAAACAGCCAGAACCTTGTCCTCTGTTGGAGAGATGAGGGATATTGGGCATAGATAGGTGTAAACAAATGGTGCATAGTAGAAAGTCACCATAGTAAGGTGGGTACTACATGTCAAATAGGCCTTCTTCCTCTCTTCCACTGACTGCATGTGGTGAATAGCAAGGAGCACCCGAACATAAGAACATGCTATAATGATGAAGGGAAACACGAGGAAGAGAGTAGTGCTCACAAACACTGTGTATCCATAGACTGAGGTGTCCATACTTGCCAAAGACAGCATGGATGGTACATCACAGAAGAAATGATTTGATGTTCCTGGACTGGCAATAAGGGATGTAGAGTGCATATGCAGTGTGGGCACAGGCATTGATAGAGCCCATTAGCCAAGATCCTGTAATCATCAGCACGCAACTCTGTTTGCTCATATGGATGGAATAGTGTAGAGGAAGCAAATAGCCACATAATGGTCATAAGCCATTGATGTCAAGAGCAGAGCTTCAGCACCTGCTAAAGTCAAAAGAAGAATCTCTGAACTCCATGGTCAATGAAGGAGATAGACTTGTTGCCAATCAGGAAATTGAAAGCCATCTTTGGGATAATGGTGGAGATGTAATTCAAGTTCATGAGGGAGAGTTGACTAAGCAGGAAATACATGGGAGTATGGAGGTGGGAATCCAAGAAGATGAGGAGGATCATGGAGAGATTGCCAATCAGAGCCATTAGGAAAATGAGAATGATAAGCGTGAAGAGGAAAAGGCCAAATCTTGTTGGTGGAAACAACCCCAATAAGAAAAAATCAGTTGATGTTTGATTATAATACTCCATGGGCTATTCATAGGTTTATCCTTAAGGAATAGACCAGTGTATGCAAGGTAAATAATGTATAGTGAACAGTTTACTTAGTTTTTGTTTTTTATTTTTCATTTTAGTCCAAATTCAGATTTTCTAGGAAAATAAAACAGCTCTATAACTGAATAACCAAATATACCTATTTTAAACAAGAAACCTCATTTCATTACACAAAACTATGGGTTAATATGGCAATCATTGACTTCCAAAATATTTTGTAATCAATAAAATGAAATATTGATTACCAATTTAAGAGTATATGGATGATTCTCTGCCCTTCATAAATTAATGTATCTAGAAGATTCAGGTATACTTAACCACAATATATACAAATTTGAAATCAGTTTGAGTGAATAATTGATTGACACATCATATGAATGTTTAGTTGTGCAAAGAGGATAATTTTTTTTATATTCAGGATTTTAATATTTTCACATCCCCTCAACATACATCAGTGACTACAACCCTTTTTCTCATGTTGAGAAGCCAGATATATTTCTTGAAATCACTCTGCCAAACATAATATCTAAAAATCACTTATCAGTAATGGTCTTTGGTCAGAAATGTAAGAGTGTTAGTTGCCTACTATCAGGAGAAGTTCATATACTTGACTTTAGATTTTTCCACGATTTTTCCTTTATAACCTAACTCAAGAGCTTGCTATTGATAGGACAGACTCTTTGCCAGATCCTTTGTAAGGCACATACATTGCAGCCTTCAGGACTTTGATCAGACATCCACAAATATGAGAATAAAACATTTAAATATTTTAAGGTCCATTCTCCAACTTATGTCTTTGTATATGTGTGTGCAAAAATATATTTTTTAAAAGTCTGCATGAGTCAGAAATAAAAGTGTTGAGCCAATCACCATTTTTCTGAATTACTATTCTAGGTACAGTGCTTAGAAGAATTTTGAGGAAGCCTCCACCATGAGAGAGACAGATACAAACACAGTCACACAACAAAAATTGATGGAGAAGGAAAAGAGAAATATAGAAACTATATATATAAAGCAATATCTCCACTTTCATTTAAAGAGGTACAAAATCCACAAAGTAAAAATTATGTATTGCATAAAAACACAATCAGTGAACAAGAAAGTTCTGCTGAAAATTTAAATATGACTGAAATAAATTATTGCTCCAATGCTTTTAAAGATTATATATATGATTCTCCATGAAATAAAATGAATAGAGATATAATAAGAAAAAAATGAAAAATTAGAAAATCAATAAACCAATGGAGGGGTACAAACAGATGATTAGGGTAGTTCCTGACATATATGGAAAAAATAAGGAGATGGCTAGGGATCAGGTATAGCTGAGTGATGTGAGCACCTGATCCCATGTATGAGGCCACAGTTTCAATCCCTTCTTAAAAAAATGAGATGAAGTTTTCAAAGCATTTTTCAGCACCAAAAATATGAACCAACATTCAAACAACATACAAAGAATCCAACAATATGAATGAAAACGACTTTCTTGAAAGATCTCTCATTGGAAATTTCAAATAACTTCTTGAAAACATGTTCTTGAGGATTCCAAATACCAGGTATAAAGTGAATATCATAAAAATAAAAATTGAATCATATATGGAAGAATGGCATCAAATATCATCAGGTTTCACAACATAATATTTTTCATATTAACAATAAATTCTAGAGGACAGAGTAAAGTTGTAACAATTCCTCCCATTCTCACTCTCACACAAAACAAGTGGGGCACAACTGCCTTGAGAGAGGGTATTGGAGGGGAGATATGGTGGTAATAGTCCTGAGACAGCACTCATCCACAACAGCCTATGGTCAAGCATGTTGCAGACTACATCAACCATATTTTGGAAACATAAAAGTAAGCAAGGGAGGGAAATGCAGATAAAATAATATGTATTTATTGCTTGTGCAAGTAGATGTTTTTGTATGAGCATAGAAGTGTGTTACTTGACCATTATTTTACATAGCTGACTTTTAATTCCATGGGCTCCTCTTTACTTGAGTAAAATATCAGAATCAATTTCAAAGGTAAATTTGCTAAGAATTTAAATATTCAAACACCCAACTTATTGAAAGAAATCTAATAAACTTGTCCTGAGTCATCAGGATTCTCACAAAATCACTGTCTGGTTGTCAGTACAAATATTATTATGCCTATATTACTGAAATTTTAGTGAGCATGCAAAACAGAACAGCAAGTAAGAGCTAGAAATTAGATAAAGTCTTCAACACCATTTAAAAACTTCTCTCTTACAAAAAAAAAATATACAAAGAAACATGATACTCATAGATTGTCACCGATGACATTTCTCTAAATATTATTCTCAGGTTCAACTAAAGCTCCTTAATTGAATTCAGCTTTCACATGGATTGATACTGCACACACCTGTGGCAATAGGTCACAGTCTAACCTTTAGCTCTCTTCCAATTCAATCATTGTGTTCTTAAATTAGCTCAAAACATAAACAAAAACCATAAATTACTCACCTCGCTATTGTTTGGCCTTCTACCCACAGATCCTGTTGAAAACTGTTGTATAAAAAGCAGTCACCTTCACCAGACACACTTCTAAACTTCCAATACTTATCTTGTCTTTTAAATGACTGCCTTAACTACAGTATCATTACTTCCACAAAGTTAAGAGGATAATTTAAAATTGAATAAACATATATAATCACATGATGTACCTGCATGTAAATGTTAAAAATGCCAAGAATATAAAATCCATTGCAAACATCCTCAACTTCCTTGACACTTTCAGCTCTATTTCAGAGATTCTGTTGGAGAGGATGTGGAGGAATGGGAACACTCATCCACTGCTGACTTGATTGTGGAGTGGTCCAGCCACTGTCGGGGACAGTGTGGCGGTTCTTCAGAAAACTAACTATAGATCTTCATATGATCCAATGATTCCACTACTGGCTATATACCCAGAAGAATTGAAAGCAAAGACCCGAAAAGATATATGCACACCAATGTTCATAGCAGCATTGTTCACTATTGCCAAAAGTTGGAATCAACCCCGGTGCCTATCAACAGATGAATGTATAAACAAAATGTGGTACATACATACAATGGAATATTACTTAGCTGTAATTAGGAATAAAGTGCTAACACACAGAATAACATGGATGAAACTTGAAGACTTTATGTTGAGTGAAGCAAGCCAGGCATTGAAGGATGAACAGTATATGACCTCACTGATTTGAATTGAGCAAAGTGAGCAGTCTCTGAGAACCATAGTCTGAAAGATAGGTTAACAAGGGAGAGAAGCAGAAGAGTAGGTTGTGAGCCATCACCAATATGGACATAATCTATGGTAAAGTGATAGAGTATAGTTGCATATTGAAGGATGAGACAGGTGGGTAGTGATATTACTGGGTTTATTGGTGCAGGGTTGACAGGTGGGTAGATTAGGACGGGTAGGTTAGAATACCCAGGGCATGTAACTATGAATCTTGCCATCCAATGAGTCAAGACAGGGGAGTGTCATGGGCCCCAGGGGGATGGGGAGGAAGTAACAGAAAAGATCAAGCAGGGGGTATTTAGTGGTCAGGGGAAATGTTTTTCATTACATTACAGTTATGGACACAGGACATGGTAAATATCATCAAAAATTATTAAACTGTACCATTTAAAATGTACTGACAATGTTTAGTAGCTGTGTTTCACTCTCTGTATAACAGTTATAACAATGCTACCATCCACAAAAAAAAAAAAAAAAGGTTTTAATATGGGGTGAGGAAAGGGGAAGGAGTTTGGGTATTTGAGAGTCTCTAGTATCCTGTGTGTGTCTTTGCTGTGACCAAAAACTTCTTTGAAAATTAAATGAAAATTTGGGAGACACTGGGGAGTGAGAGGGAGAAGGTGCCATGGTACAGACTGGACACCCAATAGTGCAGTGATAAAAGGGAAAAAAAATAATTAAAAAAATTTTTTTGTTTGTTTTTTCCCATTTTTTGAATGTGCCAATCCATTAATCATATTTTATTTTTATTTTTATTTTTTCCTGAGTTTCCATGTATTTTATCTCTTGCATTTAAGCTTATCATTATTATTTCATTTTCCTATTAATTGTATTTGGTTATTGAATGGGCTTCATCTTCAAGGAAGGTTTAGATCACAGAAGGGTTACAATGGGGCCTGCAGAGGATCATTGGTGTGGGGTGTCTGGGATTGGGGATTCATGGGAGGAAGTTCATCTGAATATACATGAAAAATATATAAAATTGTTCAAATGATCAAGGGATGGGGCATGTGGCAGTTTGATGTAATTATGAATTCCAAAAATATAATTGAATCATGCTTGTAAACTGATCTGTTAATCTGGGCATGATTAGGTTAGGATTAGGGCATTGAGCCCCACCCCTTGGTGGGTGGGGAATTGAATATAAAAGGCAAGGCAAAGGACAGTTGAAGCAGTCTTTTGAGAAGCCGTTTTGATGTTGGAAAGAAGGTCCCAGCAGAAGAAAAGCAAGCTGTTCGCCTGATCGTCTACAGCTGACCTTGTGGAGGAAACAGGAGCTAAGCCCGGAGAGAAACACAGCCCCGGGAAGAGAGGAACCCTAGAAGCCTGGACCCTGGCAAACGCTGGCAGCTGTCTTGCTCTAACACATGGCAATGGACTGTGGTGAGAGAAGAAACTTAACGCTTTATGGCCTGGTATCTGTGGACTTCTACCTCAAATAAATACCCTTATAAAGACCAACCCATTTTTGGTATTTCACATTAGCACCCCTTTGGCTGACTAATACAGGGCATGATCATGGTGGGTAGACAATCACTCAATAAATGAGGGAATATTGAATTCCCAGCCAGGAGAGCTCTGCCACATTCTCCAAGGGAGCAGCAACAGCCCTCCGAGTGCAGGGGCAGTGTCTGTCAAAGGAGGATGGCCCACTGATGAGTTCTTGTTATTGATGACTAGCCTTATGAGTCTTTGCCCTTGTAATTGAAACTTAGCCTACTGTTATGGGGTAACCAAGGGTTGCCACCTGAGAGCCTCCTTGTTGCTCAAATGTGGCCTCTTTCTAAGCCAAACTCAGCATATGAATGCATTACCTTCCCCACAGCATGGAACATGACTCCTGGGGATGAGCCACCCTGGCAACGAGGAATTAATACCAAGTTCCAACTGGCAATATGACTGGAAAAAGACCTTGACTAGAAGGGGGAAAAGGTAAAGAGAAATGAGTTCATGTGGCTGCGAGACTTCAAAGAGAGTCGGGAGGTCATCCCAGAGGTAACGCTTACACACACCTCAGTAGGATCTTATAGAACACCAAAGCAGATATCACCCCACACAGAGGGGCTCCTGAGAGCTCTGAAGACACCCAGGTCCTATATAAAGGGGAATAGCTCCAGAGATTGATGCCTTATCAGTTTGCTTTACTTTGGAATCTGTGCTCCTAAGAGTGACAGAGTTGGACTCAAATAAGTCCTCCCTGCACATGGTCTGTCAGTCCCTTCTATTCAAACCTATATGTGATGCTGGAGCTTGTAGGTGTCCTTCCAGAGACTGAAGCCTCTGGCCTGCCCATGTGCCAGCTGTGCCTGGAATCTTGGTGGAGCTGCAACTCCTACCCTACAGCTCAATGGACTCACCCAAGTCACCTGGTGAGGAGATGATGATGGACAATGGCCATCTCAGGGAATGGAGATTGCCTACATCTGCAGGCAGGATAATCCCATCCACCGTATCCATGGGATATAAGCCACATCACCATCCCAGACTCCTCAGGATTGGGGGGAGAGCTATGGACTAGAGTGGACTTAATGGTATTCTGTTGCAGACATATTGTGATTCAAGCAATGGAATAAATTATAACAGTGAGGTGGAACCAGTGGCCACTAGATGCTTTCGGGGCAGGGAAAGAAAAGCAGTTGTAATACAGGGCTTTTTCAGGACTTGGGAATTATCCTGAATGACATTACAATGACAGATATAGGCCATTTTACATCAGCATATAGCATGCAGAACTGTGTGGGAGAGAGTGTGGTCTACAATGTGAACTATGGTCCATGCTTAGTGGCAAAGTCCCAGGATGTGTATATCCATTGTAGGTGATGTGCCACACTAATGAGAGACGTTTATATGGGATGTTATGGGAGGTGTGGGAGGTGGGAAACAGGAATCCCTGTAATTTTTATGTAACATTTATGCAATCTATGCATCTTTTAAAAAATATATATTAAAAAAATAACATTTATGTAAGCAAATGTACATATATGCATATATATTTATATATCATTTTACAAATATTGGTTTGTATTGTGAAAAATTTGATTTTTACCCACAATTTTTAAAAAATTAAATAAACATATATAATCACATGAGGTGCCTGCATGTAAACACTAAAAATGCCAAGAATATAAAATTCATTGCAAACATCCTCAACTTCCTTGACACTTTCAGCTCTATTTCAGAGATTCTGTAACCCATTCTAACCACATAGACTATACACTCTCTAATCTTCTAAAAAAATCACCTTTCGCTCAAGATCTGGAGATCTTGTTGTCCAATTTGTTAAATCCTATTTTTCTTTTATCTTCCTTTTAAATACACCCTTATTATTCAAATTTCTTTGGACAATCAGGCTAAATAAATTATTCCATCATATGTGCTTTCATCTATTTCACATATACTTTTATTTTGACCTTGATCACCCACTATCATCATGTTTTAAATGTCAATTTTCATGAATGTGGCAAAAAAATTTCATATATAACATCAACCACTGAAGCATGTTTAACTTCACCACTTTTCACTTTAATTCCAAAATAGATTATATGTGATCACAAAGGATTTTCTCAGAAATGAAATAAAGTTGCAGGTATAAAGAGAACTTTGTCTTAAAAAGAGACCGACATAATCTATGGTAAAGGGATAGAGTGTGGTTGCATGTTGGGGGATGGGGCAGATGAGTGGTGGTGTTCCTGGGTTTGGTGGTACAGCACTGGGGGGTGGGTGGATTAGGAAGTGC
>JAKSZT010040477.1:1029201-1054157 GCA_026826555.1 Tolypeutes matacus
CCTTCCTTCCTTCCTTCCTTCCTTCCTTCCTTCCTTCCTTCCTTCCTCCCTCCCTCCCTTCCTTCCTTCTTTCCTTCCTTCCTTCCTTCCATCTTTCCTCCCTCCCTCCCTCCCTTCTCTTCCTTGCTTCTATCTATCCTAAGTCATTCCTTCCCTTTCTCCATTCTACTGTGTCTTCACTTCAAAAGCGAAAGGTTGAATTTCAAAGTTTAGACATTTTTAGGGATGTGCATTTAAGTAAACAAATTGGTCTTTCTGAAATAAATAAGCATTATCCCTACACTGCCTGCCTCACATAGTGGGAAATAATTCTTTAAAATAATAAGAAAACTTGAAAATTTTACTTGATCATTTATCTATTTAATCTGTACAATAGGCAGGTTATGTTACCTGGTATGTGGAAGTGATAAGTTGATGAATAAAGATGATAGTATTTTCTTTTTAAAGTGAAAAGTATATGGCAGAAGAACCATTATGAAAAGCAGTTGAGGATTTCAAACCGATTGGGTCTCAAAAAGAATAGGACATTTAAAGACAATAATCAAATGAAATGTAAAATATATTAATAAAAGAAGTCTAGAATAGATTGCTTCCATTATGACATTTAAAATAAAATAATGAATATTTGATTAGACAGTAACTTGGCATCCAGTTGTCTTTCCATAGATAATTGTTTTGTGGGGATTGATCTTCTATACTCAAGATTCTATCACCTTACTATTATTTGGAAGAAAATTTCAATTTGTATTTAAAAAAATGTAAAACCTGAAAAGTTAAGAAAAAAATTAGAAATAGCTTTGAATTTCTTTCAATGACAGTTTAGTAATGAAATTAAAATTATGATTTTGGTACCCCTTTTAAGGTACTGAAACTTAAGTTGCTTGTCAGTGAAACAGAATCATCATCATTTGCAAGCTCTTAGAGGAGACTATTACATCATACCTCAATTACTGATACATTCATGAAAGATAAGCATTGACATATGTCATAGTCATGCATTTGAAAATACGTGTGCAAAAAAGATCCATTTTTATAGGAACTTATCTTTGTAGTGATTAAATTGCTGGTTCACAAAGGCTTAGGAAGCAACTCAAATGCAATTTCCATTCTCTTCACAGAGTCTTGCAGAGGAACATTTAAACTAAATAAATGAATAGAAAGGCCTTTAGATAAGTGATATATTCTATGCATAACACAAGAAAAATAGCACCTAAGAGAGTAATTAAATTCCCAGAGTGTCTAAATATAGGAATTGATTTTCCCTGGATAATTACATCATTTTGAGTCATGTCAAGTGGGATTTTCATCATAGAGAAATGATTTAGGGAGGAAAATGCCTGAATGGAGAAAACTGGGAACTACTTCTAATTTTCTTACCTCTTCCATGTTTCCAAAGGGAATAAAATGCATTTCAGGAGCTAAATATGATCCATGTAAATGTGGAGAAAATAGAATATGTTTATATATGGCTACACTATATATACTATTTGTAAAAATTATGCATGCAAATTGAACTATTTTATGACAATGTGGTTGAGCTAAATAGACTTAAGTAAATGGCATAACTAATATTCCATTTTATTATGTCATTAAGTTGTTGGAAGCTATTATAAAAGTAACTAAAATCATTTATTCAATAAGATCATTAGAAATACATTGTAAAACATTCAGTGAAAGCAATTTGCAATATTGTGCCAAATATTATTCAACCAGAATAAATATCTTCAATGAAATTGGAGTTAAAAAAGACTAAAGAGATAATGATCAAATCTACCTATGCTTCTTTATGTTGTCATCAATAAGGTCTCATTCCCAAATGTAAAAATGTCTATATAATCTATAGATTTGTTCACTTAATAGGAAAAAATACATGATATTCAAATTAGCAATTATAGAAACATCATTTAAAACTGAGAAGAAAATGGCTGACTTCAGCAAGATAACAGGGAAGGAGATGTCACACCCCTAAACCAGAAAGAAATAGAAAAACAAGCAGAAAAAGAGCTAACTTTCTCAGAACTCTTGCAAACATCAAATATTTAAAACAACTAAGCAATTTCTGAGCCAAACTTGTAAGGATATTTTGTTCCAAAGTGCAGTCTCCAGAAGGTAATAGACTTGCCATGTGGGCAATTCCAATGGTAGAAACCTCTTTCAAGGAAATGTAAAAGGTAGTATCAAAACTTTATGGTACTTTTACTTGCTATATCCCTCCTTCCTCCCCAGATTGGGAGAAAAACATGTTCCTACGGGGTTCTCTGGTTCCTGGCTCAGAGGGAAAAAGCACATTTTATTCACAAATTATGGTGTAGGCATGTCTCTTCCAACACATCTGATGACTATTTGAAGGACTGAGTCAACATGTTTATCTCTGTTTCATCTATCCTGGAGTTCATTCAAGGCACAAAAGTGACAGTCCTTGCCATAAAAACACTATAAGGGCATGATCACACTAAGGTCACCTAGATGGAAGTTTATGGTTAAAACATTTGAGACATATGCTAGACTGTATGACCTGAGATGAAAAACTGATAGGATTTTCCTTTTTTGAGTTAGTGCATTCAACAGGATCCATGAATGCAAGGTGATATATGAAGTCACACACATGCCCATGGAAAGTGCAGGCTCAGAAAAGATTGGAATGGACCTTAAACTGTCACTTTGGGCTGTTTTCTAGGATCAGTTTAAGTCTGGTAAACTTTCAATAAAAGAAATAAAAATGTATTAAAAAAACAGGCAAGGGTGGTCTATTTGGAAGAATAAAATAAATCAACAGATACCAAAGGAATTTCAGACATTAGATTTACTAGTCAAATATGTTAAAAACAAATGTGAACTGTGGTCTATGGTTGGTGGCAAGGCTCCAGGATGTGTAAGTTCATTGAGGGTGGTGGGCCACACTGTGGGAGATGTTTGTGTGGGATGTAGTGGGAGGTGTGGGAGGTGGGCAACATGGGAATCCCAGTGGGTTCCGTGTAATATTTTGGGTAATCTAAGCACCTCTTAAAATATATGTATATATATATATATATAAATAACATTTTTGTAAGCAAATACACATATATGCATATATATTTATATATCATTTTGCAAATGTTTGTATGTATTGTGAGAATTTTGATTTTTACCCATAAAAAAAAAGTTAAAAAAAAAAACAAAAAAAAAAACAAATGTTCTAAATATTCTCAATATGCTCAATGAGCTGAAAGAAAGCATGCAAAAAGAATAAAGGATATCAGGAAACAATATATGAACAAAATGAGACTTTCATTTAAGAGATAGAAGTTTTTAAATGAAACTAAACTGGAAGTAAAATAATGGAAATTAAAAATCCATTAGGACATATTTTACACATTGTTTAATGGGTGTTTTAAATTAGGTAATCTATATAAATTGATTTACACAGTGCCTATAACTTAGAACCTGCCAGTAAATGATGGCTACTACTGTTAAAAAAAACAGTACAATGATTTCAAAAAGTACTATCATCAATTGTAACAAATGTTCACACCAATGCATGGTGTTGGTTTTGGGGTGGTGTATGGAAATCCTATATTTTATTCATGACATTTCTGTAAATCCACAATTTCTCTGATATTTTTTTTGAAAGTAATTGGTGAATCATTGAATGGAAGAAAATGACCAGGTCACCAGAAAGCCACCAATCAATAGATTCATTCAGAAACTCGGTGGACTTTGTATCAATTGTGAAAGAGAAGAAATTTTCTGCATGTATGAAGTTAGGACAACTACATATATGTTTTCAGGAATCTCAGAACAAACAACTTTTTTTTAATAACATGTAAGTCAGTGTATTTTTGATGATGACATATTTCAATTCTCTGTGTTTTTTCAAGAATGCTTGAGGGCAAAAACAACATGTGTATACAGCAATGAAGAAAATTAAAGTACCTATTTATACTACACTATAGATTTTCTGTGAAAATCTCATGCTATGTGAAAGAAATCAGTCAAAAAAGACCATATATTGTATGATTTCATTTATATGAACTCTCCAGAATAAACGAATCCATAGAGACAGAAAGTACAATAGAAGTTGCAAGGACGTGGTGGAGAAGGAAGTGGTGAGTGGCAGCAACCATGTAAGCCAGAAGGCTGTGGGATAATATATTTAAAATCTATGGTAAAGGGATAGAGTGTGGTTGCATGTTGGGGGATGGGGCAGATGAGTGGTGGTGTTCCTGGGTTTGGTGGTGCAGCACTGGGGGGTGGGTGGATTAGGAAGGGCCGGTTCAAATCCCCAGGGCATGTAACTGTGACTCTTGACATTCCATGGGTTGGGAGAGCGGGGTATCACAGGCCCTGGGGGGCTGGGGAGAAGGGAACAGTCAAGATCTAATGGGCTGTTTGGTGGTCATGGGGAAGGTTTTTCATTACCTTACAGTAATGGACACAGGACATATCATCAAAATTATTAAACTGCATCATCTAAATTGTAAACTAAAAAAAAAAAAAGAAAGAAAGAAAGAAAAAAAATCAACCTAGAATTCAATATACAGAAAACTGCACTTCAAAAATTAGGATGAAATTAAGACATTCCTGGATAAACAGAAGCTGTGCGAGTTCATTATCTCTAGATCACCCTATAAGAAATGCAGAAATAACTCTGTAAGTTTGAAAGGAGTGAACAGTATACAGGACTTGAAGCCCTGTGAAGAAATAAATATCTCTGATAAAGGTAATTACATGGTTAAATATAAATACCAGAGCTAATTTTAATTTTATTAAGGTGTTCTAAATTATATGTCTATGTTATATATTACATATTGTCTATTATTTATTAATGTTTTTTTGTGTTTGCTTTGTAACTCCACTTTTTTTCTAATTAAATATATGAAATTATATTTACTAGAAATATTTCCAGAAATCAAAAATAAAATTACATCCAAAAGTCCAATAAATATTAATCTCCTACTTCACAAAGAGGACTATGTAGTAAAGTAATATGAGGAAACTACTTCATTCCAAAGTAATAAAATACATTCACATTGTTGGGGTGGAATAATATTTTATCTTATTCTCTTAGTATATGTCTTCATTTTCTAGAGCTACTATGACAAATACAACCATTTTTTAGGTAACTCCACTTTTTATTTCATAGATTCATTTAAAATACAAATGCATAAAAATAATTGCTAAATCAGAAATGAAAGGAGAGACAAGTCTGACTTTACAAAAATGGAAATGATCATAAAGTAATTCAATAGACAATTATACATAAACATGACCAGATGAAATGGAAAAATACTTATAAATGCACAAATTACTAAACAGATTCAAGAAGAAATAAATAATCTCAACATGTCTTTAAAATGTAATGCCGTTGAATCAGTAGTAAAAGAAAGTTCAATAATAAATGGTTTCATTGATGAATTCATCCAAGCATTCAATGAAGTATTAAACAACAGTCTGAAAGATTTCCAAAGATTTGAGGAGGAAGAAATTTTTCCCAACCCATTCGCAAAATCCAATGTTACCTTATATCAAAACCAAACATAAATTTCAGAGGATAATTAAATTACAGAACAATACCCTTATTAATATGGATATAAAAGTTCTAAAATTAAAAATAGCAAAACAACTTCAATAACATATTAAAAGAATATTTATCATGATCAAGTGAAATTTATTCCTTGAATTCAGTGGTGATTAAACAAAAGAAAATGTCTTACATTAGTATGGTATATTTGTTATAATTGAAGAATGAATATTGAGGCATTGCTACTAGCAAAGTCTATAATTTATATTTTGGTTTTCATGTTTCACTGTACAACTTTATAGGTTTTGACAAAATGTATAATGGCCTGTACCTGCCATTTAAATATCATGCACAATTCCAATGCCCCCAAAATGCTTTGTGTTCCACGGTTCTTTGGTTGCCCTCACCTCAGTGCTTCTGGTAACCACTGTAGATGTTCAGGAACTAGGTCCATGAAAACGGTGCTGTGGATGAGAAAAGAAACAAGAAATAGCTGGGGTCAGGGGACCCTCCATCCAAAGGGAGGAGAGTTCCACTGCAAAAACTTTGTGGCTTTTACTTAGCTTTAGAAAAAAGAAAATACATGTGAGCATGTGCAAAAGCAATAGATACGTGATGGGCTACACGTTACTAAAGTCAGCAAGTCTTTAGGGTTAATAGTTCAGTTCTCTTTACATTCCTGCATGTAATAGAACTTGTTAATCATTATCTGACATATACTAGATACACTCCTTGAAGCACAGAAAGCTTCTCCACCAGGCTCGTACCAGCTCTTATCTTAGTGTCTTGAGACTAGAGACACCTGTCCCATATATATCAAGGTGGTCTATTTTCTGCCATGAGTCATGGCCTTTAATTGAACCCCTTCATTTCCCCCTTTTTTTATTAATTAATTTTTAAAGTGAAGGCCATAGGAACCATTATATAAGATGATACAAGGTGACCTCCCGTCACACTTGTCTTCTATAGGCTCTTGTGACTGTGCCTCTTAGGTTGTCCTCTCTGAAAATCTTATCCCCCATTGGCTACCAGTAAAGCTTTTGAGCTCTTACATGGAAGGCAATTTCATTTATATTTTATACTTCTTCAGGTTCCTTATGTCTATGCTTTTATGTAGATAATTAGTAGTAAAATCATGGGGTTATTAATATAATACTTTCTACCACAAATAATGTAAAATTCATTTTTCATGGCTAAGTTTCTTAACATAAATGCATTTATTGATTCAATTTTTCATTTTTTTCTATGAATATGTTTTATTACTCTACCCTTGAAAATACAAACAATTAAAATGCATAAAAAAATAATTCCTAATCCAATCCAAAATGATATGTGAACTGCTTTTTATTTCCACCAGTGAAATGGGTTGACAGTATTTAAATTTTCAGAAAATTCATTCCAAAATTCTGTACCAGGTGTTTCTTTCAATTCAATTTGAGGCATGCTCAATGCTTTCTTTTGCAATTCTAAAATATCTAAAGAAATATAATGCTTATATCCAATAAAATGATTTTTTACTTCTTCCCAATCATGCTCACTGGTATTAAAAGGCAAAGGTATAATACAAAAAGAACTTTCATTCCAATCACATTTAAGAGCCCTTAACAAGTTTAAATTATAGATTTGATTATCCAAATGTATAATAGTTGTTTCAAGATCATTTGTATGATTATTCAGTTCCATATCAATGTGAGACTGGTTAGGCCACATCTCACCTGCATTTTTATGCCAGTCCTTAACATATTTCATAGTTTGTACTCCTTTATGCAGGACTGTGCCAGCGACGACTGCAGTGGTAATGATGCCAATCAGTCCTCAAATTCCTGCTATTGAAAGTCCAATCAGTCTTTTAGTTCTTTTTAAATAATGGTCGAGGAAGTGCCACAGCAACTGGGATTCTGGAAACTGCTGTCAATGTCTGGCCATCTGAACTGGTAACCATAGTGCTTTACTTCTTCTTGCTATAAAAAGAGTTTGATTTTCCTGTAAATATGAATTCTTAAGACATGTAAATAAAGAGCAATTGGAGCAGTTATTGTTCCTTTCACCAAAAGTTACTTTTCCAATGATAAAAACTATAGGATCTCATAACATATACTGTAAGAAATTGAGTTCATTTTCTTTATAAACTGGTAATATTTGTTTTATTGCCTTGTCATTTGAAAATTGGGCCAGTTCCCAAAAATAATTTCCACAAATAATTTTGAGTTTTGTTTAGTGCCCCATTGTTGTGGGATAAATCTTCCCTGATGAGTCCAATTTAGTGATATATTTGTACTTATGACATCCCCAAAATTCCAAAAATAATGATAGCTTTCATTAGTTGTTTTTGTTGAATTATTAATTGTCCAATTTATGGTTGTGTTTACATTAGGTTTCCGTATCCCTATAAGGACCTGATCCTTTACAATTCCATAGGAATCATTAAAGAGCACAACCTCATATGAACCATGGCATGTATGCCATTTATCACTTTGTAATCTATTTGATACTGGACATGTATGATTTATCATATCTTTTGGTCAATAGGGTAGAGAAAGGAATAAAAGAATATAAATTTTAGTTTGATTCCTTTCAGTTATAACGATACTGCGATTTTGGGGCTGTATCCATGGATCTATGGATTCTATGCAGATAGGTTGTTCAAGAAAAGACAAGGTTAAATTTTCAATAAATTTCCCTTTCTCCTCAGGTTTTAAAGGAAACCAAGAATCAATAGGCCCAGGAAAATGAAAAGACTGATTAATATAAAAAGGGTAGGATTCACCCCACCCCAGGTCAACAATTTCAGAAGGGGTGGTTTAGTAATATAAGTCCTATATGTATAATTATGTGATGGTGCACTATTTACTGCTGTGGTGGTCAAGGTAAGCATAGCAAGGAATAACTGTGATAGAGTGACATTTTGTATTTTAGAAGTTACCTTCTTTTCTGCTTCTTGTGTCAACTTATTCAGCTGACCTTAGGTGGGAGTAGAAGACTGCTTGAGTAACTCAGCCAAATGCTGCTCCTTATCATTTTGACTTCTCCCGTTATTCAAGTCTAGGTTTCAGATATCTGGACAGGACCCAAAGCTGGTCTCCTTTATTTGTAATGTTAAGAGCAAAACCTCAACCCTGTATCCTAACTTCTGCCTTTTCCCATTGGTTATTATCTTCATTCTTCCAATGAACTGGTTGTCTAATATTTGTTTCTGTATATTAGCCTGATTTTTGCCAGAAAGGTTCTGCTGCTGATGCATCTGATTCTGACCTTCAGTTAAGAAAATTTATCATAAATAATGCTTGATATAATCGATCCAACACCTCACCATTTCCACTTTTGTTTTTATAACATCAATTTTAGGATTGGTTACTTTTTTCAACAATAACTTGACCCTTGGGGTTATTTGCTTGGGTAAGAGAATGTTGGAGATGTTTATAGAGTTTTGTCAAAAGTGTTTTTGGGGGGGCTGTAATGAGGGTAAGTACATGCTTGTGGAAAGGCAGAAGGAGTAAGGCGTAAAGTCTTAAAGACATAATATTGAAACATGGTGGGTGTATTGAACATTTCTTGTGGCAGTACCTTTTTTGATATTTAGTTAATGTATTTTTGTTAATAATTGAAAGAATATAGAATAAGTGAATGATTGTTTATAAACACAGGTTTAACTGTTATGTTCCAATCTTTTATAATATTTATACATACATTCACATGCTTACTAAACCAGGGGACACACTGATATACTTGGCTTATTGTTGGTTAGAGTCCTGGATAGATACAAGTTATATGTTAACATGTATATTTAGTTCAATAAGCTTATACTGACAATTAGAGTGAGAAACATGAATAACATAATTATTAAAAGATTAAGTTAATATTGAACAAAGTTACAGAATGACAGAAAAATAGAGCAGTTTTATATATACACTTAACAATATTAGCTTTTCGCTAGGAAGTGTTGAATTAGCAACTGATTAACTAGACTTTTGGCTGACTATGTTTAGGATTAATGAATTTGATACTATCATGCCAACTTGTATTTTGCTAATTCCTGAGGAAGGGGCCAGACTCCCCAGGAAGGAACACAGCACTCATTGGGCAGTATATTTTAAGTTTTATGCATCCATCCCCGGGAGGGTGGCCAGCTCCTCCAGGGAGGAATACAATACCTTTTGAAATGTACTTTATCTTTTCTAATTCGTTACAAACATCCCTGATGTGCTTACTATTTTAGTTTCCATTATGTTTCCTGAAATATGAAAAATGTTAAGATTTATATATATATATATATAAAATAAAATAAATTTATGTGTAATATACAAGTTACTAAATTACTTAAGTACGGAATGTAGTGCATTAAAGTTTTAATTAGTATTTAAGTATGTTATACATAATTCATAACTACAGTAGATTATATAACAACAAAAACTAATAAGACTTTTAACCGGCAGATATCCAATGAATAAACTTTTATTTTTTATACATTTAAGTTTCTTAGTAGCATGATTAGAATGACCTTAATTTTTTTATTTTGTATAATTTGAAACATAGTAAGAACAAATTATTATTTCCTATTTTGGCTGTGGGGCAATACATTAACTTGTAATTTTAATACCTGTGTTGGTTTTGTTGTTAACATTATATTTTGAATTGGGGCTGTAGCTCACAATGTTAAATATAAACTTGATTTTTTGTTGGCTATTTTACAGAAAGGGGAATATGGGCTGGCTTGACTTGTTCAAGAAGATTAATTTTTTTGTAACAAACCTGTAATATTTGGGACTGCTGCATATTGCAGTGGTGTTAATTTAATTTTCTATAATTTACTGTTATGCACAACACCTGCCAGTCCCTAATGGCTGCTTTCTTTTTGCAGTTATAAACTTTTTTTTTAGCAGAGGTGGGGTAAATTAGATAAACTTAAGTTAAAGCATCTGCCTTTTGATTTTTAGGCAGAGAGATAGTTTTTGTGATACATTATTATATTTTAAAATAATTAAAATTATGATTGATAACATTACACTTTTATTTAATATTATACTGAAATATTATTAAATTTCCAGGAATTTTATACACTTTTAAAGTATTCATATGAACTTTTTATTCATACAACTTTGTCATAAGTTTAGACAATTTCTTTTAATTGAACAACAGTTTTAAATACTTCATTCAACTTATATATTACATGAACGTAACTATTTTTAGTATTTTATCTTTCTCTAGGTAATAGACCAAATCATTTGTAACAGTTTGAAATAAAAAGCTACTTTTTGAGAAAGCAGATTTGAACATTATGTTCTTTTAAAATTGATAAAACTTGTTTCTTCAAGGAAATGATAAGGTTAAAGTATAAGAAGCTACTTTGTTAAAAACAGACTTTCCTTTTTGCACACTGATTATTCAGGAGAAAAACTCTGTGTAAACTTTTACTAAAACAGATTAATGACTTGAGAAACTTTGAGAAAGAATAAAACTTTAACTTATTAAAAATAACTAGTCATTTTATCTTAGGATAAAATTACTTTCTTTTCCTTAATAATAAAAGCACATTCTAAATATCTTCCATAATTAAGTTACCACAATGATTTTGGAAACTGTTTCCAAACAAACTTCTGACAACATACAATTACCATCAACATTAAACAAACTTGTTAGAATAAAGATTTAATTTGATTATAACTATTTTTATTATTTTAAATTAATACCTATATTTATTTATTAATATAAGTGCCTTTTAAATTTTGGTCATTTGAGTGGAGCTCTTATAATAATTTTCATTTATCAATTTAATAGTACCATCCAGAGGTATCAAAATATACACTGACACTGAACAAACAGACAAACACAAAACAAGTTACAACACATCAGTAGAAACAGACATCTTTGATTTTACTGCTTTTGAGAATTTTTCTGGAAACTGTATTGCTAAGTTTTCTTACTTCTCCAGTGGTTTAATTTTATTAGCCTCTATCATCCCACAGCCTTATCATTATGTAGGCAGTAGGAGGTTTACAAAGTTGCTGCTGGAATGTTTTCCTTATTTTAGTTAACTCTTTGACAGAATAGTGATGCCCCTGCAACTAGTGCTAAATCCTTCTAATATTAATCTTACTAAATTTTTTGGAATAATCCCTTTTGCTCCTGAATTGGTTAGACAGACTTTATTTTGTTTCTCAAGTATTAATTTTTTGGTAGTGGCAAAGTCCAGGTTGGCACTTCTCTAGGTGGCCATGCATAAGTTTGCCAAGAATTTGTGGAGGTGAAATTAACGTTAATCCGTTGTGAATTTTGAACTGGTGGTGCTGTTGGAGAGGGCTGCTTTTCACAATCTTTATGATCATGCCCAGCCTTTCCACAGTTAAAACAGGTTCTGTGACCTGAAAGAAGCTGCAAAACTTCAGGATTACCTGCTTTACTTGCTTGTGCTATGCTGTTCATGAGTGTACTCTGTGGTAAAGGAATTTTCACAAATGCTTTAGGAGGATCTAAAGATGACTCAAAAAAGGGGTTTAGAGAACTTGACTGAAGGTTAAATGCTGGGGCAAATGGCGGATTAAGGGAAGTCTCTTTAGGCACATCAACGTCTGCAGCTGGAACTGAAGGGTTAATGTCGAGAGCTGGAGCTGAAGAGTTATTAATAGCTTGAAAAGTGCTGTAATGACCCCTTGTGGTAGCCAGGGCATCACAAGCCTCTGTATGAGGCTCTGAATGGTTACTTTCAGACATTCATTGTTATACAAATGTAAATCGGCCTCAAGCTGATCAGGGAGAGAATCCTCCACCTCCACATTTTTGGAGGGCTCACTAGATTCTGTTTGAAAAGGCTCAAGAGCCAGTGTAATAAGATTGCAAAGAGACCAAATATGAAAAGGAATGGACTCTCCCTTCTGATATGCTTGCCATAAGGCTTTTATCATTAACTTTCATTGTTTCAGATTTAAAATATTCCACCCTTGTGGCTGAAACCAATAACAATGTTTCTGTACAAGCGAAAAAGTTCCTCAAAAGCCAAGGATTTAATAGTTACACTGGTGCTTTTTAATAAAGTTTTTAACACTCTAGAGCATTCTTCAATGTTTGACTGCTGATCCTCCATTTCCCTGATGATCCCAGGGATGTAATTTAACTTTTGTTTTTTTTAAACCGCTTGTCAGGAGCTCCTTGGTCCACTGCACACTGACTGAAAGAAAAGTATTTTCAGGTCCTTGTTTGAGTGCCAAATGTAGATATTCAGGAACTACGTCCATGAAAATGGTGCCACAGATGAGAAAAGAAACAAGAAATAGCCGGGGTCAGGGGATCCTCCATTCAAAGGGAAGAGAGTGCTGCTGAATAAAACATCGTGACTTTTATTTAGCTTTAGAACAAAGAAAATACATGTGTGCATATGCAAAGGCAATAGATAAGTGACAGGCTACACATTACTAAAGTCGGCAAGTCTTTAGTGTTAATGGTTCAGTTCTCCTTACATTCCTGCATGTAACAGACCTTGTTAATCATTATCTAACATATATGAGATACACTCCTTGAAGCACACAATGCTTCTCCACCAGGCTCATATCAGCCCTTATCTTAGTGTCTTGAGAAAAGAGGTGCCTGTCCTATACATACCAAGGCAGTCTGCTTTCTGTCATGAGTCATGGCCTTTAATTGAACTCCTTCAACTACTATCTTTATATGAATAATAAACTTCTTCCATTACTATAATAATGTTTACTTTGTTCAGTGGTTGCATTCCCATTTTATGTTCATTTATTCCGCAATCTTGAGGCATTTGAGATGATAATGCCCACCTTGTTTCAAATTTGGAGAGGGCTTAGATTTTATGGGGAAGATGGAAGAACTATTTTGCTTGCAGTAGATACACTTTGTCTTTTGGCATGGGAGTTGTACATCATAATAATTTTGTTTATTGTCCTGGGCAAAGCTAAAGAAAAGGAGAGTAGGTGTTGGCCACAATGCTGCTCATATTCAAGGCTCAAGCAGCATATGAACAAATTAAAGATTTAAGTCTCTGTGGCGTATATTTAATGAGCACAGGGTCAATTATTATTTTAAATAAAAAAGGTAGAAGATTCATGAGTAGGGAAATTATAAATCAGTCTAACTCTGTTATATTTGGAGACATATTATCATATATTACAATATAAGGTCCACTGTCAGGGTGTTGAATTCATGAGGCTCTGTGCCTTCCCTGTATTTTCTGGACATTTCTAGAGCCTGCAAGAATACATTTGTTAGAGAATTTATTTACTGTGGCAGTTAGTGAGATGTGCATAAGTGTAACTTCTGGAATGACCTCCCAAATCAATTTAGAATCTCTTAGCCATAAAAATCTTTTGTATTTATGTTTTCCCCTTTCAGTCAAGTTATTTCTGCAAATGCATCACTAGTGATCACTTTGTAGTAATCCCATGGTGCTAAGGAGGCTTATCCCTTGGAATCATATTCCACATTAGGGGGAATGTAGTGAGTTTATTTGCTGAGTTTGGCTTAGAGAGAGGCCTCATTTGAGTAACAAGGAGGTTTTGATGAGGTAATTCTTAGGCATTAATTGCTATTAGCCTAAGTTTCAATTTTGTAAGAATAAAGTTCATAAGTACAAGCAATAATATCAAGGCATTAGCCCATTGGTTTATTTTCTTTGATTAGGTACTGCTTATACACTTTAGAGATTTTTGACTCTGTATTTAAGAAAGTAGAAGGATTCTCAAGAATGGAAGTTTAATATTTTGTTGGATATTGTGTGGGTTTCCACACAAAGAGATAACACCTTAAGACAACATGAACACATTAATTTTTCATTGTGGCAAGCCCCAGATGCACCCCATCCCCACTCAACCCCTCACAATCAACCCCTGCACCAATGAAACTTCCCTGCCATAGGTCCCAAAAGAACATTCCTAACATTGTATTCTCAACCACAGTCCTTAGCCTCTCCAGAATTCACATAGACACATTAACATGTTCCTTCATTTGCCCTATCCCCAGATCCATGGATTTCCCACCTCACTCCCAAATCCCACTCACACTCCAGCAACATCAACTCCATTCACATTGTTGCACCACCCTCACCCTTGTACACTCACAAACTGCTACCATCCCACTTATCTTATATTCTACAATAGTATCTTAAAGAATATCATATCTAGGAAAACATTTAACCAAAGAAGAAAAAGATGTGCACACTAAAAACTATAAAATATTGCTGAAAGAAATTATAGAAGACCCAAATAAACTGAAGACATCCTCTGTTTTGGTTTGGAAGACTTAATGATATTAATATATTAATGCCACCCAAAGAAATCCTTAGATTCAATGAAATGCAGATAAAAATTCTCATAATCTTTTTTACATAAATGGAAAAGTTAATTATCAAATTTATATGAAACAGGTTATTCCTTGAATAATTATTTTTTCAAAACTTAGTAAAAGACTACATTATCAAAACAGGATGGTATTGGCATAAAGATAAATATAGAATATTGGGATGGAATTGAGAGTCCAGTAATGAACCCACACATATATGCTCACCTGATTTTTGATGAGGGTGACAAACCTACTTAATGGAGTATGACTATTCTGTTCAGTGAATGTTGCTGCAAAAATTGTATTTCTTCATGGATTTAAGTAACATTGGGTCTCTACCTCAAATAATATGCAAAAAGTGCATCAAAATATATATTTGAACTATATATAATTTTATATACCACAAAAAACAGAAGATAAAATGGTCTTAATGTTCATGACCTTGGATTTGGCAACGGTCCTTCAATATGACACCAAAAGCATGAGCCACAACAACAACAACAACAAAAATTTGAAATTCATCTAAATTAATGCCTTTTGTGCATCAAAAGATATTATATAGTAAGTGATAAGACAACTTGCAGAAGGCAGATAATAGTTGCAAAGTAAATATCTGATAAGGGGTTATCATTGATAATATCAAATCTAAACAACAAAGTGAAAACCCAATTATCTAGTGCAGAAAGGACTTGAATAGGAATTTCACCAAATAAGATATATTAATTGCCAAAAAAGCAGATTAAAAGATGCTTAGTCATAAATAACCATAGAATGCAAATCAAAGCCACAGTGAACAAACATTTCACAACCATTCGTATTGGTATTTAACTATAATAATAATAATGATAAGTGTTGGCAAAGATGTGGAGAAACTGAAAATCTTGTACATTGATTGTGGAAATATAAAATATAGCAGCCACAGTAGTAAACAATTAGGTTGTCCCTCACAAATTTTAATTAAGAATGACCATATGGCTTGGCAATTCCACTCCTATTTATATACTTACAAGAATTGAAAACAGAGAATTAAATAGCTTCCTGGGGATTATGGGAAGATGACAACAAACTAAAAGGCAGAGCTAAATGCTCTAATAAAAATAACAGAGAAGGAGCTCAAAAGCTCTCTAAGAGACTTGCATAGGTTTCCTCAGAATAAGACAGTACTACATAACTCCCAGGAGTGTGAAAGGCAGAAAGGTGAAGAAGCCAAAATGACAAATGTGAGTTACCAACCTCTGTGGCAGTTGAGTATATTTAAACCAATATCAAATAAGATATATTAAAAAAAAATAGGTAAGAGAGAAAGCTATCAGAGGAAATTCACCAACTTATTCAGATGCCTAGACATCAGCAAAAAATTAGAAGCCATACTAGGAAACAGGAAGAGATGACCTAGCCAAAAGAACAAACCAAATATCTTGAAGAGATAGAGGACTTAATGCCATCATTTAGTGATAATCACACAACTCTCTGAAATCACTTCAAAGAATTTAAAGAAAATATGACTAAAGAAATGAACGATATTAAGAAGACAGTGGGAGAGCAGAAAGAACAATTTGAAAGCCTGCAAAGAAAAGTAACAGACTTTATGGTGATGGAAGACATGATGGATGAGATTAAAAATACATTAGAGTCAAATAAGAACAGATTTGAATTGCTTAAAGACAGGATTATTTATTTCAAGACAGAACATTTGAACTGGTAAAGACAGGAGAACAGAAAGGAAGAGAATGGGAAAAATGGAACAGGTCTCATGGAATTGAATGGCAATGTGAAACACATGAACATTTGCATTATTGATGTCCCAGAAGGAAAAGAGAATGGAAAAGAGGCAGAAATAATATTTCAGGAAATAATAATCAAAACTTCCCAAACCTTATGAAGGGTATAATAATCAATATGAAGAAGGAAAATGCACCCTAAACAGAATAAATCTGAATAGACCTAGCCAGAGACACCTATTATTCAGAATGGCAAATATCAGAGATAAAGAGAGGACTCTGAAAGAAGCAAGAGAAAAGCAAAGCATCACATACAAGGGAAATTTGATGAGATTAAGTGCTGATCTCTCACCAGAAACCACAGAGGAAAGAAGAAAATGGTATGTTGTATTTTAGGTACTGAAAGCAAAACTACAAGCCAAGAATTCTGTATCCGGTAAAGTTGTCTTTCAAAATTGAGGATGAGATTAATGTCCTCACAGAAAACAAAAACTAATGGAATATGTTACCAAAAGACCAGGTTTGCCAGAGATACTAAAGGGACTGTTGCAACCTGAAAGGAAAAACAAGGGTGAGAGATTTGGAGAAGAGTTTAGAAATGAAGATTGTTAGGAAGGGTAAACTAAAGGATAAGACAAACAATAGAACAATATGACAACAGAGAGCCAAAGGACAAAATGGATGAAGTAATTAATGCCTTTACAGTAATAACACTGAATGTTAATGAACTGAATGCCCTAATCAAAAGCCATTTCGATGGTATTCTGTTGTACATATATGGTGATTCTAGCAATGGAAGAAATTATAACAGTGAGGTGGAGCCAGTGGCCACTGGACACTTTTGGGGCAGGGAGGGGATGTGCAGTTAAAATACAGGGGCTTTTTCGGGATTTGGAGGTTGTCCTGAGTGCTGTTGTGGCAACAGAAGTAGGCCATTTTAAATCAGCACACACCATTCAGAACTGTGTGGGAGAGAGTGTGGTCTACAATGTGAACTGTGGTCTATGGTTGATGGCAAGGCTCCAGGATGTGTAAGTTCATTGAGGTTGGTGGGCCACACTGTGGGAGATGTTTGTGTGGGATGTGGTGGGTGTTGTGGGAGGTGGGGAACATGGGAATCCTGGTAGGTTCTGTGTAATATTTTAGGTAATCTAAGCACCTCTTAAAAAAATATATATATATATATATATATATGACAATTTTGTAAGCAAATGCACATATATGCATATACATGTATATATCATTTTACAAATATTGGTATGTATTGTGAAAATTTTGATTTTTACCCTCAATAAAAAAATAATTAATTAAAAAAAAAAAGATATCACTGACAAAAAAAAAAAGATGGGTGGAAAATTGATATATTTTTGGATAATTCATATTTCTTTAACCTTTTCTCATTCATACTCTTTAATAAAAATAATCTTTCTGAATCAATAATGTTTTTATTATTGATTGAACAAGATTTTGAGTTTTCCTGCTTCTTAAAATTATGAGTTGGCAAATTATTATCTGCTGTAATTCATATCAATAAGATATGAAGAATTCCAAAATAGAAATTTGATTATCTAGAAAGAATTATGGCCTAAATGGAAATTAATTAATTAAATCAATAATTTATTTCACTCTTATAGATTATTATGTCCAATAGCTACAGCTGTAAAATAAAAACAACAATTAGGTTATATTTAATTTCTATTATATGTGAATTATTATTTACATTTATAAATGTTTGTTGTTATGCTATTTTTTATAATTGAATATATTAAGTCTTACCTGGCCTTGTACTGTCATTTAAAATTTGTAATTTCTTTCAACCTATTTTTCTATTTATTTTACAATTTTACAACAATGGATTTTTTAACAGCTAAAAAAAGTGATTGATTATGCACTTTGGATAGATCATATGGTATGAATATATCTCAATAAAACTGCTTAATAAACAAATAAATAATTGTACAAGAATAGCCAGAAATAGCATCTATATATAGCAGGGGAAACACAGAAATTGAGAAGTGAGAAATTTTCTTGTTTGTTAGTCTGGGTTTTTTGTTTTTTATTATTTTCTTTGAAATAATGAAAATCCTTTAATAAAGATTGAAGTTATGAATGCACAACTATTTTATTATATCAAATACCACTGATTGTACACTTTGGGTAAATTGTATGCTTTATTAATATGTATCAATAAAGTTTATTTGTTACAAACAATAGGAACATGTACCACAGTGTTCAGAATAGCATTATTAACAATTAGCCAAAAGTTTGAAGCAATCTTATTATCCATCAAAAGATGAATGGATAAATGAAATTTTGCATATACATACAATGGAATATTTTTCAGCCATTAAAAATAATGTAATTCTGATACATGCTGCAACATGGATGAACTTTGAGAACAATGTGAAAAAAGCCACACGTAAAATTACAGCTATTGCATAATTCCACTTATATGAAATATCTAGAATAAACAAAATTTGTAGAGATTTAATGTAGAATAGAATTTATAAGGGGTCAGGAGAGGCGGTGTAGGGAGTTCTTACTTAGTAGCTGCTGTATTTCTGTTTGTTGTCATGATAGTTATTTTGGCATAAGATTGTAATTGTGATCAGTGCCATTGAATGGTAACCTTTCAAATGGTTAAAATGGCAATATATATATCCATCACAGTGGTGATGATAATTGTATATATATAAATGACTTAAATTCCTTCTCTTTATTTTATTTATTTTCATACTGAAAGCAATCACAGACTTTTTCACACATTGATAAACTAATTTTTATTTATCTTATGTGACATCCTCTTCTTTCTAAATATCTTTATTGAAATATAATTCACATACCATAAAATTCATCCATTTATAAGGTGGAATTCAATGATTATTAGTATTTTCATAGAGTTGTTCAACCACCACCACAATGTAATTTTAGAACATTTTAATCACCCCAAAAAGAAACCTGTATAAATTAGCAATTGCTCCTCATTTCCCTCTTGCCCTCTTCTGTTTTGCCTCCTGCCAACCTTAGGCAAATTCTAATGTACTTTAAAAAAAAAAAATTCTAATGTACTTTCTTTCTCTCTGGATTTGTCTTCTAGGAACATTTCAAACACTTTTATTTGTACAATATATGGTCTTTTGCAACTGTTTTTCTCCACTTTTTCTCAATCATTCAGAAGACATCTGGTGGTAATAAGGTAACTAAAAGTAATGCCATCAGCTAAATTTGAAAAAAAAAAAAAAGTCACCAAACAGTATATTCAAAGCTCCTTCTGTAATTGAGTAAAGATTTGAGTGAACATCTTTCAGAGAACTGGAATTTGATGTTTCCTAAATATATACGTGTGTGTGTGTGTGTGTACTAGGAATATGCTTTGTTTATCATGCAAAAAAAAAAAATACCACAATGAATGAAAGGAATATCCTTGTCTCTGTAATGTATATATGCATAAGCAAATTTATCATGTAAGCGTAATTTTGAAGTTTCAGAGTTCTCTTTTATATATCATATTTACTTTCTCCTTGAGTTCACTCTTTCAAAAAGACAAAGGTGAACATACCACTTAACGTATTATAGGGCATGAAATATGAATACAAAACAAATAGTTTCATTGAACTAAATTTCCTATTTAGTATTTTATTCCACTTTTTCCATGATAACTATAGCATATTTTGTTTGAAGTTACATAAACTGATTAATTTAATTCTTTTTTTTTTTTTGAGGAAATTTCTTGTTTATTGTTTGTCATTTTTTGTTTACTATTATTGTTTTTTTTTTTTAAATTTTTCAATATATATTTTATTAAAGATATTGTGAACTTATAAAACAATCATGCACATGTGTAGAATTCTCACGCAACACCCATCTACCAACAAACTATATTGTTGTGGAACATCTATTACAAATCATGAGATCATATCATCAGACCATTACCACTAAGTATGGTCTATAGTGTACATTTGGTATATTTCTTCCATAAGACCCAAATATTGTGGCTGAGGGGTGTAGTCCAGGGATGTAAATGTCAATTGAAAAATAGAGAATGATCTAGGGAATGAATAACAGTGAAAATAGAGATGGATGAGAATTGTTTTTAATAGTGTAAATATTAGATTGTCCTTCTATTGTCTGGATCAAATGTACATCAATATTGCATGGTGGTGAGAATGTGGCATAGCATGGGAAAATATAATTAATGTAACTTACGGACTATAGTTAACAGCAATACTGTGATATTCTTGCATCAATGTTAGAGATGTACTGTGTTAATTTAATTCTTATATTATAAATTGTGCATAGTATTAATCCTCCCAAATAATATTTACTAATTAAGTAGGAAATTTAACAGAAGGATTAAGTGAGTTAAGTGAATGGCTAAATGGAAGTTTATATATTTTATTATCTGGGAGATAGTAACAAGCAGAATATATCTTAACTCCCTACAGCCTAAAAAGTCTTTCTGATATGAGATTAAATTGTATAAAAGTTCTAAATCACCTTATTTCATTTGATAACACCTTACATAATAGAAATAGTTCTTTCTTTTAATGTATTTTTATTTTTAAAAGATACTCAGATTGACAACCAGCAAGATGGCGGCAGAGTTAAGAGCTCCCAGAAGCAGCTCCTGTGACTGGGCAGTTGGTGATCTCCCAGAGCTATCTAGAGCACTTGTTTGGGGGCTCCAGGAGACCAGAAGTGCATCCTGCAACATCCTTGAAAGAATGGAAGGAGGAGACTTCCCATCTGAACAGAATATTTGTAAATAGAGCACTCCACACCACAGAGGCCAGTGCCCATCCTCCACTGAAGGCACAAGCCACCTTGGGAGTTGTTCTGCAGCTGAAATTGAAAGCTCCACTTCCCAAAATGGGGAAGGAAGAGACGGTTGGGCACCAACTTCAGCTAATGAATAGTAAATTTAGGAAGGTAAAGTATAATCCTAAGAACAGCTAAAGTTTGATCCTGTCCAAGTCAGAAAGCGGCCAGTGGTTGCTATCTTAACTCCGTGCCTGACATGAGGGGAAGCAGGAACGACTGAAAATCACACTACTGTTAGGGAACGGCTTTTTTCCATCTAAAACAGATTGCTACACTAGCCTAAGCCCCAGGTCCATCTTGGGCATGGAGGAAGCTGGGGGAGCTGCACCAGGCTCTTCCAGAAATTACAGACCATGCCACGGAGGCCGGTGATCATCCTACTTTGGCAGTAAAAGCCACACCAGTAGCTATCTGTGACAGGAATTGGAAGCTCCATTTCCCAAAAAGAGGGGAGGAAGAGATGTTTGGCCACCAATTTCAGCTACTGATTAGTAAATTAGGCTAGCTAAAGTACAACCCGAAGAACAGTTAACGTTTGACTCTGTCCAAGTCAGAAGGAGGACAGTAGCCACCATTTTGACTCCATCCCCAGCGTGAGGGCAAGCCGGGCTGGCTGAAAATCACAGTGATGGCAGAGACCAGTTTCTTTCACCCAGATTGACTTGCAGCCCTAGCCTAGGCTTCAGACCCACCTCTAGCAGGGAGGAAGATGATGGGTCCTGCACCAGCCTATCCAGGTAACTGCAGGTACATTTAACTAGTGCATACTGAATAATCAGAAGTCTACCGGGGCAGCTGGGGTCATCTTGGACCTGCATAGATTGCTGCCCACACCTGCAGCTCCACCCTTGCCCCAGGCACGGGAGGAAGGGCCATGAAGCTTCATCAGTCTCTCTGAGCATCTAGAGTCTAGGCCTGCATGAGTTGGATTATTCCACAAAGCTGTTGCTCTGTCCCTACCACTGGCAAAGGAGAAAGTTGGGAGAAGCTTCATTGGTCCTTGAGGGCAATGAGGGTAGCTTGAACCTCTACAGCTTATAGCACCACCTACATCTTTGGCTCCTACTACACAACCAGCATGGGAAAAAGGGCAGGAAGCCCTAAACTAAAGAGAAAAACTGCAACCAGAATATATACTTTAGTAAGCCAGATGCCAACACCAACCAAAAATTACAATCCCCACCAAGAAACAGGAAGATATGGCCCAGTTAAAGGAACAAGATAAGCCTCCAGATTATATAAAGGAGTTGAGACAACTAATCATAGATGTTCAAACAAAACTCCTTAATAAATTCAATGAGATTACTAAAGAAATTAAAGATATTAAGAAGACATTGGATGAACACAAAGAAGAATTTGAAAGCATACATAGAAAAATAGCAAATCTTATGGGAATGAAAGGTGCAATAAATGAAATTAAAAATACACTGGAATCATGTAATATAATACCAGATTTGAGGAGGCAGAAGAAAGGATTGGTGAGCTTGAAGAAATGACCACTGAAAGTGAACATACAAAAGAACAGATAAAGGAAAGATTGGAAAAATTGGAACAAGGTCTCACGGAACTAAAAGACAGCAAGAAGCTTGCAAACATATGTATCATGGGTGTCCCAGAAGGAGAAGAGAAGCCAAAACAGGCAGAAGGAATATTGGAAGAAATAATGTTAGAAAATTCCCCAACTCTATTGAAGGACATAGATATCCTTGTCCAAGAAGCACAACATACTCTCATCGGAAAAAAAATCTGAATAGACCAACCCCAAGACACATAATAATCAGAAGGTCAAAAGCCAAAGACAAAAAGAGAATTCTGAGAGCAGCAGGAGAAAAGCAACATATAAGAGATATCCAATAAGATTAAGTATTGATTTCACACCAGAAACCATGGAGGCAAGAAGACAGTGGTATGATATATTTAAGATACTGCAAGAGAAGAACTTCCAGCCACAAATAGAAATGCAGCAAGGTTTTCTTTCAAAAAATGAGGGTGAGATTAGAATATTCACAGAAAAACAGAACTGAGAGAATTTATAACCAAAAGAACTGCTTTGCAGGAAATACTAAAGGGTGTGCTACAGCCTGAAAGGAAAAGACAGGAGAGAGAGGCTTGGAAGAGAGTCTAGAAATGAAGATTATATAAATAAAAGTAACTAAAAGTGTGAAAAGAGTGATGAAAATAAAATATGACAGATAAAACCCAAATATTCAGGAATAAACTTAACTAACGATGTAAAGCACTTGTATTCAGAAAACTAAAACTAATTGTTAATAAGAAATTTTTAACAAGATCCAAATAATTGAAAAAACATTCTATGATTATGGATTGAAAAACTGAATATCATTAAGATGTCATTTCTACGCAAACTGATATACAGATTCAATGGAATCGTGATAAAATTCCACCAGCATTTTTTAAATAAATGGAAAATATTATAATCCAATTTATTTCAAAGCATAAGGGGTCCTGAATAGCAAGAAACATCTTGAAAAGGAAAAACAAAGTTGGAAGACTCTCATTTCCATACCTTAAGTCATATTACCTAGCTACAGTGGTAAAATCAGCATGGTACTAGCATAAACACAGACACATTGACCAATGGAACTGAATTGATGGTTAAAAAACAAACCTTCACATCTGTGGTCAAGTGATTTTTGACTAGCCTGTCAAACCCACCCAACTCTGGCAGAACAGTCCATTCAACAAAGTGGTGCTGAGAAAATTGGGTATTGATAGCAAAAGAAGGAAAGAGACCCCTATCTCAAACCCTATACAAAAATTAACTCAAAATGAATAAAAAAACCTAAATATAAAAGTAAGAACCATAAAGCTTCTAGAAGAAAATGCATGAAAATATCAAGACCTGGTGGTAGGTGGTCAATTCTTAAATTAGATAAAAAGAGGACTGAGATGGACTACTGATATTTAATGTATGTAGACTTTTTAATTAGATTTACCATAAAAGTGTGGAATATACAGAGTTGATGGTAACACATAGTGAGTGACAGCTGGTTTGTAAATGGGAATGTGGCTGAAAATGGTAGTCTAGGGAAGTAAATGCCAATTTACAGAAAGCTAGGGAATAATCTAGGCACTGAATAGCACAGTAAACCCAGGGGTGGATGAGAATAGTAGTTGATGGTACAAATGCAAGAGTGTCCTTTGTGAGCTAGATCAGATGTACATCATTATTGCAAGGTGGTGGGAATGTGGAGAAGCATGAGAAAAATACAACTGGAGTGGCCTATGGAGTGTGGTTAACAGTAATAATGTAAAATTCCTGCATCTATTCCAAAGATGTACTGTGTTGATCAAGGGGGAGTATGCAAAATATGTGCCAAATGTATGCTGTGGACCTGGTAATAATTGAATGATATTATCTCATAATCTGTAACAAATATTCCACCACAGTGTGGTGTGTTGGTAGAAGGGTGTTGTTTGGGAATTCTGCACATGTGCATGATTTTTTTTAAGTTTACCACCTCTGTCATAAAAATATATATATATATATATATTTTATTTTATATATATAATATTTTATTTTTTTAAAGATACATAGATTACATAAATTTTACATAGAAAATATAGAGGATTCCCATATGCCTTGCTCCCTACTCCTCCCA
>JAKSZT010040477.1:1054557-1143228 GCA_026826555.1 Tolypeutes matacus
TATAATTACTAGTAAGTTTGTAACAATATTCTTTCATCATTTGTAACAAATGTCTCAAGACAATGCAAGGTGTTGGTGGAGGGTTGATGTATGGGACCCCTGTATGATGTTATGAATGTTTGCTTTGTAAGTTCACAACTTTTACTATACGTTTATTGTTTATTTATGTCATGTATAAATGATTAAATAATAATAGTAATATGGTGGGTTAGGGGAAATACTTTGGTTAGTAGTGATATTTTGAGGATGCTCTTTAATCATTAGTTAAAAATGTTTCACAACAGTGCAAGGTATTGATGGTAGAGTGAGGCATGAGAGCCCTGTATGATGTTATGTATGTTTGTTTTGTAAAACAACTATTACTATACACTTATTGTTTATGTATGTTTATGTATGGGTGATTTACTTCAATAAATTTTTTAAAAAGTTACTCAGAACACATAAATTGTTACATAAAAGAATATATAAGGGAATCTCATATGCCCCACTCCTCACACCTCCCACTTTTCCCCACATTAAGAACTTCTTTCATTAGTGTGGTACATTGATTGCAATTGATGAACACGTTTTGGAGCATTGCCACTAAGCATGGACTATAGTTTTCATTGTAGTTTACACTCTCTCCCACTCAATTCTGTAGGCTATGGCAGGATATATAATGGCTTGTATCTGTCACTGCAATGTCATCCAGGTCAATTCCAAGCCCTGAAAATGCCCCCATATTACACCTCTTTTTCCCTCTTCTTGAATTCAGCACCTCCAATGGCCATTGTCTCTACATCAATTCTATAAAATTTTCCATTGCTAGACTCACAAGAGTCTATTTTAGAACACCAGTAAGTCTACTCTAGTCCATAGTCATTCACCAATCCTGAGGATTCTGTGATGGTGATGCCCACTCCACCTCTAATTGAGAGGGGACTTTGATCTCATATGGTTCATGGATGGGACTCTCTTGCTTTCAGTTGTAGACTCTCTTGGTTCCGTGGTGTGGTGGTTTTCCATCCTCACCTCCCCTTCAGCTAACCTGGGTGATACCAGTGAACTGGAGAGAAGGTATTGCAACTCTGCTGAGGCTCAGGGCTGAGCCAGCACATAGGCAGCCCAGAGATTCAAGTCTCCTGGATGTACAACTATCAACTCCAGCACCAACTATAGGTTCAAAGAAAAGGGACAGAAGAGGCATGTGCAGAGAAGTCACATATGAGTCCAACTCTGCCACAATCTCCAAAGTAGGGCCCACTAACAAGTCACCAAACTCTGAAGCTATCTGCCATGACCACATAACCTGGGTGTCTCTGGAGCCCTCAGGATCCCCATTGTTTGGGTTAGTGACCACTTTGGCCATAATAGAAGTAGTTCTTAATAAATAAAGAAACAAAGAAGTTGAGTTAATCATAGGAGATTGAATAAATGTTTTTCTCCAACCATCTTAAAATATAAATATAATAATTTTAAAAAGCAATGTAAAATGATAAAGAAAATGGAACAGAAGACACAGCAGACTTACAAATGTCCATGTAGAAAATAGAAATATTAGAGCAGAGGAAAACAAAATGGAATTTCCTGAGTGAGGGAAGACAAGAAGAAAGAAGGTTACCACTTCAGGATCCCTCTGATAAGCCTCAAGAACTGAACACCAGGAATTGCTGGGGCAGTGGAACAATATGGGATGAAAAGCATTAAAACAGAAGTGATGGGAAGTATGACTAATGAAGAATTATTCTTTCCTCCAAGACTTTAACCACACTTTTGTAACTTTCTTTTTCTGTAAGAAGATTGGACTAAAGACTTATTTCTGATAGAAATAAAAGGCTGTGGATTTGGGGACAATTGGTCATTTGAGGGCAGAGCTTCCACACTATTCTGACTTACAAGTGAAAGTCTATATATTGGAGGGTGAAAGATATCCCATTCCCATTAGGCTCAGAAGAGCTGGATCCAGATTTATAAACCCAAAGGGAAGAGTTTAGAATGTTAATATTTTTACAAAATAATAGATTCAGAAAATGGATCTGTATATGCAGGCTTTACTTAATCCCTGACAGCATAGTGAAAATCACAAATATTAAAGCACCATCCATCTATCCAATCGTTTTTTAGTGTCTTGTTCTTATATATGAGCTAAGAAATAAATCTCACCACACATTTCAGGTAAACCTCTATAATGAATGGCAGAGGTTAAAACCATAGAAAAATATCAGAAGAGAATGAGAAAAAGCTTGAAATCAAAGAAAATCTCAAATAAATTTAAAACATCCCAACATTACCATATATTTAATTAAAATAATGCATTGCATTGATAAATCAAAAGCTAAAGTCTATAAACATAAATAATTCTCAAAAAGCAAAGGGCTTTAGGAAAATTTAAAAATCATTGCGTTTTTCAGGCTTTCCAACTGAACATTAATTTAAAATGATTTTGATAAAATTTCCCAAAAGCTACAAAAGAAACAAAACTGTTTGCAAATATGTAGAAAGGAAATGCAAGACTCCTCTAAACACAATCTGAATCAATTCTTAAAAATTATTAGACATCAATATATTTTTAAATAATTGAGATTTGAGTGGTCCACACTGAATTTCTGCTCCAATTAAACAATAGATTAAAAAGACTAACACTGAACTGAAAAAAAAAAACAAAAAACAAAAAAACTTGCTACTGATAATTCTGATATTGAAGATTGTGACTTATAATTTTGACCAAATCGATTTTGTAATGCTAAACTCCAGAAGTGACTCAGTTTCTCTCCTTATCACTAGCAGCTCTGGAAAACTTAATCTTCTCCACCCAACAGGGGGTGAGACTTAACTCACCATGCATTTTTTGCATGTAGAAACAAATCATAGAAAGCTCTTTGTTCTCTTAAGGAAGCTCTTGTCAAGAGAACAAAGGTGATAAGGGCTGATGAGCTTATCCTTTCAAATCAGATTAAATGATTCTTGCTGTGAAGGTCAAAGGGGATGTAGAGGGGCAAAAAAGAGTCCAGCATTAAAGGCTACATAGAAGAAAATCACTTACCACTCCTTCGTTCATTGACCTGGGACCACTGGTAAACAGTGTATCTTTTGGTCGCAGATGACTCTGACATTCAACAGAGTGGTCCATTCCATTATATTAATATTGAACCAAATGTCTGCATGTTGATTTTCTCACAACAGATTATGTCAAGTCACATTCATCAACATGCTATTTAAGAAATTGTGCAAAAATATTAACATTATAAAAGCACTGCTATAATAAACTGCTAATAACATAGAGTTGCTACAAGTTTGTACATTATTTTCTCCCCATTATAAATTTCTATGGCAACATGATATCCCAGATTAAATTTCCTGGCAGGTTACATCCAAAGTTGTCAAAATTCCAGGTATCAGATATCAAAATCTAAATCTTGCTCTGATTATTTAAAAGAGTAACAAAATTAAACGTCCAAATTTTTCACACCATTCCTTTTATTGTTTAGGCTTAGACTGAGTGTGAGCAAGGGGTGCTGGTACTTTCAGCAGCAGTCTGATTGCCAGAATTGTGGGAGTGGTTCTTTTACAACCTCAGGATTTAAATAATTATCTCATTTTGCTTATCTTAAAAAATCCATATACTTAGATAGAAAAGGTTATCACAACACTAGCCAAATAGCACACATTTTTATAAAACAAGTAAATATCTACAACTTAAAAGTTATTTCAACCAAAAATTATCTGTTCCTAAAAGGTAGTGCTTCATATTGTTTAAAATCCCAAAGCATAGACTCAGTTCATATGAACACACGCAATTAATAGAGCAAACTCTACTTTTTAAATTGCCAAGAAGCCTATTAGTCCATGTCAGATGACCAGATTCCACTTAACTGAAACTCAATTGGGTGATATTTCCTAGGAAGTCAAATTTGACACTCTAAATAGTAAAACTTGGGTGGGTTTTAGAGAGGGTGATGGATCTATTCATACCAACTCTTTTCCCAAAGTAGAATTTGCAACGTTGCTACTTGCAGCAAAATTTAGAAATTTATAGTAGAAACATCCCAATGTAACAAGTCTTATTGAAGGAAATTTCTCTTTTTCTACATCAGCTGTTCAGAATCTCTTAATTTCCTTTACCATTTGAGCCTCATATTTATATCCATCTCATTGCTGTATAAACTGTGGAATCTATCTAGTGACATAGCTTCCCTTATATAACTTGATATGGTATTTTCAGTTCTGGGACACACAGTGGCTGCTTCATAATATGTAGTAGATTATAAAAACTGCTTCTGAACAATGGTTTCCCCTTTACCTGAAATTTGGTCAAACCATTCATCACAGATAAACATTATCATTTCTCTTGATTTTCTTAAATGTTACACTTCTGGCCCCCTGTTCTTTCATAATTTATCACCCTATTTGTTCTTACTTTACTTCATTTCTTACTTCATTAAGACTGTAGTCTCTTGGCCTCTATTTTTTTCAGGTAATTGGTCCTCTCATATGTCTTTATATTTTATGTAATAAACTTTATTTTTAAACCAGTGTTAGATTACTGAAAAGTTATATTAAAATATAAGGGATTTCCATATACCCCAACTTTTCCCCATCCCACATTTTCACTTATTAATAATATCTTTTATTAATGTGGTACATTTGTTACAATCAACAAACAAATATTGAAGTATTGCTACTAACCAAGGTCCATAATTTACATTATGGTTTACATTTTGCACATTACAAATTTATAGATTTTTACAAAATATATAATGGACTGTTTCTGTCATAGCAATATCATGCACAATTCCAATAACTTAAAAATGTTCTGTATTCCATATATTCTTCCCTCCCTTTCTCCTCAGAACCTCTGGTCACCACTAAATTTGTACCAGTGTTACAAGTCCTTCTGTTACTACAATGAATATAGTCTAATTGGGTCCATGGCTGCATCTGTCCTTTATGTTTGTGCATTCTTGGATCTTGAAGCTTTTGGGGTAGTGCCACCCACTGGTTCAGTTTGAGAGGGGCATTAGATCTTATGGGGAAGATGGAAGGACTGTTTTGCATGGAGTTGTAGATATTCTTTGTTTGGGGGGAATGGGACTTGCTCATTATATTCATGTTGTTAGTTGCCCTGAGCAAGTCCAATGAACTGGAGAGTAGGTGTTGACTGTAGCTCTCCTGATTTAGGGATCAAATGATATGAATAGACACTTAAGTCACTGATACCTATACTAACTGGCATAGTGCTAATTATAGGTTCAGATCAAAGGGGTAGAAGAATCATGAGTAAGGAAATTATAAATGACTCTAATTTTGTTGCACTGGGAAAATAGTTTTTCATATATTACAAAGTAACGCCTACCAAAGGGGTGCTGATTTTATCGGGTTGTGTCTGGATATCCCTAGAGCCCAATTGTTTGAGGCTTTGTTTACCATGGCAGTCAGTGAGATCCTCCTGAGACGTGCATAAGCATAAACTCTGGAATGATCTCCTGACTCACTCTGAAATCACTTAACTGTAAAATCTCTTTTGTGTTTAATGTTTCCTCCTTTTGGCCAAGGTCTTTTTCTAAATATATTGATGGTTGCACTTGTTAGGCTCATCCTGGGGAATCATGACCCACATTAGGGGGAAAGTAATGAGGAGTTTTTTTTTTTGCTGAGTTTGGATTATAAAGAGGCCACATTTGTGTAACAAGGAGGTTTTCATGAGGAAATACTTAGGCAATAGTCAAAATTAGATTACGTGTCAATTTTACAAGAATAAGGCTTATAAGTACAAACATTATTATCAAAGGCTTGGCATATAGGTCTGTTTTCTTTTATTAGGTGCTGGCTATATACTGAGGAAATTCTTGCCATTCTATTTGCAAACCCAGCAGGACACCCCAAGATGGAAGTTTAATATTGTATTTGTTATCATTTGGGTCTCATAGGGTATCATATAATACCCTATGACATCATGATACATTCATATTCCATAGAGACATGCCCCGGGTGCACCCTTCCCCTAACATCCACCAACCACTGACACCTGCACTAGGGACCCTCCCCTGCCATAGTTGCCAAAAGATCACTCCCACAATTATATTTTCAACCACAGTCCTCAACCTCCCCAGAGTTCACCTGTCCCTTCCTCCAGTCTTCACAGCTCAATGGATAGCTCAACCAAACCCCCAACCCCACTCACACTCACACTCTACCATCATTGACCACACTTATATTAATCTCTCCATATTTCACCAATGATCCATAATTACTTACACTAATTTTTTTGCCTGTTTATTAGCAAAAACAGTTTTCTATATTCATTCTATGGATGGTAAAACCTTGTAGTGACTACAAATAACACTGCTGATGTATAAAATTGATGGTGGATGAAAGTTGTAGTCTAGTACAGTAAAATCAATTGACAGAAAACTAAAGCATAATTTAGGAATATAAACCTGTGAATTCAGTGGTAGAAGAGGATTTTGGTTAATAGTACTAACACAAGAATGTTGTTCTATGAACTAGAACAAATGTACAACACCATTACAAAGTGTTAAGATGATGATACATGGGAAAAGACAAATAATATAATTTGTGGTCTATAGTTTACAGCAATGGTGTATTATCTTTGCAGCAATGATAAAGAAGATCTTATATCAGTGTGAAGGGTCAAAAATAAGGGTGTATAACTCAGTATGTATTTTATGCTCTTGAAGGTACAAAAACTTCCTAAAATTGGCTGAAGTGGTAATAGCACAACTATGTAATGAAACTGAAAGCCACTAAATATACACTTTGGATGGATTACATAAGTCATGGTACTGTATGACATAGTGAACCCAATGGTGGATGTTGAACTGTGATTAACAGTATAAATGTCTGAACACTCTAATATAATCCAGAACATAATAGTAATACATGTTTTTAATTATAGGGTGGTATGTGGGAAAACCATGCCCAATGTAAATTATGGGCTATAGTTAGCAGTAAAATTTTGATGATGTTGTTTCAACATTTGTAACAATTATTCCATAACAATACATGGTGTTGGTGATGGGGTGATGTCTCATAATCTTGTGCATTATACATGGTTGCTTTGTAAACTCACAACTTTAATTAAAAAAAAGAGAAGAAGATTAGGAAACAGAGACCAGGGATATTAACAATGATTTTATGGGTTTCTTTTCTTTTTTTTTTTTCTATAACAAGGAGCATAGAAGTGGACAAAGCAATGGAGTAGAAAAATTGAGAGTAACAAAACATCAAGGGAAGATCAAGCCAATGGGGACATTTGTTTTAAGATGGGAGATAAGAGATCAGGTTTGTGGTGTTATGGTAATATTCCAATGGAGAGAGAGAAATCAATGTTGCAAGACAGAGAGAAGATAGTTTTAAAAATCAAAAAATTGAAAAGCAAGTTAAAAAGGGACCTAGATCATGTATGGAGGGAAAAATCTTTGAGAAACTCAGAGACACTTTATTTACTGTCACAGAAAGGAAGGGGATGCTTGTTTGTAAAAAGGTAGTTAAGTTGGGAAGTTTGGCAATAGGTAGATGAAAGCAGGAAAAGGCTATATGTTTCCCTGAGATAATGTGTAAATTGTTAAATCTGGAATTGAATGCAGTGAATCTGCATAGGGCAAGACACTGTGGTGAGTGGAGTTCATTTGTTGATGATAATGTTGGGGTTGGATGGTTCATAGAGTGTATTGAAAGTTTAAAATAGTTACAATAAAGAATGGACAAAGGAATTCTTTTCATAAGAACACTCAGAAGCATTGACATACATAGTTATAGAACATGGATTTTTAAAATCACCTTCTATACACTTATGAGTTTTTGTTTTATTGTTTAATGTTTTAATCCCGAGGTGGCCCAGAGCTGAGGATGGTAATGGACTCAATGGGCAATTAGACATAGTTGGGTTGGAGTCCTTTGAAAATACAATCTCTTCTTAGGTTTCATTTTAACATATGGTATTTTACATAATGATATACACATATGTTTCAAGAATCTGGTGGCAGAATAGATAGTCACATTATAAAATAAACAAATTATTAAATATTTTAAAAGTAATTCTTACTAGAATTAGAGTGTTCATTCAAGGAATATGAATTCAACAGCTCATATATAGTGTAAACTGATGTTAGAAATAGATCTTAGGGCAAATAGAGGGAAAAACAGTCATAATTTATTGCTTTGGTATAGATGGTGTGGCCCTGTGATTATTGAACTATTGTAATAGTACAAGTTCTATCTAAAGTTTTGTGTGATTAGTTCATTCTTTTCTCTACTGATACCAATAAAATCATCAACAGAGAATTCATGTTTTATTCTAAGGTGATTTTTATAGAAGTATAAAGATTAAATCCAGGTACCAATGTGCTGCAATGGGCTACTCAATGAGCAGCCTAAATCTACTTATACAGAAAGAGTTACTTGAATTTTTATCTATGCAAATTCACCAGTTAATATTGAGAAGTACATTACTTTTTAGATGTATTGATTATATCTATGTGCAAGATTTTGGGTTCATTGTTTATGCATAAAATAACTCATTTTCTGATTTCACTTCTATCCATCTAGTTTCTTCACCTCCATGTTCCATATCGATTGAAACATGGCTTTCATTTTTCAAGCAAGGATTCATATACCCCTTTGATCTCAACTTTTATTTTAATATTAGTATGTCCTTATAGGAAAATAAAATGTTTAATTCTACCACATACTGATTTTTGTTTTTGCACATTACTCTTAAAATTCATGTTTATTATTTCTTACTCCTTTGTTTCTATATATCCTCAGATTTATTCAACTGGAGAATGATGTTCTCGTGATGACAATTGTAAAGTCTTGACATCTAGACTTTCCCTGGTTTCATGCTGATCTGTGACCTCACCAGGTATTACAGGGAGTTTTAAAGTCAGGATTTAAAATGTGCTGTCTGAAACAACTAATATTAACATTAACATCTCAAGTCAATATTGACTTTTCCTAGCAATAACTTAATATAATCTTTGTTGGCAAATACGTGTTCTGTATTGAAATAAAACCCTTAGTCTACCAAGTATAAGAGAGGATTATAATATGGAAATAAGAAAAATACAATCTGAAAAGCAATAAGCTAAAATAGAGAAATTACTTTTTATCTATCAAAACACTGAGAAGTAAAATAATTAGATGGAATTTAACAGCCTGTTAAACCTGCTTACCATATACTGTTAGATTGTTTATAAAAATTTTGTGCCACATTTCATGTGCATTATATTATATTATGAAGGTAAATTCACAAAATTATTGTTATCATTTAGTATTTCTTATTCCTTACAATTTCAAACTGAGAAAGGCAAATTGCTTTTCAAACATTTAAATTTAATGTAATACCTTCATATTTTATATTAACTATATTGTGATGTATATGTGATATAAATTATTGACCACTTGATATAATAAAATTGAATATTTGTCCCATTAATATACTTTGCAATGTTTGACTATTAGTTAAGTTATTTAAGTAATTTCTTAATAAAGAATTATTTTCTTCTTTGTGATAATTAGTATGGTGGTTTACTAGGAGAAATTGTAAAATACAGATATGTGAATTGGGTAAAAAACATATATAGCAAAAAATAATTCTTAAATATTATAAACTTGTTAAGGACAATGATTCAGGAACTTGATTTACCACAGTCATAATACATATCATTATATAAGTGTGTGTGTGTGTGTGTGCATGTAAAATTTCTCATTTCAGAAAAACACTTTTTTCTAAAATAACCCTTTCCACACTTGGAGAAGAGCAAACTTGGCAAGCAAGTTATAACTAAAATTCTGATATTCTTTAGAGAAGAAACTATTAATGAATATTGTCTAGATACAGAGTAGGGAGAACCATCGTTTAAACATTTTTCATATTCATTTTATTGTGCAGGAAATTACTTTGGAGTTTATTTTTCATTCCTAAAGCTGTAAAAGATAAGGTTGACTGTGGGTGTGAAAATGGTATAGAATATTACCAAGAACTTATTTTTACCTGGAGTATGGTAGGATTTAGGTCTCATATATGTGAAAATGTGTGGTCTATAGTACATTATAACCATAATCATGTGGAAGGAACAGGTAGAAAATGACTTTTTTTCATGCCTTTGATGATTTCATTTGGAGGACAGTAAGGAGAACTTGGACATAAGAAGCAGATAGCATGGAGAAAGGGATGAGCAGGAAAATGATGCCACTTATATCAACTCTTCATTCATAGTGTGATGTTTCTACACAGGACAGCTTCAACATAGCTGGGACTTCACAGAAAAAGTGGTCAAAGGCCCTTGAAGCAAAGAAGGGGAAATGGAGAACATAAGCTGTGTAAACTGTAAAGTTAATTGTCCCAACAAGCCAGGACCCTCTGGCCATGAGAATGCTGACTTGCTCATTGAAAAGACTTGGGTAACACAGTGGGTGACTGATGGCTATATAGTGCTCATAGGACATTGCTGCCAGGAAGGAGGCACTCACTACCCAACAGTATGAGGGACAGAAATACCTGGAAGCTACAACCTGTGGATGCAATAGTTTCCTGCCCAAAAGAAAGTCAGTCATTTTCTTGACAACAATATTAAAAATATGTAAGATATCCATAAATGAGAGATGGCTGAGCTGGAAATACATAGATGTGTGGAGATGCAAGTCCCTGTAGATAAGGAGTATCATGATTGTATTTTCTATTATAGTCAGAAAATAATTGACAAATATAAAGGAAAAGAGATAAGACATGTTTGAGAAGAAGAGAATAGTCCCAAAAGGTTGAAGTCACTGCTGAAAGTGTGATTCTCAAATCCCATCACAAAATCTCCATTTTGACCTAAAATGAAAAAAATAAGTAAATGAGATATGAATAGAAAAGGAAGAAAAATTACTGAAAAACAAGACATAATAAAATGAGAGCTACAAATGCATATTTCATAAGAGTGTCAATGTGCTTTAACATGGGCATAATTTACAAGAAGAACATTTATTTCCAATGACATGAATCTCCATGTACTATGATTTAGAAGATAATATTAAGTTTGAAAGAGAAAAGAACATCTATATTTAGTAATCTGTGAAATATAACTAGATTAGAATGCATACATTTTGAGTTTGCATGTTCATAATTTTATTATTTCATTAATAGTAAAGGCTGAGATTTTATTTCAATTTATTTCATTTCTTAATTATTTAAAAATTTTAAAACAATGAATTTTTCCATACCATAAAAATATGCATGTAATTAAGTTTGAAATGCTTGTAACCATAATGTAAATAAATAGAAGAGAAAAAATAAGAGTGAAATATAATTTAGATAGTTCACTATTTTAAAAATATATTATCACTAATGAAATGTTCCTATCATATTTATATCCAGAATTTCATTTTGTAAACATTATAATAAACAGTAAACTAATAAGTTTTGTTCATAATAACTAACTTCTTCTTGAATTTTATTTTATCACATGATATTTTACAAAAAGGAATATATCTATGTATGAAGATTCTGATGGCAGAACAGGCCAGGTGCAATGTAAAATAAATTTAGCCTTATACATGATTTTTCAAAAATGCTTACTTGAATCACTACATTATTTTTTAAAGGCTATGGTTGGACCAGTTCATATACAGAAAAGCTTAGATTTAGAAGTAGGAATGAGCACATATAGAGGGAAAGCAATCATAACTTATTCCATTGGAATAGCTGAAATGGCTCTGCCATTATTTAAACTGAATCTACTAAATCAGCAGTAAGTATTATCCAAATTTTACCATAATTCCTTTTTTTCTGTACTTATAGCAAGAGAAAATTATCAACAGAGAAATTTATGTTTTGTTTTAAGATGATCTGTAATAGAAGAATAAAGAAAATATCCAACTACCAGGGTGCTGTAGTGGGCTGCTTAGTAGAAGCCTGACTCTCTTATATAGCATACAGAGATAACTGAATTGTGACCACTGTAAGTACACTACTGAAAATTCTTAAAATGACAAATGTATGGGAAAAAAAGATAAATGTAAAGGAAAAGAAGACCAAAATTGTTTGGGAAGAAAAGAACAGTTCCAAGAGGATGAAGTCACTGCTCAAAGTGTGATTCTCACATCCTATCATAAATCTCTCTTTTTACCTAAAAGGAAAAAAAAATAGTATATAAAACTTCAATAGAAAAGGAAGAAAAATTACTGCAAAACCACTTATTTACATAAAGCTACATAATAAAATGAGAACTAAAAATGCATATTTTAAATTAAGTCAAAGGACTGTCAAACAGATTTGATGTGAGCATGTTTTACAAGATGAGCTATTAATTGTTTGAATCAAGAAATGACCATCAGAATATTCAGTGGGCTGTTAAATCCCTGTATTCTGAAAATCTTAGCCCATATTCTTTACTGAGTTCAGTTTTGCTACAATATCACCAGTTTCTACAATTAGCCAAAATATTTTATTTGCTTGATTAAACTACTTAGGACTTAATGTGTTTATTCCAATCAATTAGTCAAACCATCATTATTGTCCAAGTTGTCCTTTGAATTCAAAAACATTTTGAAAACGTTTTCTAGCTATCAACATAGTCATATTTGAATTATTTCTTCCAGGGGGCATAAAAGGCATTACACACAATTTTTGTACTAATTCAAATACACTCAAGAAATTTTAATTTTGCATTCATCATTATTCTCAATTGTACTACCTCCCCATTAATTTTGACTTAACATTATTCAAAATATATTTTTCATTATTTTCTAGATCTGTCTTTACACAGATAAAACACACAGAATATTTTTAGTTACTTTTTAAGTGGAGGCCCTCTAATCCCTGAATTTTCTTAGGGCTACATATTTTTTTTAGAATTTTTTTTTAATTTTTATTTTTTAAATTTTTATTTCACCACCACCACCACCACTTGTACTCACTATCTGCTCTCTGTGTTCATTTCCTGTGAGTTCTTCTGTGTCTGCTTGTATTCTCTTTAGGAGGCACCAGGAAACAATCCTGGGACCTCTGACATGGGAGAGTAGCACTCAATCACTTGAGCCACTTCAGCTCCCTAGTTTGTTGTGTCTTTCATTGTCTTTCCTCTTTGTCTCTTTTTTTGTTGTTGTTGCATCATCTTGTTGCATCAGTTCACGGCACAGGCCAGCTCTCTGTGGTGTGTACCAGCTTTCCACATCACAGACCAGCTTTGTCTTCACCAGGAGGCCCTGGGAACTGAAACAATGACCTCCAATATGGTAGAAGGGAGCCAAACCACTTAAGCCACTTCTACTTCTCAGAGCTTCATATTTTTAGGCCAAGCAGTTATTAATTTTCTCCTCTATTATTTTTTGTTTGTTTTTAAATGAGCTTTAGATCACATAAATGTTACATCAAAATTATAAGGGAAACCTATATACCCTCCTCTCTCCCCTTCCCACACTTTCCCAAATTAACAGGATCTTTCATCAGTGTGGTATATTTGTTATAACTGATGAACACATATTGAAACATTGTTACTAAGCATGATCTATAGTTTACATTATGGTTTACACTTTGTACCACGCAATTTTAAATATATATCCCAGAGACTTAAACCTAGCTATTCATATGCCAGTTGAGTCCTGAATCTCAACAGAGTTGCAGCCAACATCTATGTTCCAGTTCCTCAGACTCACCCAAGACAACTAAAAAATGCTGATGATGGACACCACTCATCCCAAAAAAGCAGGGGGTATCTACAACTGCAAGCAAGACAGTTCCATCCATCTGTCCCATGGAATCTAAGCCCCTTCTCATTTGTAAGCAGGGTGAACATCACATGCAAAATTCCTCAAGATTAAGGAATGAACAAGCATAATGGGGAATGCAACTATGGACTAAAGTAGACTTCTTATTATGCTAGTAATGGAAGAACTTGTAACATTGATATAAAGAGTGTGGTCACCAGAGGATCTATTATTCCTTTGCCTAAAAATTTTATCTTAAACAAAAGACCAAAATAGAACAAACTTACTCTTACTGAAATCATTTACTTTAAAATTTATTATGTAAATCTTAGGAACAACAAAATAAAACCTTAGAGTAGAAAGAGAAGCTAACCAACCATATATGTCTATCAAGATAAACAAATACTCAGACACCAGCAAAAAACTACAAGCCATACCAAGAAACAGGAAGACATGACTCAGTCTAATGAACAAACTCAAAAACCAGGAGGATATGCAGAATATGGAACAACTAATCAGAGATGTCCATACAAATATCATGAATCAACTTAATGAAGTGAAAGAAGAAACAAAGGGTATTAAGAATACAATGGGAGATTCATAGTAATGCATTCATACAGTATTTTTCCTTTTGTGTCTGGCTTGCTTCACTCAACATAATGTCCTCCAGGTTCATCCATGTTGCCATATGCTTTATGACTTCATTTCTTCTTACAGCTGCATAATATTCCATCGTGTGAATAGACCACAGTTTGTTTATCCATTCATCTGTTGATGGACACCTGGGTTGTTTCCAATATCCAGTAGTGGTATTGCAGGGTCACGTGGCAAGTCTATATTCAACTTCTTTAGGAACTGCCAAACAGTCCTCCATAGTGGTTGTACCATCCTGCATTCTCACCAACAGTGAAGAAGTGTTCCTATCTCTCCACATCCTCTCCAACACTTGTAGTTCTCTGTCTTTTTAATAGTGGCCATTCTGATAGGTATGAAATGATATCTCATTGTAGTTTTGATTTGCATTTCCCTAATCATGAGTGATGTTGAGCATTTTACATGTATCCACTACATTTAATTGAGAAATGTATATATTTATTCATCTGTGTTTACTTTTTAGTTTTTAATTGTTTATGTTTTCAATTATTAAATGTACAAAATAAAGTTAAAAAAATAATACAATGGGGGAGTATATTGAAGAAATTGTAAACACACCTAAAAGATAATTGATATGATGGTGATGAATGGCACAATGCAAGAAATAAAAAATACACTGGAAGCACATAACAGCAGATTTGAACAGGCAGAGGAAAGAATCAACATGTGAAGGACAATACAGCTGAAATCAAACAGATAGTAGAATAGATAGATAAAAAGATAGAAAAAAATCCAGCAGGCATTTGAGATTTGAATGACAACATGAAATTCACAAACTTATGCATTAAAGGCATCCCAGAGGGAGAAGAGAAGGCAAATGGGGTAGAAGTAGTTTTGGAGGAAATAATGGCTGAAATTTTCCCAAATATATTGAGGGACATGGACTTACATGTCCAGGAAGCACAGCACACCTCAAACAGTATAAATCCTAACAGGTCTGCATCAAGACATATACTTGTCTCATTGTCCAAAGCTCAGGACAAAGAAAGAATACTGAAAGCAGCAAGAGAAAAGAGATCCATCACATACAAGGGAAACTTGATTACATTAAGAGCTGATTTCTCATTTGAAAACATGGAGGCAAGAAGTTAGTGGTGTGACATAGTCAAGGTGGTAAGAGAAAAAAAAAATTCCAGCCAAGAATTCTCTATCCATCAAAGCTGACATTCAAAAATGAATAATAGTTCAAAATATTCACAGATAAACAGAAATTAAGAGACTTTGTCAATAATAACCCTGCCCAAGAAATACTAAAGAGAGCTCTTCAGGTTAAAAGGAAAAAACAGGAAACAGAGAGTTGGAGGAGAGTGTAAGAATCATGAAAAAGATAAGAGAAATAAAAACAATATATGCTATACATAAACCTAAAGAAAATATGACTAATGTAAGTAATTCCTTGAAAGTAATAAAATGGAATGTTAATGTATTAAACTCTCCAATCAAGAGACCCAGATTGACTAAATGGAAAGGGAAATATGGCCCACCTATATGTTGTCTACAAGATGGGTTCTTGTTATTGATGACTAGCCTTATGAGTCTTTGCTCTTGTAATTGAAACTTAGCCTACTGTTATGGGGTGCCTAAGGGTTGCCACCTGAAAGCCTCCTTGTTGTTCAAATGTGGACTCTCTCTAAGCCAAACTCAGCATATGAATGCATTACCTTCCCCCCAATGTGGGGCATGACTCCCAGGGATGAGCCTCCCTGGCAACGAGGGATTAATACCAAGTGCCAACTGGCAACACAACTGGAAAAAGACCTTGAATAAAATGGGGAAAAGGTAAAGACAAATGAGTTCATGTGGCTAAGAGACTTCAAAGAGAGTCGGGAGGTCATCCCAGAGGTAACGCTTACACCTCAGTAGGATCTCATAGAACACCAAAGTGGATATCATCCCACACCTAGGGGCTCCTGAGGGCTCTGGAGACACCCAGGTCCTATATAAGGGAGGGTGGCCCCAGAGATTGATGCCTTATCAGTGGGCTCTACTTTGGAATCTGTGCTCCTGAGAGTGACAGAGTTGGACTCAAATAAGTCCTCCCTGCACATGGTTCATCAGTCCCTTCTATTCAAACCTATATGTGAGGCTGGAGTTTGTAGGTGTACAAAGGTGGGGTTTGTAGGCCTCTCGCCTGCCTATGTGACAGCTGTGCCTGGAATCTCAGTTGAGCTGCAACTCCTACTCTACAGCTTAATGGACTCACCCAAGTCACCTGATGAGGAGACGATGATGGACAACGGCCATCCCAGGGAATGGAGAGAGCCTGCAGCTGAAGGCTGGATAACCCCATCCCGTGTATCTATGGGATATAAGCCCACTCACACTTGGAGGTGGAGTGGACATCACTATTCCAGTCCACTCAGGATTGGGGGGAAGAGCTATGGACTAGAGTGGACTTAATGGTATTCTGTTGTTGTCATATTGTGATTCAAGCAATGGAAGAAATGATAACAGTGAGGTGGAGCCAGTGGCCACTAGATGCTTTTGGGGCAGGGAGGGGAAAGGCAGTTGTAATACAGGGACTTTTACAGGACTTGGGGGTTGCCCTGAGTGATGTTGCGGTGACGGATATAGGCCATTTTACATCAGCATATACCATGCATAAATGAGTGGGAGATAGTGTGGTCTACAATGTGAACTGTGGTCCATGCTTAGTGGCAAAGCCCCAGAATGTGTATATACATTGCAGGTGATATGCCACACTAATGAAAAATCTTTATGTGGGATGTTGTGGGAGGTATGGGAGGTGGGGAACATGGGAATCCCTGTGGTTTTTGTGTGGCATTTGTGTAATCTAAGCATCTTTTAAAATATATATATATATATATATATATATATATATATATATATATATATAATAACATTTATGTAAGCAAATGCACATATATGCATATATATTTATATCTCATTTTACAAATATTGGTTTGTATTGTGAAAAATTTGACTTTTACCCACAATTAAAAAAAAAAAAAGAAACCACCTTAGACCCAGGCTGAAAGGAGGCTGAAAGTGAATGGTTGGAAAAGGTAATGTAAGTGAAAGAACACAGTGGACAAAGGAATTCCTTCAAAGGACAAATCTAAGGCCTCAGGACAGATCAACCTAAGCAACTTCTCTAATTGCAGTAGGGAAACTCTTTACTATCCATGTTTATGAAGAATTTTTGAATTGCAGTAGGTTTTTTAATGTAGATTGTTTCTACTAGATATACAATTGTTAGTCAATATCTTACTTGGGATATTAATTATTTTGCAGTTTTTGTTAGTCAAAAAAATAAAGAGACTCACTGAATATTTTATACTTGGAAATATTTCCTAGGTAGAAGTACAGTTAAATGTTAATGTTCAATAAAATGGATATATTTATTTTAAGCTATTTCAGATAATTTCCAAATTTATTCAATGAACTGCCATTTAAATATTCTTTTTCCATTGCAATAAGATATAACATCCAGCCTATTATGTGGCATAACTGCATTTATTGCCATTTCATAATCACTTTATAAATATACAGAATTATTTTATAGAGGTACACATTTTGAAATAAGAATTTATAATAGGAAAATAAGTTTTTGTGGGAAGAGAAAACCTAGGGGGCACTTTGTGATAATTATTTGCCACACTCAAATCTTGTATTAATATGATTTGGGATGCATAGTATCTAGTATAATTCCAGTATGTTTTACTCAAAAGGATTGGCATTCACATAAAAAAATATTTTTTAGTGTTGTATGTTTGTTACAATTGATGAACACATATAAAAGCATTGCTACTAATGATGCACTACAGTTTACATTACGTTCACACTTTGCCCCACACCATTTTATACACTGACAAAATTTATAATGGCTGGTAGCCATCATTGCAATGTCATTCAGAACAATTCCACTGTTCCTGAAATGCCCCATGTTCCACCTATTCTTTCCTTTTCCTTGTCTCAGAATATCTGGTGACTACTGCCTTTATATCAATGCTACAATTTCTTCCATTGCTAGAATAAGTTCACTTTAGCCCACAGTTGCATTCCCCCTTACATTTGTTCATTCCTCAAACTTGAGGATTTTCTGATGGTGATGCCCACTCTGCTTCCAATTGAGTGGGAGCTTAGATCTCATGGGGCAGATAGATGGAACTGTCTTGCTTGCAATTGTAGATACTCTCTGTTTTTTGGGATGAGTGGTTTTGGGATGTGATTTTGGGTGCCAAGTATCTAGTATCGTCTCAGTATGTTTTACTCAAAAGTTTTGAAATTCACATTTATAAGATAGAGACTCAAAACTTTGTAATATTTAATGACAATACTCTGTGTAAATTTTCTCCTTACATAAATACAATTTACCTTATTACCAGATTCTGAAACAAACTCACTGCTAAGCTATATTTCCTTTATTTTAAAAAAATTCCATAAAGTCTCTCTACTTTTGGTTCCATGTTCCAGTGAAACTAGTGTTTAAATTTACATGAGTTTGTGTTCCCTGCATCTTTGACTTATCTCCACATCTTTCTTCCACATAAAACACTCTTCCCCAACATGTGTAAGTGCTTTAAGGTCTTCCACTGCCCAATATATACCTTTAAGTTCCATCCTTCAGGCAGCCTTACTCTCTCTCTCTCTCTCTCTCTGTCTCTTTCTCTCTGTCTCTCTCTCTCTGTCTCTCTCTCTCTCACTCTCTTTTTTGCTCTCTCTCTCAGAACCTGGCGCTTCAGTTAGGGTATTATGATAACCTTATATTTTAGTAGTTCACATATTGATGTACTTGACCTCAGCCTTTAAGGGATTTCACTGCAGAGTGGACCCTAGTCAACACTTTACATGACTGATGCCTCCCTACACTACCTGGTCCCTACTGTCCTCCTAAATTCTTCAATTGTCATCACATTTTGATTTACCAGTTTCAGTCCCAGCATGTACTTGCCATTTAATTTGACATTTAACACTTCAGTTCAGAGGTTCAAACAATTCCTTTATCCTGCATGGTGTCTTGTCTTAGCTCATACCATATATCTGCTACAAATTCACTTCCTCCTAGAGTGACTGTGGGTCACTGTATGATGCCTGAATTCAGATATTTGTTTTAAATTAGTTAAGTGTGTGTCAGTAAAAGAGAAGAGAGATGCTTGGAAGCAGAAAGGTGAAGCAGTGAAGACATCTATTCACACTGAGATCTTGTGGCATGCAGCTTGTGAAAGTGAAAAGTATCACCCTTTGATAGGGCAGCAGGTTTCACCATGTACCCAGGGGATGGCTAGAAGAAGTGAGGGAAATGTGCTAAACCAATTCGGGTGAAAGAAGGTTGGGGCACAATTACATACCAGGCATTCCTTAGGGTGCAATGGAAAAGTATTGGTATACTAAAGAAGGGGGATGGAATCTGTTTCAGCATTGTTGCACTATGTTTTAAGAATGAGAATAAGTGCTTGTTGAATAAAAACTGTTTTCCTAAACCACCTCTCCACAATTCTCTTTCTTTTTTTAGCATATTTTATTTCTACTCTTGAGAACCTGATTCTCTATTGTACATAAACAAATCTTATTATGACCAGGCCATCACATTCCATAAAATTTAATGTTGGCAGAGTACTTGGTTGATCTTATTTCCTGCTATAATTTAACATTGAAAATGTCACCAGGTGTTTGTGGAGTCAATAGAAGAATGTGTTTACCACACAGACTTCCTATTATGGACTGACAGATTTTTAAAACTAGACTTATTTTGTCTAAGAGGTTCTGCTTAAATTATTTTTGATATTTTAATGAGACAATTTCAAAGATGTCTAAATAAAATGAATATGTAAATGAATTTAGCATACTGTATTCAGCTAAATTAATTGCTTTATTCTTAATTTTTATGACAGCTAAACTTGATTAAGCATTTAAAATGTTAGGCAAGAATTTAACCATCTTACATTTATTATCTCATGCTACATAGAGGCTCCATTTGTCTTCTCTTGTTAGAGTAACATGTTGTTATTTAGGAAGGGAGACTATAGTATAGCATCTCATGGGGTGGCAGGGCTTGTGTAGTATAAGAGCAAGCCCTTTCAAAAGATTGTTAAGATTGTAAGATTGGTGTAGTTAGACAACTCATTTATGATATGTGTGAAATTGTCAATGAATTTTGACACTATAATAAAGACTGTTTTGAAAATGAAAATTAACATTGCATTTATCTCAGAAGTGTATGGCAATAATTAAAGTGAGAAACTAATGGGAAATATTTAGAAAAATGTAAGTACTAAATGAATATAAACTCTTTTATGTTTATTTTTATGATTTTATTATATTTATCATATGACAAGGTATACTTAATCCAGTTTAAATTTTTATACATAAAATTTTAAGTTAAAGAAAACAAGGAAAGTAATCTTTTAATGAAATCATATTTTGATCAAAGCATGTCTTTGTTTATAGGGACGAAAGGAAATTAATGTAAAATATATTGGCTGAGTTCTTCTAGAGATTCTGAATCAAGGAACCCCAGTTTGTGCCAAATTCCAAAACTTGCCTTCTTTCTATCTTTGCTAGGTACCCCTTCAAAATACCCCAGAAATCTGCACTGTAAGTGCTGGTCCGTGTTCTCTAACACAATCATCTCTATTGTTCTTGTCTTTATTTTACTTGAAAAATAAAAAAATAATAAAAAACAATTTCTATATGGTATGCTAAATTATTTTTTAATGCTGAGTTTGTATTTCATTGTTTTCTTTGGAAAGTATTATACATATGACTGTATATTAATATTCATTTATAAATATATTTATATATATGTTTATATATGTGGATATATAAATACTCACTTTTAGTATAATATATTTACATATTTATATTCCTTTTGCAGAAACCCCAGTCTTTTAAAAGTGAACTATTTTTAGCCTCAACTTTATTCCAGACATTCATTTATAAAAAAATAAGTCAGAAATGTACTGTAAAACCTGAATGCTCTATTTTTCTTCTTTGCTAATACGACTTCCTAGAAAAAAAGTTTATGTTTCATTATGACAAGTGGAATTGTTTTATTCTTACAATGCATGAATAAAAACAAATGAAATTACAGTTTCAATGAAAATGGATGTGAAGAGAAGGCATTATACATAAAAACCTTGTTTAATTAAAATACATAATTTTTGAGAATTGAATGAAATCATATATGTCAGAAAATAGATAATCATAACAAATATATATATAATACATATATTATAAAAATATAAAAAACATATATTTTTCAGTTTTAGAATTAAGGATTCTTTATTGTATCTACAATTTTAAAAAAATAATCACATAAGTAAAGTAAATTCCTAGTGAAATAGTCATTATTTGGCTATCATTTTAATTACAGTGTTGTTCAGCATAATATCTTATAGATTTTTCGAATCTGGTTATTTTATCATATTGGTATAATTATTATTGATTTTCCCCATTGTCTCTTGTTCCTTTGTAAGAAAGAGAACAGAGCTTAAAACAATTAAATTTAAGGCATCTATAAACATTTTATTTCATACCTTTGTTTACATGTGTTTCTTATATTTAAACTATGATTATGAAAACTGGCAGTAATGTTTGCCTTTCATAACATACAAATTTTGTATTAAAATCTCATTTGATTATGTATATGTATGTGTACAAGTATATATGTGTTTATGTGTGTGTATATATATATATATATATATATACACACACACACATAAACATGAACATACACATGCATATGTAATGAGGCCTAACAGCATAGAAACAGCACCTACATTTCATTCCTATTAAAGATACAGAAGATATTTCATTCTTCACCACTTTATATTTTAAGAAGAAGTCTTATATTCCATCATTATCAAGTATAATATTCATAACATTTTGTAGCTGTTGGGCCCTCCCTTAAATTTTTTAATATATATTTTTATTAGAGAAGTTGAGAGCTTACAAAATAATCAGCCATACTGTGCAGAATTCCCATACATCACCCTTCCACCAATACCTTGACTTGTTGTGGAATATTTGTTACAGATTTTAAAAGAAAATCATCCGACTATTACCAATAAATGTGGTCCATAGCTTACATGTAATATATTTTCCATACTCCCTCTGTTATTAACACTATTTATTATTATTGTATATTTGTTATAGTTCATGAGAGAACAGTCTCATATTTGTACTGTTAACCACAGTCCATCTTCTAAAACATGGTTCATTGAGTTATACAGTCTTACGTCTAGTAGAATCTATCCAAAATATACATTCAGTAGCTCTCACTTTTATGATAGAGTTGTATAGTCATTGCCTCAGTAAATTTCTGAAATTTTTCCTTAGTTTGAAAGAAAAAATCCCATAACGCTTATTATTTGTCCTTAACATTGATATAGTACCTTTTTTGACACTGATGCAAGAATATTACAATATTGCAGTTAATGATAGTCCATAAGTTACATTAATTGTATTTTTACTATGTTTCACCATGTTCTTACCACCTTATAATAGTGATGTACTCATAAAAGTACATTCATGCATTTATACTATTAACCACAATCTTCATCCACTTCTGGGTTCACTATGTTATTCAGTGCCTAGATTTTTCTCTAGCTTTCTTTTATTTGATATTTATGGTGCTAAACTTCAACTTTAAGCCACAGTCTCATTTATAATCCAGTTGTGTCAGATTTAGTCATTACAATGTGTTACTGTAAACTCTATCTATTTCCAAACTTTTACATTCAAACTAATTAAAGATTTTTCATACACAAGGCTTCAGTAGCCCTTCTCAGTCCTCAATCAATTTCTTAGTAACCTACACTCTAAGTTTTAACTCCATGTGTTTCTTTGTATTTATTTCTTATTAATGAGACTATACAATTTTTGTCCTTTTGTGTCTGGCTTATTTCACTTGCCATAATGTCCTCAAGGTCAATCCATCTTATCATATGTGCCCCAATTTCATTTCTTCTTATGACAGAATAGTATTCCATCATAAGCATGTACCACATTCTGTTTATCCATTCATCAGTTGATGGACACTTGGGTTGTTTCCATATTTTGGCAATTGTGAATACTGCTGCTATGAACATTGGTGTGCAAATGTCTGTTCTTGCCACTGTTTTCACTTCTTCTAGAAATATTCCAAGTAGAGGGATTGCCAGTCCTTAACTTTCTAAGGACTCATCAAACTGTCTTCCCCAAAGGGTGCAACATTCTATATACCTACCAAGAGTGAAGGAGTGTTCCCTTTTTTCCACATCCTCTCCAGGAATTTTTATTTTCTGTTTTTTTTTTTTTTTCCTGAATAATGGCCCTTATATATCTCATTGTAGTTTTGATTTCCATCCCCTTAATACCTAGTGATATTGATTATTTTAAGTGCTTTTTTTGCCATTTGTATTTCCCCTTTGGAGAAATGCTTATTTAAGTCTTCTGTTTATTTTTTAAATTGAAATGTTTGCCCTCTTATTGTTAAGTTGTATGATCTTTTTATATAGCATGGAAGTCAAACCCTTTTTGGATATGTGGTTTCCAAATATTTTCTCCCATTGAGTGGGCTGCCTTTTCACCTTCTTGATAAAATCCTTTGAAGCGAAATATATGGAGATTAAATAACACACTCTTAAATAATCAGTATGTCAAAGAAGAATTTGCCAGAGAAATCAGTGAAAATCTCGAGATAAAAAAAATGAGAACATAACATATCAGAACCTATAAAATGTAGTGAAGGCAGAGCTTAGACGGAAACTTGTAGCCCTCAATGCTTACATTGAAAAAAGAGGAATGAGCTAAAATCATTGACCTAACTACATAGTTGGAGGAACTAGAAGAACTTCAAACTTTTCCAAAAGCAAGTAGAAGAAATGAAATAACTAAGAAAAGAGCAGTAATAAATGAATTTGAGTAAAAGAAAAGCAACAGAAATAATTAACAAAATAAAACATTGATTATTTGATATGATCAATAAAATTGACAAACATAAATCTAGACAGAAAAAGAAGAAAAGAGCAAAGATGCAAATAAATAAAACCAGAAATGAAAATAGGACATTACTACTGACTCCACAGAAATAAAAGAGATTTGGGATGCTACAATCAACTGTACACCAACAAAATAAGCAATGTAGATGAAATAGAAAATGTCTTATGAGCAAATGAACAGCCTACACTGAACCTAGAAGAAATAAAAGACTTCAACAAACATACCACAAACAAAGACATTGAAATAGTGATCAAACAACTCCCCAGAATGAAAAGTCCTAGACCAGATGGCTTCACAGATGAATTCTACCAAGGATTAAAAGATTTAATACCAATCTTACTCAAATACTTCCAAAAAATTGAACAAGAAGTAACACTACCAAACTCATTCTATGAAGCCAATATCACCTTAATACCATAGCCAGATAAACGATAATGAGAAAAGAAAATTACAGACCCATTTCCATAATGAATACAGATGCAAAAATTTTCAACAAAATGTTCTATTCAAATCAAACAACACATTAAAAAAGTATTGATTGTGATTAACTGGGTTTTATCCCATACATACAAGAGAATCAATCATCATAATAAATAATAATAAATCAAAGAAGAAAATCCCATGATCATCTTGATTGATGCATAAAAAGCATTTGACAAAATACAGCATCATTTCCTGATAAAAAAAAAAAATACTCCAAAATATAGGAATTAAAGGAAACAGTCTCAACATGATAAAGCACATATATGAAAAATCCACAGCTAACATTGTACTCAATGGTGAAAGACCGAAACATTTGTCATTGAGATTGGGAACAAGACAAGGTTGCCCTCTGTCACCACTGTAGTTCAATATCATGCAAGAGGATCTAGTTAGAGCAATTAGTCAAGAAAAAGAAATAGAAGACATCCAAATTGGAAAAGAAGTAAAACTTTCTCCATTCTCAGATGATATTATCCTAGACTTAGAAAGTCCTGAAAAATCTATAAAATTTTACTAGAGCTAATAAAAAAGTTCAGCAGAGTGGCAGGATACAAGATTACCAAGCAAAAAAAATCAGTATTTCTATATACTAGTAAATAGCAATCTGAGGAGGAAGTCAGGAAAAAAATTCATTTACATTAGTGACTGAAATAATCAAATATTTAGGAACAAAGTTAAGAAAGGACATAAAGCACTTGTATTCCAAAAACTACAAAGCATTGTTAAAAGAAAAAGAAGACCTAAATAAATGAAAGAACTTTCTGTGTTCATGGATTGGAAGACTAAATATCATTAAAATGTCAAATCTACCCAAATTGAAGGACAGATTCTACACAATCCCAATAAATATTCCAATGTCTTTTTAAAAGAAATGAAAAGCCCAATTACCAAATTTATTTGCAAGGGTAGAGGGCCCTGAACAGCTGGAAACATCTTAAAAAGGAAGCATGAAGTTGGACGACTCACACTTAAAGATTTTAAATCATGCTGCCTAGCTACAGTGTTAAAAACAGCATGTTACTGGCATTAAGATAGGCATATAGACCGATGGAACTGAATCTACAGTTAAAAAAATGACCCTCACATCTAGGGTTAAATGGTTTTGACAAGGCCATTAAGCCCACTCAGCTGGGATAGAGCCCTCTATTCACAAAATGGTGCTGGGAGAACTAGATAGCCATCTCCAAAAGAAAGAAAAAAGACTCATATTTCACATCTTATACAAAAATTAATTTAAAATGGATCAATGACCTATATATAAAAGCTCAAAGAAACACCTTCAAGATCTGGTGTTCAGTGGTGGTTTCTTAAACCTTACACTGGAAGCATGAGTAATGATAGGAGAAAATGGATAAATGGGACTTAATGCAAGCAACATAATTTGATTTAAAAACTTTCAAATAAACCCATCAACATCACACATTATCTATTTAGTAAATATCTAGCAAGTTGTAATTGCTTTGGAAGGATTTCTAGGTTTATTTCCTAAGACTAAAACAGTTCACAAAGAAACACAAATGAACAATAAATTAATTAAAAGAATCTTAACATCATTTACTACCAAGGAAATGCAAATTAAAACCATGAGATGTTATTTCTAAAATGTACAAGGTTGACAATACCCAGCATTGTTTCAAATAAGCAGCAGCTGGAACTTGCAGGCATTTCTGGATGGTGTGTAAAATGTACAACTGCTTTAAAATTTTTTTATTGAAACCATAACCATAATCTATAAAGAGATGTAAGAACCTATGATCACCAAAAGGAGGTTAATAGCAGTTTAGTCTTAACAGTTCCAAACTGAAAATGCTCCAGAGGTCCACCAACAAAATGGAATGGATAATTAAAGTGTGATATATTCACACAATGTATTTAGCAAAAAAAAGAACAACTGATAAATGTAAAAGTTGGGAAATTTTTTAAAATTATATTAAGCTAAGTGAAAAAAGCCAGAAATATAAATTACCTAGAATGGGTTTCTATTTACATAAAATTCTAGAATAGATCCAATTAAAACTTGGTGGCAAAAATGAGACTAGTGGTTGTAACTGGAGTGAATACTTTCACTGATAAAAGGCATGAGTGTCCTTTATGGGATGACAAAAGTTGTGTCATCTGTTTAGAGTGAGATACATAAACCTATCTAACTGTCAAAACAGGTGAAAAGTATGATTCAGATCTATGAAATTTACTGTATTTTATTATACCTCAAACTAAAACACATTTCCTCAAAATTTTTTGACTTATTAGTTGATACTTTTTAACAAACATTTATTAAACAGCATGGTGTAGAAGCATTTTAAAAAATATTTGTTATGCAATCAAACTGTAATTTTTGAGAATCCACAATTTTGTTTGGTGATGATATTATAGCAAACAAAGTATAAGGATTAATTCACATTTCAAATTAATAGAGAAAACAATAGCAACATGTAGATAAAAATATGTATAAAGATAAAATTTCAAATTGAGAAATCACACACAATCATTCTATAAAGCCTTAAAATTGGGTAAATCAATGTATTCTTCATCATGATTTAAGGCAATAACTTGACTGTAGATGAAGGGGTTCAGCACATGAGTGAATATAATATAATAAACTGACACAATCTTATAGTTAGTGAACCCATAGGAATTTGGTCTCATGCAAATAAAAGTGAAAGGCCCATATAAGTTAAGAAACATGCTTTTTCAGGTGAAATAAGTGCATAAAACTAATTTATCATTACACAGCTTGCTATAGTATTTAGATAATTTAATGGAAACATCAGTTAGAGGGAACCCTTAAATCAAATAGTAGCAGGTAAATATAATTCCCTAAACTGTGAGTTTAAATTATGTTTTTATTATAATTCTTTATCACATTTTAAAAATACAGAGGTAAGGCAATTTACAATTAATTAATTGTTTGTAACCCTATTAAAAGTGGATTCTCTGGGATAAATTCTATTGAATTGACTACAGCAGCAAAGTGAGGATGAAATCAAAAGGGAGAAAATAATGTATGTTGCAAGTAAACATCTATATTGGCAAAGAAAAGAAGAATAAAACCTCAAAATTTTTATTTTTATTTTGAGTAAAGGAATAGGAAATTTCCTGACCTAAAGAAAAAATATTATTTTACCTTCTTCACTATGGTTTCAGAAAAGTAGAGAGTTCCCTATTAATTCTCTTCCTTATCCATAGACCTTTACTTAGATGGATGTGAAAATTATGTCTTTAAATAACAAACTCTTGTGTTTTGAGATGCTAACAGAAGATCATTCATCAGAATTTTTGAATAATCTTAGAAAATCAGAAGAGTGCTCAGATCCTTCTTTTGTGTATTTTTCCCATTCTGCTCCCAAAACCTAAGATCAAAAGTGAAAATCTTTTATCTCCATGATATTAAGATACCTAACCCATCTCTTCTGTCAAAAATAAAATAACAATTGTCATATCATCTATCTGGTAAAATTCATAACTTTACTTCAATGGCTGGGTCAGCTACCATATATGTTAGCTCTTTAGAGTACAGTATTGATAACAGAGAGGATCCATTTAAAAAAATAGGTAGAAGTAATACTAGAACCATGGATTTTCTGGTGCTAAAACACACAAGCATACTTTCCTGGCAGGGAAATACCATGATCAGGAAGGTGGTGTTCTCAGGGCGAGGCTTATTCATTGCACTCCAGATGTGCTGACCTCTGTGATTTCCCCAAATGTGGGAAACTCGACTGCATAATTTGTGGTAGTGGGGGACTGTGTTTGCGCTTTCCCATTAAAAAACAAAAAACAAAACAAAACAAAACAAAAAAAAACTAACAACACCTCACAAGCAAATTATTAAATAATGAGCGATTAGCATGACCTATTCAAGAAAGATAAATTTGAGGATCCACAGCAGGCTGGATTTCCTCTGTCCTCTAAGCAATGTCATCCTAATGTAGAAATCTGGGCATAGTCTGGCTATAAATGAATCACTTATATTATTGTCTAAGGTGTTTTATATTGATGGGGAATAGTAGAGGCTTTTCACGACTTTTGCCCAAAGTACTTTATATTAATGTGCCAAGGCTGCACAAAATTTGCACTAGGAATGTTAAAGAAATTTTATATTTACGGACCTTGATGACTTCCAGAGATTCAAAATACTTCCCTAAATGCTTTCAGAAATCTGTGATTCATTAAAATAAAATGAATTATTTGAGCAGAAATGTAAAATGGAATTAACTGTCATTAGAAAAGGATGATGATTTAAACGCACTTTAAGGAGTAAATTAATGTGATTCAGGCATTGCTAATTTAAACTTTGAAAAGGAGTGGCTGATAAATAGTATAATATTGAAAGATCAGTTATTGCAAAAGACTATAATTAAAATGAACATAACCCAAGGTAGAATTCAGCTGCTTTTCCCTCTTGAACTAAATTTGGCAGAATAGCTGCTAATTGTAATTGTCAGTTAATTATGTTTATATTTTGTGTTTTGTGTGTCTGTGTGTATGTAGTAAAACTCTGGTAATTGCCACATCACTAATAGCATATGTCATTCATTGTGCCTGTCAAGAACTTTGTCCTGTGATCCAATCTTGGGTGCCATTTCATGATTTTGCTCCCATTAGTTCTTATATTTTAGGTATCCAGCTAACCTTGAATCCTGACTCCCTGTTTCAACAGTTCTGTGACCCAAGCCTTATATATTAGGCTGTATGAGTCTCAGATTTCTCAAATTTGAAAGGGATATTTGCATTAAATTTTTTTTCAATGAAATAGTTGATAGAGATTTCCTGATACAATACATAAGATAAAGCAATTCCTTAACATTGGGATAGGCTGTAGTAACTGCAATTTACTGTGTTAATAAGATAGTACAGTATGAATCATTGTTCTTTCTGACATTGAATTTTGAATTTTATTGAAGGAGCAAATCCCTCTCTGATGTGGGATGTGCTACTCACATAAGTGTATTCTAACATTTAAGTCAATTTACCATATTTTCTATGCAAACATCTCAGCTCCGTAAATAAATAAAAGTATCATATAATATAAAATAGTATATCAGTTTTCTATAAAAACGTCACCAAATCATAATAATCATTTATAATACAATTTTCCTTTTCCCTCTTTTAAGTAATATTAAGCATGAAGTCACATGATCATCAAAATAATGTTCTAATTATACAAGGTTTCTACTGTTAATTGTGTAATATAAATCAAATGCTATGTACTATCCCAGGAGGTATGGAAATAAAGGCCAATGAGGCTCTAAGTTGGTAAGATAAATAATATATCATTTAAAATTGCAGCCTGAAATTACATGCACAGACTATCCTTTTCAACTGCAATCACATTTATAAATCAGCACTGTTAATTATAATCACTGTAATGTATTAAAATCACCTATATTCATTTCCACACATTTTTAATCAACTATATTAAAAATTCTACATATATTAAGCATCAGCTCTTATTCTCAATCCACATTTAATTTTCTAGTAACCTATACTCTAGAGTTTACCTCCATAACTGGTCTCATCATTTTAGTACATATTAGTGAAACAATACAATATTTGTTATTTTGTGTCTGACATTTCACTCAATATAATACCCTCAAGGTTCATCCATGTTGCCATATGCATCCCAATTTCATTTCTTCTTACAGCTGAAGAGTATTCCATTGTATGCGTACACCACATTTTGTTTATCCACTTTGTTTATCCACATTTTGTTTATCATACAATATTTTTTCCTTTTGTGTCAGAATTATTTCACTCAACATTATTTCTTCAAGTATGATCACTTATTAGCATGTTATCACAATTTCATTTTTTATAGCAGAATAGAAATGTGTATTTTGTTTATACATTAATTAGTTGATGGCCAAGTGAGTTACTTCTAACTTTCGGCTGTCAAGAATAATACTCTTACAATGTTTTTCTGCAAATATCTCTTCAAGTCCCCGTTTTCATTCTTTTGTATACAGACCTAGAAGTTAAATTGCTGAATAATATAAAATAATTCTTTGTCTAACTTGCTGAGGAATCCAAAATCTGTTTTCCAAAGTGGATGCAGTATTTTACTTTCCCACCAGCAATGCATGAGGGTTCTTTATTTCTGGGAAACCATGTTATTTTCATTTAAAATAGTAATCTTTCTTTTGGATGTGGGATAGTATTTCACAGTTGTTTAGATATGCATTTTCCTAGCAACTAGTGAGGCTGGGGATGATTTCATGTGCTTATGGATCATTTATATAATTTATTTGGAGGAATATCAATTGAAGATGTTTGTTAATTTTGTAATGAGGCTGTTTTTGAGTTGTAGGAGTAATCTATGTATTCTGTATATTTAACTATTATTAGATATAAGATTTAAAAATACATTGTCCCATTTTTCTGGTTCTTTTGTTTATGCAAAAAAGTTTTGATTTTAAGTAGAATATATCTATTTTTTCCTATGCTGCTTGTGCTTTTGAATAACTATAAGGCTACTTTAGCCCATTGTTCATTTCCCAAGATTGAGGATTTGGGGATGGTGATGGCTATTCTGTTTCAAATTGAGAGGGAGCTTAGATCCCATGGGGCAGATGGATGGAACTATCTTGCTGGCAGTTGTAGACACTCTGTTCCTTAGAATGGGCATTGTCCATCATAATTCCCTTGTTAGTTGTCCTGGATGAGTCCAATGAACGGAAGAGTAGTTGTTACAACTCTGTTGAGATTCAGGGCTCAACTGGAATAAGAACAGAACAAAGATTTAAGTTTCTGGGACATATATTTAACAAGTATATTGCTAATCATAGGTTCAAATAAAAGGGGCAGAAGAGCCATATGTAGTGAAACTAAAAATGAGTCTAACTCTGTTACACTGGGGAGCATAAATTCCAAAGTAAGCCCCACTGGCAGGGTGCTGAATTTCTTTGCTTGTCTACTCTGCTTATAGTGTCTGGCTGTCTCTAGCACCCCCTGGAGCCCCACTGTTTGAGGCACTGTTTACTATGGCAATAATGAGATCCTGCAGAGACTTGCATAAGTGGAATGACCACCAGACTCACTTTGAAGTCCTTTAGCCATAAAAACTCATTTGTATTTAATATTTCCCCCTTTTCCCCAGGGTATTTTTCCAGATGCATTGCTAGTTGGCACTTGTTAAGAATTCCTCTGTGCCAGGGAGGCTCACACTAGGAGTCATGCACCACTCCAGGGGAAAGGGACTATGTATATATGCTGAGTTTGGCTTAGAGAAGAACCACATTTGAGCAACAAAGAGGCATTCAGGACACAACTCTTAGGCAATATATAATACTAAGGTAAGTTTGAATTTCACAAGAAAAGGTTCAAAAGTACAATAATCAATATCAAAGGCCTAGCAAAATGATCTGTTTTCCTTCACTGGGTACTGCCCTTTTATATAGGGGATTCTTGTCATCCTACTAAAGGATGTAGTAAAACTCCTCAGGATGGGAATTCAATATTCTTTTGGTTATTGTGTAGGTCCTCACCCACTGAGACTATGCCCCATGAACATTTGAACCTATTCACATGGCTTATAATCATGCCCCATGTTCACCTCTCCCCATAAATCCCTCCATTAACTAAACTCTACACCAGTCATTCTCCACTGCCACAGTTGTGACCCTTCTGTAATCCAAAACCTCTACTAAAATGAAGCCAATAAAATAACCAAGACAAAAATTAAGAAAATTAAAAAAATAATCGTTTTAAAAATTACAAATTAAATTTAAAAAATAGTAAAAATGTAAATTTTTTAGACATTATATCTTTCATCACTGTAAGATCTATTATCTTGTATGTACAGTTTCATTTTTTCCAAATATTCCCCCAGAGTCTAGAAGATATCTTTACAGGAAACAGAAAGGGAGTAGAGAGTGGTGAACTGATGCCTATATGGGCAACATCTATGATAATGGTGGAAGGGTGTGGTTGGGCAGTGGATGGGTATGACAGTGGCACAGTGGTGTGATTGGCATCAGTGGTGCTGGTCTGTGTAGGGAAGTATGGTGGCAAATTTGGATTGGACTATCCATGGACTGGGGATGGGTCAGGGGAAGGAACAGGTGAACTATAAGGATATGCAGGTCTGTGGCTGAAACTACAATGTTGGGAATGTTCTTTTGGTAAATATGGCATGGAGGGTTACTGGTGTAGAGTGTCAGGTGTGGGAGCTATATGAAATAAAGTGCACCTGGGTCATGCTTCTATGAAATATATAAGTGTTCATCTTGTCAGAGTGTGCTATTTTAGTGGGTGGAGAACCACACAATAAACAAGAAAATGTTAAACTCCCATCTGGGAGAATCCTTCTATGTTCTCAATTAGAACATAGCTGACTTATATCTGTATATATAGCTGACTGTATATATATTGATGGAGATCAAATAAATGGGGCCACTGGCCACTGGCCACTGACCACCTCCCCCCCAAAATACAAAGCTTCAGAGTGTTTTCATTTCATCCCAAAGGCAATGACATATATAAACCTAAAGAAAATATGGCTAATGTAATGCTTTGACAGTAATAATATAGAATATTAATGGATTAAACTCTCCAATCAAGAGATACAGATTGGCAGAAAGGATAAGGAAATATGAGCCATATATATGCTGCCTATAAGAAACACACCCAAATGTGCCAGGAGGTTGAAAGTGAATGGTTAGAAAACAATTTTACTTGCAAACAATAATCAAAAAAAGGTGGGAGTAGCTATAGTAATATTGGACAAATAGACTTTAAATACAAGTAGACTTTATAAGACACAAAGAAGGACACTATATTTTAATAAAAGGGGTAATCTATTAAGGAGAAGAACTATCCAAAACATTTATACACCTAACCAGAGTGTCTCAAAATATATGACACAAACATTGGGAAAACAAAGTTGAGAAATAGATACCTCTACAATTATAGTGGGAGACATTAATATACCATTATCTCCATTAGACAGAACATTTTGACAGAGGATCAATGATGCAGAGACCTTGAATAATATGGTTGAGGGTCTAGGCCTAAGAGACATATACAGAACATTACACCCCAATATAGCCAGATGTACATTCTTCTTGAGTGCACATAGATCATTCTCCAAGATAGATCACATGCTATGCCACAGAAACACTCTCAACAAATTCAGAAAGTTTGAAAGCATACAAAGTAATTTTTCTGACCACAGTGGAATGGATCTGAAAAATATGAGCAGAGAACCAAATTTGGCACAAAGATATGGAATTTAATCAATGCATTCTTAAACAACCAGTAGGTCACGGAGGAAATTGCAAAAAAAAAAAATCAGTAACAACCTTGAAGTGAATGAAAATGACAACACAACATATCAAAAAAAAAAAAAAAGAGAGAGAGAGAGAGAGACTTGTGGGATGCAGCAAAAGCAGTGCTGAGAAGGGAATTTATAACCATAAATGCCTACATTAAAAAACAAAGGGCTAAAAAATCAAAGAACTAACTACACACATGGAGGAATTAAAAAAGAACAACAAACTAATTCCAAAGCAAGTAGAAAGAAAGAAATAACAAAGATTAGAGCACAGCTAATGAAATTGAAAATAAGAAAGCACTAGAAAAATTAACAAAATCAAAAGTTGGTTCTTTGAGAAGATTAATAAGATTAACAATCCCTCAGCTAGACTAACAAAGAAAAATGAGAGAAGATGCACATACATAAAATAAGAAATGCAGAATGGGTATCATCACTGGTCACACTGAAATAAAGAGGATATGAAAAGGATACTTTGTAAAATTGTATGTCACAAGATGGATAACTTAGATGAAATGAACAACTTTCTAGAAACATGCAAGCAACCAACATTGATGAAAGAAGAAATTGTTGAACTCAAGAGACCAATCACAAGTAATGAAATTGAATTTGTCATCATAAACCTCCAACTATGAAGAGCATAAGATCTGATGGCTTCACAGGTGAATTCTACCATCATTCCAGAAAGAAGTAACAACAATCCTGCTTAAACTCTTCCAAAATATAGAAGTGGAGTGAACATTGCCTAACTCATTCTATGATGCCAACATCACCTTAATACCAAAGACACATAAAGACACCACAAGAAAGGAAATCTACAGATCAATCTTTCTGATGAAATTGAATGCTAAAATTCTCAATAAAATACTTGCTAATCATATTCAACAACACATTAAATGAATTATACATAAAAAACAAGTGGAGTTCAACCCTGGTGTACAAGGATGGCTCATCATAAGAAAATCAATCAATGTAATACACCACATTAACATATTGAAAGAAAAAAATCACACGATCATCTCCATTGATGCAGAAAATTATTTGACATACAACAGCACCCTTTTCTGATAAAAACACTTCAAAAGGTAGGAATAGAAGGAAGATTCCTCAACATGATAAAGGGTATATTGAAAAACCCACAGCTAATATATTCAATGGTGAAATGCTAAAAGCTTTCCATCTAAGATCAGGAACAAGAAATGGATGCTCACTGTCATTGTTCTTATTTAACAATGTGTTAGAAGTACTTGTTTGAGTGCTTAGGGTAGAAAAAGATCTAAAAGGCATCTAAACTGTAAGGGAAGAAGTAAAAATTTGACTATTTGCAGCTGACACGATCCTATACATTGAAAGCCCTGAGAAATCTGCAACAAAGCTTCTAGAGCTGATAGTTCACTAAAATGGCAGGATAAAATATCAGCACGCAAAAATCAGTTGCATTTATGTACAACAATAATGATCAATCTGAGGAGGAAATCAAGAAAAGTATTCCATTTGAAATAACAACTAAAAGAATCAAATACCTAGGAATAAATTTTATTAAAGATGTAAAGGTCTTATATTCAGAAAATTACACAATTTAAAGGAAATCAAAGAAGACCTAAATAAATGGAAGAATATTCTGTGTTCATGGGTGGAAGACTAAACATAATTAGATGGCTGTCCTACCTAAATTAATTTGCAAATTTAACAAAATCGCAGTAATAATCACCACAGCATTTTTTACTGAATTGGAAAAGCTAACTACAAAATGTATTTGTGTAATTTTTGTTGTTTTCAATTTTGTCTTCTCCATTGGTATTTACATTTTCTTTCTTTATATTGTTCTTTTATTGATAATTCTAGGAATATCTTGTGATTGTAAGTAATCAGTAATGCTATAAAGATATTTAAATGGAATTTGCATTTAAATAATTATGTTGTAGACATAATTAAATTATTGTAAATTGCTTTGAATTAAAATAAGACTATTTTATATGTGATACAAGAACCTCAGTAGGATTTCCAGTTTCCCCTTTGCTGTGTTTTGTGCTACTTTACCATATATTTTTCTTTTTCTAATTTTATAAACTTTCAATTCATTTGTTATTACTTTGCTTTAATTAGTGGATTATATTTTAAATGAATTAAGAAGAAAAATAGAAGTATTATTTATATATAAATATATATTCTGATACTGCTTACCTCTTCCTGGAATTCTAAATTGCCATCTAGCAATTTGGGTAGAACAGACATCTAATGATGTTTAGTCTTCCAATCCATGAATAGAGAATATTCTTCCATTTATTTAGGTGTTCTTTGATTTCCTTTAACAATGTTGTATACTTTTGTGTGCACAAGTCCTTTACATCTTTAGTTAAATTTTCCCTTTGGCATTAATTTCTTCCTTTGATTACCTGTAAATATCATTAGTTTGCATACAGTTTTGAGAAATATATTCACTCCCTACATGATTTTGAATTAACATTTTTTTCTTTTTCTTTTTTTCCCTTTAGGCTCATTGAGAATATTTTTCTATTACATTATAACCACCATATTTTCTGATTTGATGCCAGAAATCATTTTTATCCTTGTTGCTTTATATATAATATTACATATTACTTTTGCTTCTCAGTGATTTTTAGATTATTTCTTTATATTTGACTTTCAGGTTTTTGAATAATTAAATAAAAGAAAACTATCAATATTTCTGCCAATAACTTTCCTGCCTATTCTTTCTCCTATCCTTTCTTTGGACTACAATATTACACAGGTTATGTTAGTTGATCGGCTATGTTAATGTTATTCAATGATATATGGGAAGTAGTAAATGGAATTATATTTTGAAAATTCTAATATTGTGTATAAACACATATGCATACATATACATATGTTTGCATAATGTGAATTTTTCTTAAGATGTATAATCCCATATATTTTTACCTATGTATTCATTTTTCAGAATTATCATTACAATCAGACTAATGAATATTTTCATTGTCCCCAAAAGTTTCCCCAGGTGTCCACTAATTTGTTTTCTGACACTATAGATTAGTTTTCTTTTTCTGGAATTTTATATAAATGCAATGATATAGTACATATGCTTTCTTGTCTGATTTATTTCTCTCAATATTATTGTTTTCAGATTCATTAATACTGCAGTATTTTCCAATAGTTCATTATTTTTGTAGCTATGTAGTATTCCTTTGGATAGATATTCAAGGATTTGTTTATTATATTCCTCTCTTGATGAATTTTGTATTGTTTCTAATTTTGGGTTATTACAAATAAAATTCTCATGGATATTTGAGTATAAGCCTTTCCATGGTCACATGCTTTCATTTCTTTTGCATAATTACCTAAGTGTAGAATGGACAGTACATATAGTAGATGTAGATTTAACTTTTTCAAAAAATTAAAATACATTTCCAGATAATTGTAGTTATGGCCTAAGGTATGGTCTATCTTGTATATATACTATAGACACATAAAAAGAATATGTACTCTGTTATGATTTGGTGGTATGCTCTATAAATGTCAATTATATCCTATTGGCAGATGGTATCGTTGAGTTCTATATTCTAGTTGATTTTCTCTCTAATTGTTCTATTAATTATTAAGTGTGGTTTTAATTTGTCTATTTCTCTTTCAAGTAGCTTCATTTTCACTTTATATATTTTAGAGTTCTGCTGTCTGTGGCATATATATTTAGAATTGCTATGTCTTCATTTTTCTTTCTCTAATTTTTTATTTTTATTTTAAAAGAAGTTTAGATTACATGAATGTTACATAAAATAACACATTAATAACACCATTCTTTAATGTGGTACATTTGTTACAACTGATGAACATATATTGAAGCATTGCTAATAAATGTGGAATATAGTTTACACTATAGTTTACACTCTATCCTACACAATTTTGTAGGTTATGATAAAATACATAATAGCCTGTATTCATCATTGCAATGTCATTCAGGACAATTCAAATGTCCCTAAAGTGCCCCATATTAAACCATAGATTGACTTTTTATCATTATATAATGTATCTCTTTATCTCTGGTAATTTTCTTTGTGCTGAGGTCTACTTTACATGAAGTTAACCCAGACAATCTTGCTTTCCTTTCTCTAATATTTTATGTTACATATATTCCATCCTTTTATTTTCAATGATCCTGCATCACAATAATTTAAGAGAGTTTATTGTAAAGAGTGTACACTTAGGTCTTATTTGTTTAGACCACTTACATTTAATAGGATTATCAATAGATTAGGGTTTAAGTCTTCCATTTTCTTTTATTTTTGGTCATTCTTTGTGTTTTTCATTTCTCTATTTTTATTTTCTGCCTTCCTATGGGTTACTTGAACATTTTAAGAAATATATTTTGATTTACTTATAGTGTTTTTGATCATACAATTTGTATAGTTTTTAAATTTGCATAATTTATGTATTATACACCTAACTTTTCTACTGGTGTGGTTATTTTGTAAGATTTGGTCATGTATAGAGTCCTTTACCACTTTTATATCTTTTTACCCCTCACCCCCATTTACAATATAATTTTATTAAATATTTCTTATACATACATTTAGAACCACATCTCCTTGTTATAATTTTTGGTTCTGCTGTCAAACATAATTTGGAAAACCAAGGGAAGGTGAGCCTATTATATTTAGATATACTTGGCTTATTTCAGTTTTTCTTCCTTTCCAATATCCCAAATTTCTTTACCATTTCCATTCTGTTTAAAATTCTTTTAGTGATTCTTTATTGATAGGTCTGTTTGTGACAAATTCTCTTAGTTCACTTCATCTGACAATCCTTGCATGTTGCCTTTATTCCTAAGGGTATTTAACTGGGATTAGAAATCTTGGTTGACAGTCTTTTTCTTTCAGTACTTGTAATATATTGGGCCATGTCCTTCTGGCCTTTATGGTTTCTGGTAACAAATCCATTATCATACAAATTGTTTTTTCCCAAAAGTAAGGTGTCATTTTTCTTTAGCCATTTTCATGATTATTTTCTTTGCAAATAGTTATCAGAAATTTAACTATGATGGGTCATGGCATGGATTTGAGTTTATCCTATATGGGATTCGCTCAGATCTTGTTTATGTAAGCTGATATCACTTGCCAAATTTTAGAAAGTTCCATTCATGATTTCTTTGAGTAGTATTTTATCTCCATACTTTTTCTCTTTTTCTGGGACTCAAACAACATGGATATTACATGTCTTTATAGCCCAACAGCTCCTGAAACTGTTAATTTTTCACTCTATTTTTTCCCTGTTGTTCAGAATAGATAATATTTTAGTTTCCTAGGCTGCCAAAGCAAATATGGAGAAATTATTTGGCTTAAACAATGGGAATTTAATAGCTTTAGATTGAGGTTTGAAAAAATCCCAAAGAAAGTCGCAGTCAAGGCAATGCTTTTTTCAAGAATAATGTGGCTTCTGGGGCTGGCTACTAGTGAACGTTGGTTCTTAATTTGCCTCATGGTGTTGTACTTCATGTCTTTTGTAGATGCCAGAAAATTTTGTTCCTAAGGTAGTCCATTTCTGTGGTTGTAAAATCTATTGTAGATGAGACCTGCTGATTAGATCACTTCAGGAGAGCATGATCTAGAGTGGGTTTAATCCTCTTATTGGAGTCATTTATAAACTGGAGAAATATAATGAGAGGAGGCCATACAGATAGAGAGAAAGCCACAGGAAAAGAGAATGCCAGGAGAGTAAGAAGCTAAAATCAAAGGAACCCAGGAGAAAGGAATTCAAAGGCTGAAAGCAACTTGTGCCAGAAGATAATGCAAAGATGGGCAGATGCTGCCATGTGTCTGATCACCCACAGCTGCAGCTCAGGGGGGAAAGCATATCCTAATGATGCCTTCATTTGGACACTTTCACAACCTCAGAACTGTAAGCTTATAAGTTAATAAATGTCCACTGTAAAAGCCCAAACATTCCTATATATTGACTTGGCAGACATTAGCAAACCAAAGCGCATGGCAAGGCACATAGTGATTCTCTGGGTTCTGCTGATGTTCTGCTTCCAGTTGTTTCATTTGTAGATTTCTTTCTCTGTCTGCATTTCATTATCTTAAAAAGGACTCAAGTAATATGACTAAGGCATATCTTGATTTAGTTGAGTCACAATTTAGCTGAAGTAGCCTAATCAAAAGTTCCTACTTACAATGTATTCACAACCACAAGATTGGATTAAATATAAGAACATATTTTTCTAGGTTACTTATAGCTTCAAAACATCACATTCCACCCTCTGGACCCCCCAAATACAGTTTATTTCAATTTTCAAAATACATTCATTTTACCAGAATATTCCAATGTTTTAAGTTCTTTCAGAAACAATGCTTAGTACAAAGTCTCATGAAATTGTTTATGGGTGTGGTCTGTCTTGGGAAACAATTACCTTCTATATGTGGACCTGTTAAACCTGGAGAACAATTTATCTACTTGTGATATACAATGAAGTGACAGGCAAGGGATAAACATTCCCATTGCCACAGGGCAAAATTGGAAATAAAACGGGGGTCATAGATCCCAAACAATTCAAAAACCCTGCAGGGCCTACTCTCTTAGATTTCAAAGTCTGAGTGTCATCTATGGAATGTTGTTTTGTCTTTTGTCTATGATGGAATGGCAGCCCCAACCCTTCCAAGTGCTTGTGTAGTGGCCATAATCTCCCCAGCCCCAGGGACACAGGCTGTACCCTCACCAAGCATCTGGGAGGTGGCCAGATTCTTTGCAATTCCTATGACATAGTTTCCACTCTTTCTACACACAAAGGTAGGTCCATTCTTTTGGCCTGAGAAAACATCTTTTTTTTTTTTTTATTGTGGGTAAAAATCAAATTTATCACAATACATACCAATATTTGTAAAATGATATATAAATATATATGCATATATGTGCATTTGCTTACATAAATGTTATATATATATATACACATATATATATATATTTTAAAGGTGCTTAGATTACCTAGATATTACACAGAAATTACAGGGATTCCTATGTTCCCCACCTCCCACACCTCCCACAACATCACACACAAACATTCTTCATCAGTGTGGCACATCATCCGCAACGGATATACACATCCTGGGGCCTTGCCACCAAGCATAGACCACAGCTCACATCGTAGACCACATTCTCTCCCACACAGTTCTGCATGGTATATGCTGATGTAAAATGGCCTACATCTGTCACTGAAACGCCACTCAGGACAACCCCCAAGTCCTGAAAAATCCCCTGTATTTCAACTCCCCTTCCCCTCCCTGACCTGAGAGTGTTCATTGGCCACCAGCTCTACGTCACTGTTATAATTACTTCCATTGCTTGAATCACAATATGTCTACAAATACCATTAAATCCACTCTAGTCCATAGTTCTTCCCCCAATCTTGAGGGGACTGGGATGGTGATGTCCACTCCACCTGCAAGTGAGAGAGGGTTTATATCCCATGGATATGGTGGATGGGATTATCCTGCCTGCAGCTGCAGGCCCTCTCCTGTGGGACATGACTCCCAGGGATAAGCCTCACTAGCAACGAGGGATTAATACCAAGTGCCAACTGGCACACGATTGAAAAAAGACCTTGAATAAAAGGGGGAAAAAAGTAAAGAGAAATGAGTTCACATGGCTAAGAGACTTCAACAAAAATCGGGAGGTCATCCCAGAGGTAAAGCTTATGCACACCTCAGTAGGATCTCATAGAACAGCAAAGTGGATATCACCCCACACAGAGGGGCTCCTGAGGGCTCTGGAGACACCCAGGTCCTATATAAGGGGGGATAGCCCCAGAGATTGATGCCTTATTAGTGGGCTCTACTTTGGAATCTGTGCTCCTGAGAATGACAGAGTTGGACTCAAATAAGTCCTCCCTGCACATGGTCCAACAGTCCCTTCTATTCAAACCTATATGTGATGCTGGAATTTTTAGGTGTACTTCCAGATACTGGAGCCTCTGGCCTGCTTATGTGCCAGCTGTGCCTAGAATCTCGGTGGAGCTGCAACTCCTACCCTACAGCTCAATGGACTCATCCAAGTCACCTGGCGAGGAGACGACGAAGAGAAGACATCTTTGATTCAGAAATCACTTTCCATCATACTGCCCTTGAATTGGTTTTTCCTTCAATATTTTCTGTTGCTGTTCCTTTTAGTAGTGACTGGCAATTTTTGCATTCATACAGATCTCACAAAAAACCTTATCACTTTGTATGTAGTACAAAAGAGTCCCAACTATCCGACAAATGAACATTCCACACATTCATACACGATTACTGTATTTCCAATCTTGACATCCATAGAAACTGCTGACTGGTTCCATGTTCAGTTAAACCTTCACATGCAGTACTATTTTCTGTTGACTTGCTTTCCAAAAACTCATAATTTTCTAAACCATCAATTTCTTTTTGCTCAGGTGTTCAGTTCTCAGCTTATTATGTTCCTCTTGCATTTTGCTATAAATACCAAGGAGAAATCAGGCTGAACTTTCCAATCTTATCTTGGACATGTCCTCAACTCAATGTCCAACTTCATTAAAATGTTATGCTTTCCATCCAACATCAGAACTCAATTTTCTAATATTCCCAGCCACCTTAAAATACGGATCACTTTTTCTCCAGTTTGCAATAACATATTCATCATTTTCTTCAAAGGCATCATCAGAAGTAAGTTTAGCATTCATAATTCCACAGTCTCTTCAAAGCAGTCTAGGCTTTTTCTATCAAACAACTCACAATTTTCCAGACTCAAACCATTACACAATTCCTAATCTGTTTCCATATTTTTGTTATTTGCAATAGCAGCACCACACTCTCCTGAGTGCTATTTTAGTCTCTTAGGTTGCTCAAAGCAAATACCATGAAATGGATTCTGTTAAGCAATAAGAATTTATTCACTCACAATTTTGAGGCTGGGCAAATGACCAAATCAAGGCATCATACTTTCTTCCTGAAGACTGGCTTCCAGCAGGCTTCTCTGTCATATTACAAGGCACATAACAGTATCTGCTGACTTCTCCATTCTCTTCTGGTTTTCATTGATTTCAACTTCTTGCTTTCATGGTTTTCTCATTCTCTGAATATCATTCTCCTATAGAGTATGCCAGGATAAGGATCCATCCTGATTGAGTTGGGTCACACCTTAGCTGAAGTTGCCTCCTCAAGACTTACTAATTTCAGTGGGTTCATAACCACAGGAATGAATGAAATTTAAGAACATGCTTTTCTGTGGTACAAACTGCTTAACCATGAAAGTTAATTTCTATTATTCTATTTTTCTTTTCACTGATTCTTTCCTCTGTTCTTTACATTGTGCCATTGAGCTCATTCATTGAGGTTTTTGTTTCAGTGATTGTATTTTCAGTTCTAATATTTGTTTGTTGAGTCTTTCCATTTTTTTCTTGTTTCAAGCATGTTCGTAATTGATTATTCAAACATTTTTATCATGGCTACTTTAAAACATTAACAAATGATTCTAGCATTTATTTCATCTTGTTTGAATCTATTATATTTTCTCATTCACTTTGAGATCTTGTTGGTTCTTTGGATGTCTACTGATTTTCCTTTAATATCTGGACATTTTGCATTATATTATGAAACTGTGCATCTTATATAAAATTTTTGTTTTAGCTAGCTTTTTCTGACATCTTCCTGGCAGGGGAATGGCAGGCTGTTACTCTTACTGCCAATTGGAGTAGAAGTTCAGATTTTTCATTCAGCCTCCATTGACAACCAAGAGGGGGTTCTCATAATTACTGCTAAGTGGCGATGGGTGTACTGTCTCCTCACATGTCCTACACAGGCTGTGTGGAGGAAAAGACCTACTTACTGTTGAGTTTTGGCCTCCTCTGTTATCACCCTACTGGAGAGTGGGAGGGGCACCACATTACTCCCAGGAGTGGGTGGAATCCAAACTCCCCTTATGGTCTCCATTGACATTATGGAAGAAAAGTCTCATTAGTGAACATGAAGATCGAAGTACCAGTTTCCTACTTGGTCTTTCTGACATTACCTAGGTGTGATATGAGCTTAATGATCAACCTCAGTTAATAACTTGGGGAGTTCTGGAGCCTCAGTGAGCCTTCCAGTTGTCCTAAGTGAACTGGATAGCCAAGCCTCTATACATCTGCATTACTCAAATATTATGATGTGGCAAAGCATGTGACCTTAGCAAGGTGATGTTCTGCAGTGGTGGCAATACCTGATGAGAAATGTGGGTGGCATATTCCAATGTGTACCACAGTCCTCACCTTGCATCACAACTTAGATTCAACATTTTATATACATGCAAGGAGTAGCTTCTCCATTATTCCATGCCCCTCTCTTCCTAGAAGAAAATTAAGAAGGAATTTTAGTGGAACAAACTATAGCTTCTCAGGGCTATGGTTGTTGAGAAACTAGCACGTGTAAGGGCCAGCTACAAAAGAAGGAAATACATGGAGTTTTCAAGGCCTGGATGAACCTCATCTTCACTATACCAAGCAGTTTCCACAACAACATCCTCAAATAGAAACTGAAAAGGACTTTAAACATTTGTTTTGGAAGATCCTGTATTAGTCTTAGTTAAATGAAATTAGTTACTGTATTATTCTGTTGCATATCTTTGTAAGTTAGGAGAGAAACACAAGGAATCATCTGCAAGGAGAAAACATACATCCATAAAATGAATTTTAAACTTTGAGTCTGAAACCCATGCTGTCACTGAGCTCTGACTAACTTTGAGAATAATTTGCCTTTCTGGATATTTTCATCCTCTGAATAAAATAGGATAAATATTTATCCAAAATGGGATTTATTCTCCTATATAACTTTCAGAATGTCAGGATAAAAAATATGAATTTCAATTCTATAGATAATGTACCCCAATATAAAGTTTCCCTAATTATGATTCATCTCATTATACATTTATATTCCTTTAAGATCTAGAGAATGTTTGGGTAAATTTCTGAGATTATTTTTGTCAATGAGAAACAGCAACAGTCACAAACAAACACACCAAGAAATAATTTCAAAACTGTCCCTCCCCCAAAATTACTGAGTAATAATGATTGAAAAATAGTGCAATAAAATCCCATTCATGGATCTAAAGAGCATGAATATTTATTATTCTCTATTGCCTTTCCATTAGTTCCTCATCTCATCTACATCTAAATTCAGCTAGTGTTATTAAACTTTATTTTTGTAAATTATGATGTTATTCAAATTCAATTCCTTCCTTATTTCCAGTTTCTCCCTATATCATTTAATAGATTTTCTTAAGACACAAGTTTTATTTAAGGAAAGGGAAAAGGCAGTAATCTGCTACTAATAAGGAACACATTTTGGGATTTCAGTTTCAGCTTTTATGATGCAGAAATATACTCCTGTAAAGCATTAGGGCATATCTGGGGTTTTTCAATAGTTTTCATCCCATAGACTATATTATACATCCTCTAAAGTGACTTCTAATGAGAGAAAACAGGGGAAAAAAATGGACTAGTATGAACATGGGAATAAATATGTTCCCAAATTTAGAGAAATTCTTCTTTATCAAATACCACATTTACTCTTAAAAAATATAAAATCAAAATAGGAAAGTGAAACATTAAAGATATATTTATAACATATATGAGAGACCATGGTATAATCTATTTATTTAAATAACTCAAAAATCGAGATGAAAATCACAACACAAGTAAATAATATCAAATGAACTTTTAAATTAAAAATATAAAACACTTTCAATAAAAAGAATTCCAACCAAAATTTCAACTTAGGAAGAGATGTTCAATTAGGGAACACAAATTAGGGAAATGGAAAATAATATTATTTTTTAGCTATGAGATTGAACATTTTTTTGATAAAATAAAATATTTGGCATACATAATGGTGAGGAAAATGGGTCATTTCAGTTATTATTTATGAGGGTACAAATTGGGGACAAAGTTTAGTGTGTGATTCTCCAAGGTTTACTATAGAAAAATGCCCAAGGACTTTAACCTGGCTATTTAACTTCCTCCAGATATAAATATACACATCACAAAGACAATTGCTGTAATGTAATTGTTTAGAGAGGTGAAATGTGGAGGAAAAAATTTCCAATTTGCATCATTATTGGGCAGAAAAGTAAGGCATTGCTGAGCAACCATTAAAAGGAACTGAAGCATAGCTCTATGTGCAGATAAGTAATTGTCTTCAAAGTGCATTGTAAAGTATGAAGTGCAGAATAATATGCACACATTTCTGGCCACTTTTATAAATTTATTTATTAACTGCTGTGTGACAGACCTTGTAGACATTATTAAAGGCATAAAGTCTAATAATTTAATAATCACTGGCTATGAATACCTTTCAGCCTAGGAAGGGATGGGGCAATTGCTTTGATGTGCTGAATATAATGAGAGGCTAGTAACCTAGAACAAAATTTCTCCTGGAAGAAATGATGTCAGTATTAAAACTTAAAGCATTAGTTGCACTTAAGGAAATAAAGATGAAAAAGATTTCCTAAAAGAGAGAATATTACAAATGTCCAAACTGTCTCAGCATTGTTAACACTACCATTCCTGCACCTGGTTGATTTACAAACATCGCCTAATGGCTTGTGCTTTTGACCACACATTAATTACCTGACTTGCTCTCTTTAGCAGAATGTTCTCTTCAGATGTATGGCTCTTTATGCCATTTCCCTGGGAAATTATGATTTGGTTTATCTCTATATTTCCAGTTAACATTACCTGGGATTTAGCCACCAAGTCTACTTGGTTGCAAAGTCCATAAGAACCAGGGGTCAGACTGCCCTTTCTGGAAACCTAAATTCTTTTTTAAACATTTTACAAATCCAGCTATGCATACTTCCCTAGCTATCTCTCACACCCATGATTCAGTCTGGGTCAAAGTCAAGGCATACCTTGGCCATCCAGATTAAGATATCAGAAAGGTGCCGGGTTTGAAATGGAAAAGTATGAAAAGCATCATTACTAATACCTAGTAAACCTCAGGCTTTATTGAAAATACTGATTGAATGGAGTATTGCCTTCCAAAATGGCTGATATAGTTGGATGGTCAAGAAAAATTTACAGCTGAGAAACATTCCTTTGTATGTATATACCACATTTTGCTAATCCATTCATCCATTGTTGGACACTTGGGATACTTCCAACTTTTGGCATTAGTGAATAATGCTGTTATGATCATTGGTACGCATATATCTTATCATGTCCCTGCTTTCAATTCTTTGGGGTATATACTCAGCAGTGGGATGGTTGGATGATATGGAAATTCTATAGTTAACTTTTTGCGGAACTGCCAAAATGTCCTCTACAATGACTGCATCATTCTATATTCCCATCAGCAGTAGATGAGTGTTTCCATTCTTCCACATTCTCTCCAACACGCATAGTTCACTCTTTTTCAATAGCCATGAATCTAATAGGTGTAAAATGATATCTCATTGTAGTTGTGATATGCATTACCCTAATAGCTAGTGATTTTGAGCTTTTTTTCATGTGATTGTTAGCCATTTGTATTTCCTCTTAGAAAAAGTGTCTATTCAAATCTCATGCTCATTTTTAAAACTGGATTTCTTTTTAAATGCTGGATTTTAGGCCCTTATTGGGTGCTTCCCAAATATTTTCTCCCATTGAGTAGGCTGACATTTTCCTTTTCTGACAAACTCCTTTGAAGCACAAAAGTTTTTAAATTTGAGGAGGTCCCATTTACCTTTCTTTTTTCCTTTTTTGCTTGAGATTTGGCTGTAAAGATTATGAAACCATTTACTACTACAAGATCTCATAGATGTTTCTCTACATTATCTTCAAGGATATTTATGATCTTGGCTCTTATAATTATGTCTTTGATCTATCTGTAGTTAATTTTTGTACAGGGCATGAGATGGTGTACCTCTCTCATTCTTTTGGATATGGATATTCAGTTCTATCAACACCATTTCTTGGAAAGGCAATTCTGTCCTATTTGATGTGCCTTGGTGGCCTTGTTGAATATCCCTTGAGCATATATGGGCGGATCTATTTGAGAACACTCAATTCAGTTCCATTAGTCAGTATGTCTAACCATGTGCCAATACAGCACAGTTTTAAAATTTATTTTAAAGAAACTTTAGATTGCATATACATTACATAAAAAGTATAGGGGATTCCCATATGCCCCACTCCTTCCCCCTTCCACACTTTCCCCACATTAACAACATCCTTCATTAGTGTGGTACATTTTTTACAATTGATGAACACATATTGAAGGATTAACACTAACTGTGTAATATAGTTTACATTATAGTTTACACCCTGTCCCATGCAATTTTATTAGTTATGACAAAATATATAATGATCTGTATCCATCATTGCAACATAATGTAGGCCAATTTTAATGTCCTGAAAATGTTCCTATATTACACGTATTTTTTGCTGTCCCTCCCCTCAGATCCTCTGGTGGCGGTTGCCTTTATATCAGTGATACAAGTTCTTCTATGCAGTTTTGATCACTATTGCTTTGTCGTATGCATTAAAGTCAGGTAGCATGATTCCTCCAAATTCTTTTTTTCCTTTTCAAGATGTTTTTGGCTAATCTGTGTCCCTTGCCCTTCCAAATAAATTTCTTAATTGGCTTTCACAATTCAGAAAAAAAATGTCTGTTGTAATTTTTATTGGGATTTTGTTAAATCTGCAAATTAGTTTGGGAAGGACAGACATCTTACAGATGTTTACTCTTCCAATCCATGAACATGGAATATTCTTCCATTTATTTCAGTCCTCTTTGATTTCCTTTAAAAATGATACGAAGTTTTCTGTGTAAAAGTCCTTTACATCTTTAGTTAAATTTATTCCTAGGTATTTGACTCTTTTAGTTGCTACTGAGAATGCAATTTTTCCTTGATTCCTCCTCAGATTTCTCATTATTATTGGACAGAATTGCTACTGATTTTGGGGTGTTGATCTTATATCCCTCTACTTTTCTGAGCCCATTTATCAGCTCTATAAGCTTAGTTGTAAAATTTTCACCGCTTTCTATGTATATGGTCATGTCATCTGCAAATAGTGAAATTTTTATTTCTTCCTTTGCAATTTGGATGTTTTTTATTTCTTTTTTCTCACCTAAGTTCTCAAACAAGTACTTCCAACACAACGTTAATTAAGAGCAGTGATAGTCAGATCATTGTCTTGTTCCAGATCTTTGAGGGAAAGACTTTAGCATTTCACCATTGTGTATAATGTTAGCTGTGGGTTTTTCATATATACCATTTATCATGTTGAGGAAGTGTGATTCTATTCCTGTTTTTGAATAGTTTTTATCCAGAAAGGATACTGTATTCTGTCAAATGCTTTTTCTGGATCAATAGAGATGATCATGTGATTTTTTTTTTCTTTTGGTTTGTTAATATGGTGTATTACATTGATTTTTTATGTTGAACAATCCTTGCATATCAGGGATAAAACCATTTGATCATGTTATCGAATTTGTTTTATGTGCTCTTTAATATGATTAGCAAGTACTTTGTTGAGGATTTTAGCATTCAGATTCATTAGAGAGATTGGTCTGTAGTTTTCCTGTAGCATCTTTATGTGACTTTGGTATTATAGTGATGTTGGCATCATAAAATGAGTGAGGCAATGTTCCTTCCAATTCTATTTTTTGGAAGCATTTAAGCAGGATTAGTGTTAATTCTATCCATAATGACTAGTAGAATTCACCTGTGAAGCCATTTGGTACAGGATTTTCTTTGTTGGGGGGTGGGGGTTGATGGCTTATTTAAGGTTGTTGTCTGTGTTCCCCCCCAAAATATTAAGACCATAGAAAAGGAAATAATGGAGATGAAAAAAAGATTAAAAAGAGAAAAGATGGAAAATGAACCCAAAAGGACCAGGAAGAAAAAAAAAATAAGCAGATGATAAGAGTGAAAAATCAAGAAAAATAAAAAGTATTAAAATAAAAAATGTGGAATAAAAAAAGAAATAAAGAAACAGGGAAAGATAGAATAAAATAAAAAGGCCATAAAAATAAGAAGAGAAAGAAGAAAATGTGGACCAAACAAGAGAAGGTGGAACAATCTGAAAGCATTGGAAGAAGTAAAAATGAAATAAAGAAATGATAGAAATGAACTAAGGAGTAAAAAGATTAAAAAGATAAAAAAGAAGGAGCTAAAATAAAAACAAGAAGAAAAAACTAAAACAGGCTTTCCTCTCAGGCCACTAGCAACTGCCTAAGGCTGCTAGTGCTCACCAAGCAATCACTTTACATCCTGCCTTCCCTAGGTAAGGTACCCTGGTATAGAGAAAAGAAGAAGGGATAAAAAAATTAAAATCAAATCAAATAAACTAAAAAAGAAATATCAGTCAAAATATCCTGTCCCATGGCTTCTGTCCTTCAACTCCTGTTCCCTGCAGCTCCTGGTGTGTCTTTCTCTACCCCTTTTATCATTCAAACCATTTGGGCTGATTTTAGGAGTTAACCAGTGATTAAACCCAGGACTCCACCAATTAGGTTTGGCTTTTAAAGGTTTTGAAGGCTAGTTGTCTGCTCTGCCTACTGTCTTTTACATCTGGGCATTTAGGTTTTTGATGTTTTACAAATTGCCTCTCCAGGCTTCCTTCTCTCCAGGGCTGTTAGGTACCTGTCAACCCACCCCCTCACTGACCCAGTTCCTCTCTTCCAGGGCAGGTGAGTGTGGCAGCCAGCCTGATCAGTTCCCCCCTCCCCTCTCCCTGAAGCTGCTTCAGGGCAGACTGGTGGGCTTTTTTTTTGCTAGTCTGCCCACCCTATTTTCTCTCCCCCTACACCTTTCTCCCCCTAAGTTGGCTGGGCATTGGTCCCTCACATCTAATTGCCCTACAGATCCCCAGTTTCAAGATCCTGCTGGGTACCAGCTGACCCCTGAACATCCAGGGGGTGGGGGACTTAACTCACTCTAGGAGCCACTGAGCACAGGTCTTCCACCTAGGTCAATTCTCTGGCTTCCCTTACCTTCTGAGCTGGCTTGTGTGTCTTGTGTCTTATAGGTTCCCTTTCCCTTTCCCTCCTGACCAACTAGGTCTCCCATCTCTAGCTGCCCTCTCCAATTGTTACCACAGTCTCAGAGCTTCCCTTTTTGCTGATAAATCTGCCTACCTTCCCACAGTCTCTGGAGGAGGATTGCAGCCGGCCATTCCCTAGTCTGCCATCTTGGAGCTCAAATGCATGTACTTCCTACAATAATCAGATGGTATCATATTTTTTATACTTACCAATTTAGTCAAATCATGGCCAAATAATTGGAACTTCAAGTCATTCTTTGATTTCTGAGGTAATTTTGATACTTCATAAATTTTTCATGGCATTTTTCACATCTGCATTCCTTAGTGTGTAGGTAAAGAAAGGGTATTCCACTGGTTTAAAATACTGCCACCATCTTGTCAAGGGGAAAGTATTTCTAGGACATATGTAAATTAATATAAATAGACTAAAGAATAAGGTTACTAGAGTGATGTGGGAGGTACAGGTTGAGAGGGCTTTTTTACTTTCATCTGTACTGTGGCTTCATAAAGAATGCAAGGTGACCATGTATAAGATCATCAGAATCTGCTTGAGCAAATGGCCCCACTATTGGACATCAACAGTATGTTGATCACATTAGTGTACATACAGACAAGTTTCAACAAGGGTTGTAAATCACAGCAAGAATATTCAATTAAATTGGGTCTACATAAAGACAATCTCAAGGCCAGGACAATCTGAGCTGTAGACCAGACAAGAATTATCAAGATGGTGCGCACCTGCCAACTCATGATGTTTGTATAATGTAAGGTCTTACAGATGTCTACATATTGATCAACAGCCATGACAATGAGGACAAAGACCTCTGTGCTGCCAAATAAATGTAGTGCAAAGACTTGCATCATGCACTCACTGTGAGATATGATTTCATTTTTGGGGAAAGAACATACACAATTAATCAAGAGGCTGTGGAAATTGAAAAACAAACAACAGCAAAGGACAAATAAAATAGAAAGAAGTACATGGGGCTCCCAAGTGTCTGGCTGAACTTGGTCACAATAATGAGCAAATTCCCCACCATGGTCCCCATGTAGAAAATTAAGATTAAAAACACCATTTTATGCCTCAAAGGATCGTGTCTGTGTCAATCCTAACCATAAATTCAGTTACCTTGCAGTTTTGTTGCGTTGTTTTAGATGATTTGGGAAATCATATGTTAGAAATAGTTCATCTGTAAGGAAAAAGAAATAATTTTATTAAAAAAAATATTTTGAGCTTCAGTATATGCTTGATCATGGAACAGGATAATCACTTACCTTTCTGTGTATTGATTTTTCATGAATGAAATGTTATTCATAATATTATACTTATTCAAACAATTTTCTTGATTTCATAGTAGGGTGTGATAGGAAAATAATAAAAAATAAATGATTCTTCAGATATATCTAAATATTAATTTTGTGAATTTGGCACAAGTAAGCCATTTCCTGACAACTGTCTTTCTTTAGTTTTCAGCAGGGTCTTACCATTATTAGGGTAGTGTGATACAAAATAGAAAAACCTAAGTATAATTTACTTCACTGAGCTTTTGCATTTCTTGAACCTGGTAATTCTTTCCTTAAAGACTCTTCTGGTAATATTCTGAACATCTCTTCAATGATTGTCTAAATAGTTGACAGCATCTTCCTTAATAAAACCTACATTAATGCACACACACATACACAGAGTGGTAAGCAGACAATAAATGTAAGGTTTTAGCTTACCAAGTTTTCTGATAATGAGAGAAATATAGTGCAATGAACAACAAGCCAACAAGTCTGCCAGCTGTTGCCTTGGGTAAGTTTATTTCATTTTACTTTACCTTGCAAATTTTTAGTCATTTCCAGTTTTAAATTCAATCTCTCATATCACTAATCATACCATGTTGTCCATAGTTAAATTCTTGCCCTTATTCATTCTTTTTTTCATTAAAAGAAGAATACTATATATTATATGCACTATATATTATAAAAAAGGTTTGTGTTTTATATAAATGCTTTATGTTTTGAAGAGTACCAAGGAAAACCATAATATCTGTAGTCTCTGTGGAGGGAAACTGCATTCTAAAGATCAGAAATAGGGAGATGGCTAACATTTTAAGATATCCCTTTTGTTAATATTTGAAAATATATCATAATCATGTGCTTTATTGAAGAATAAAGATTTTAAAAATCTTATCTAAGGGTAGACATAATTGCATATTTACATTGGCATATCACTGAGTTTTCAAATCTCTCTTCTGACCTAGGTAGGAGGAACAGCTATATTCTTAGGGCAAGATTAATATCCAGGAGCTTGAGAAAGATGGTGAATCATGTATAGAGGTTGTTCTGGAATTCAGTGTTACAGAAAAGTCACATAGAGAATATAGGGGATTCCCATATATCCAACACCCTCCCCTTTTCTTCTCTCCCCTGTTAATAACATTTTACATGCAGATAGTACATTTGTTACAATTGATATACAAATCTTGAAGCACTGCTATTAACTATGGTCAATGGTTTACATTATGATTTACATTTTGGACTGTATACTTTTATAAATTTTGATGAAATTTAAAATGTTCTATATCCATTATTGCAAGATCATGCAGGCCATTATATATTTTGTCATAACTTACAAAATTTTGTGGGACAGAGTGTAAACTATAATGTAAATGATAATCCACGGTTAGTGGCAATGCTTTGATATGTGTTCATCAATTGTTAACAAATGTACTACACTAATGAAGAATGTTGATAATATGGGAAAGTGTGGGAGGGGGAGGGATTGGGACATATGGGAATCCCCTATATTTTTTATGTAGCATTTATATAATCTAAAGTTCTTTAAATAAATATATATTTTTTTAAAATACAGGTAACCTTGAGTGAGGAGTGATCAACTTCAGGCATTATGGTGAAATGAACAAATAAACATTAGGTTCTTATATTCTTCCTTTGCAGGTGCTAGAATCCTTTATTTTCACAGTGTTACTTAAATTTCAAAGCCTGTAAGCAAGATTTAAATTTAGAATTAACAAATCTGTCACTTAAATAAAGATAGAGTCCTGTTTTGCTGCTTCTGGCTGTTTCAGCTAGTTTTGAACTTCCAGAAGCTTCTGTGACCTCTTTTGAATTATAGACCTAAGAATACTTATGGTAAAATATGCAGTATTGTGAAGATTAATTTATTTCATGAACATAAAGTGCCTAATATTTTCTCAGTAAATTATCATAATTATTTGTAATTATAATAGGTTTATCTGAACCAGACAGATACTGTAAAATATTGAGTTTCTGAAATTTTAGATGTCTGAGAAAATGTATTGTTGCTTAGATTTGTATGGAAAGAGAGTGAGAAAGGCTAACAGAACTATGGTGTGTACATTTGGGGCTGAGCCTCTACAAACTGTGCCAATGCAGTGACATCTGAGAAGGAACCACATGTTAACAGGATAAATCCTTACTACATTTTGAATGCTGATTTCCTCAGACATTTTCATTACATTCTCACTTAATGTTGTATCTTTTTCAACCCTGATGTACATATGGGGACAATGTTTATTCTTATTTCTTTACTTTTGTTTTGTCTCCCGTTTCCCAACCATCTATTTTAGCAAGTTTTTCCCTAGCAATAAATAATTTGGTTGCAATTGATTTGCGTCACTAATTTTGTTGGTATATCTGTCTGTACAATGAGATTACTTAAAAATTTTTTTGAACAAATCAATTTTATTGATACATATTAAATAAAGCATGCAATTTATACAAAGTATGCAATCAATGGTATTTGGTATAATCACATAGTTGTACATTCATCACTTCAATAATTACTAAAGCATTTCCATCATTTCAATAATACTAATAAACAAAAAACAAACAAACAAGGAAATTCTTCCCTGCTCAATATCTCTGTATTATTGTGCAATAATAGACAGAAATAGCAGCTATGTACAGCAGGGGAAACCAAGATTACTCTTGATAATGATACATATTGGATAGTAAATTCCTGTCTTTGTTTCTCTGTGTTTCTCATCTCAGATTTTCCTGACAGCTAGCCTAATACCATATAGGCTACATTATTTTTTCTCCTGTTTTTCAGAAAGCTAGATGTGCTTTCTGTACATAGTGTTAACTGAATTGCTCCGGGTTTTACTGTAGCATTAGTGCTTCCTGAGAAACAGAAATTGAGCCAGTCTAACTCAAAGTTGGAAAGTAAATTCTCAGAGGCATGAAAGAAATTGCCATGTGTAGTATCTTAGGGACATTTAGCTATGCTCTTTTTAGACATGCCTCAGGTATTGTGTCCAGTTGAAACAGCAGCAGGACTCATGCTGAAAGAAGTTACAGGTCAAGACAAAGCCAGAAAATTTCAAAATTGTGCTACCATGGGGTTGATCAAGATTCTTTTTGAAGTAAGAGGTATGGAACACCAGGTTGAACCATCAAAAAGTATTTATTAGGAGGCCTTACTTACTGAGAACTGCAACTACCTCATAATGGACAGCAAGACTAGCAATATGCTCATTGCAGTATGTTCACATGTATAGTAACTGCCCTGTGGATTACATATGGCTAAGGATCAAAAATTGGCTAAATGCCAAAAGTTTGCATGCAAGTGTTAGGAAAACATCTTGGTATTAGCTCTTTTCTCAAAAAAGTTGTTCTCAGGGTGGGCAGTGTTCAAAATTATAGCAGCCAAAACTCTGCATGTTACTATGGGGAGTGATACCTAAGGATAGAGGTAGGGATGAGGTCAACCTTTGGTTAGGTAGGAGATGCTATATATATATCATGCAATATACAACCTTGACTGATCTTCACATGACTCCTTTTTCACTAGAGTCCATGGGTAAGGTACAGAGTGGAGGTATAGCATGTAAAATTTTTGTCCCATTTTTAAGAACCAGTGGAGACAAATATTGCATCAATAATATACACAAGTGCCTAGAATAAGTCCAGTTGCCACAATACCTAGAAGGCTCATCAGCAGTGCTTCCTGTTAGCTATCTCAAGCTGCAAACCAAGTCTTTATTTGAGACCACGATGAGTCATCACCCATTTGATCTATGAGTTGCAATTGTTTTTGCAATTTAACTAAGGATTGCAGTTTCTTTATCTGGAATATAGACAATGCAGTTAGTTTTCAATAAGATACATGTTTCCCCTTGTGCTCTGGGGAGAATATCTAGGGCCTTGTGGCTGTGTTGCATCACCTTGCATAAAGCAAGTTCCTTGATTTAGTGTGGAGAAAGTGCTCGGTCACATTGAGGGCTGTGGTTATAAACATTTGGGAGGTTTCTAACTTGAACATGATTCTTGATGTCAATATCTCCTCCTTAGGAAACAAAAACAGTGTTCAAATAACCCCACTAAGAAAATGCAAACCTGTTCCACTTTCTCCAAAATATGTTCATTTAAGGACACTAGTATTTTTCACTATATCTTAGAATGCATCCTGTGGAAGCCAATATTACATCTGTTATTCATCCAGTGGTGCAGCCAGGGCCACATGTTTGTGATGTATAACAAGTCTGCTGTTTGGGGAAATCCAATGGATACAGGGCATGGCCCACTGGCATTAATTGGTTCATGGTCTTTGATGTTTTTTGTTTTTTATGTTCTCAGTATGCCATTATATAACTCACGTGGAAGATGTATAAAGCTTTAGTATATCTTGTTTTTTGGCCAGATGTCCTGGGCAGAGATTTGGGTTGTACTTGGCTCCAAGTGGGGCAGTCTTGGCAGACTCTCTCAATGTCCTCTCAGGAAAGAGGTAAAACAACCATTTGTGTTAACCTTCAGGTTCTGTGAATACCTCTGTGTTCCCCTTTCCAGTGTATCCAGTGATATATGTCTGTCTTGTTAGTCATTTACACTGCATAGGTTGTTGCTAAGATATCTATTCCTCCATTCCTGGTAGGAAAGTCAAGTGATTGGCAGTCATGTGGGACACCAAAACATTTGCCCCTTTATAGGAGATCCCAGATACCTTTACATAATTCAAGGCCCCACATGGGTTGCCCATTTATAAGCCATTTTTGGGCTTCCCATTAGGTAATCTATGTTATTATACCTTTCATAACCACTAGGAATCAGTGCAAATGATGTCTGGGAATAACATATTTGTAAGAACCAACCAGATGGCTCTTAGCTCAGCCCATTGACTACCGTGTCCCATTCCTTTTCCCGCCCACAAGGTGTCTGATTCTGGTCATATGACCATAGTTGTCCAAGACCGGGATTGGCCTGAGCATGAGTCATTATGTGGAGGTATCCCTTCTTCTCTTATCCATTTGGGGCTTTTCTAGGGACAACTATAGGGCCCATTCTGATTCTTTGGTATATACCAAGGGCCCCTGAAGAGCTTGAAACTGCAGTGAGATAGGAGTAGATGTTAAGTAAATCCTCTGTTATAGATATAAGATATCTATATAGATATATAGCTATATGTGCACTGATGTGCCATTCTGGGATACCAGAACAGGCCTCATAAGAGTCCCTCTATATTCTCTCGAGAGGATATGCAGGTTTTATTACTACTCTGATGTCCTTTGTTTGTAGTACAGCTTGGTAAAAAACTAGAAATTACTTTTCTAGGATGGTACAATGTTGATCAACTCATCTTAATTTGAGGCCAAAAAAAGCTGTGAGGATTCATGTCTTACTGTCCCTTTTCCACAGGACCCATCCCATTCTGTCCTCTGTGATGGAGCTTAAATGTCTCAGTTTGCAAGACCTGTGGCTGAGCTACTAAAATTTTTGCTTTGGCAAAGGCCTCCTCTTCCTTGTACACCCAATTTTATCCTGCACCTTTTTTTTTTTTTTAATTAGCCTACACTGGGGCTCAGTTATTGTGCCAAATTAAGAATGAATGTCATTCAACAGCTCAATAACCTACAAACATATGCACCTCTTTCAGTGTTTGTAAGTATGGTTAAGCTTGGATTTAATTTTTCACAGCAGATGGTAAACCTGACCATCTGAACCCTATATCATGATGGTGTTTCCCAGTCCCTATATTTTCAGGAGATTGGTTGCCATCCTTTCTATCTGTAGGTATTACCTGACCATCTCTGTGGCTTTCTGTAAATTTCTTTAGTTTAGAGAGGTTAGAAAAATATTATCCAAATAGCGTTCTACATTTACTCTTAGAAATAGATGCAGGGCAAGCAGGCCCTTGGCTTCTAATCTATGATGGGTAATAGGGCTATATATATATATCCTTGGAGTAAGACCTAGAAAACCCACTGTTATACCTTTCACATGAAGGTAAACATGTCTGTGACTGTTTCTCTATTGTTCTACTTTAGAAAGCATTGGGCAAATCCATAACAACATAATAGGTGCTTAGACAGGTTGTTAATCTCTCTAACATTTGGGCTACACTGGCTATCGCGATCTAGATGGCAGCAGTCACTTTGTCCTGGTTCTCATAAGCTACAGTCATTCTATTTCTTTCATGTGGCTTGCATATAGGCTAAACTTGGTTATCGAAAGGATTCTGTGTTGCTCAGATAATTTGAAACTTTTTCAATTCCAAGATACTGGACATTTCTTTCTGCCCCCAGCCAGGTGATATTGTTTAATAGTCACCATTCTTCTGGTCTTGGTTCATGGTCAGAGGAGTTTCCCACCTGTCATTCCTATGGCACTACCTTCACAGTTCTTACTATTAGATTAAACTCTTCTATAGTGGTAACTAAGGCAGCCCTTAGGAAAGTCTAATCCCAGAATAATTGCAAGTATAATGGTATGCGCACACATACCTTTAGGTTGGAGAAGCTTGACTTATTTGAAAAGATGAGCCTTTTTAACCAGTATGGATGTTCCCACACACCCATCTCCATAAGTCAGTGGTTCAGAAGTCTAATTAACCGTTATCCCCACATCTCATAAATTACGTAACGCATTCTCACATGAGTATGTCAACCCCTAAGGCAATATGGCTGAGGAACAAAAGTGGCTAAATGTCAAGAGCTTGTTTCCATGTTTGGGAAAATATCTTGCCATGTGCTTTTTACTCAAAACAAGAGGTATTTCAGGTGGACAGCATTTGAGTTTATAGCAGCAGAAGATCAGCATGCTTCCAGGAAATTACAGGGGAGGAAATGCCTGAGACTGGGGACAAGGGCAAGATCAATCATTGGTCAGGTAGGAGATGCTATATGTATCACAAAATCTAGTTTTGTAACTTCTAAGAGCTTTCAAAGACATATTAACTTTTTTATTGTTATAAAATTTTATATTCTGTTCTTCCATCAAATTTCCTTCAGGCATAGGAATAAAATAAATGACTCCCAGGACTTAAAAACTTGCCTTACATTTTGTGGAAATTCAAAATCTCTTTAATTTTAGTCTTAAATAATACATTCAATGGTCCCAAGTTCCAAATAGGTGGATTATTGAGTCACTTCTCTGCATTTCTGATGGGCTTAGGGGATATTTAAAGTCCACTACCTTTGCAAACTTGTAGAAGTTTCTAAGACATTGTAGATTTCCAAAATATTTTTCAAAATTAACCTAAATGTGTTTAAAGCACTGGCTAGAATTTCTTGCTTTTACTTCAAATTTAGGTATTGCAGAAGAATTAGAAGAGTGAGTATCTCAAGGCTAATTCTTCCTGAACCAGACTAAAATTCAACCGAAGGCCTTTCAGAATTGATAGTCTATGAATAATGTATGCCATTTTTGTATGGAGAGAATCCCACTAACCATGTGTTTGGTTGACTAAATGCTATTTACATTTATCCCATTTAATTTCATCATTAGGATTATATTTTCTCTTGAAGTATAAAATAATTAAATTACTATAAAATGGTTTATCACGGTTTAGTTTTAATGGCATACATTTACAAGCTGAATTCTAATTGAAAAGAGTAGTTATTTAATGAAAATTTCATTGTTGATAGTGAAATTTATGGAGACCCATTCTGAAGTTTACATACATTCCTCCATATTTTAAAGTATGAATGACTCCTTTTATGTTTGAATATGAAAATGAAGAAGAGTTCCCTACCGTACAAACAAACCACCATCTTTAAAATAAAATAAAACAAAATAAAATTTAAAAAAAGATTCATTTGAACCATCAAATGTGAGTTTATAATGAACCACTATTTAAATCCAGCCCCACTTTGGTTTCTGCAAACACCAGGGTTTTGACTGAAGCAATGCTGTCCTCCATAACCTAATGTTATAATAATTTTAGTTACTTAGTTTATAAACAAAAAATGCCCAGTTTGTTTTTAAGCAAAATGAAGCCTGAAACAGTAACTGAGAATTAAGAATTAACAAATAATTATGATTACAAAATAATTATATAGATGCCTTTATATTATAAAATAGCAAAAGGTTAATATATGAAATTGCTGATTCTGGCTGAATTTAGCCTCAACTTGTTATTTTGTTAGTCACTCTAAACAGGTCTCACCCTTGGTTTTGGCTGCTCTAAGACTTAGCCTCACCTTTGTATATATTTACTATTGTGATGGTTATTCTAAACTAAACCTATTTTTTTAATAGTTATTTCAGAATTAAACTCATCCTTGTGTGTGCTTGCCATTGTGATGGTAACCACTCTACCATTCTTTGTTTGAGTCCATAAAATCTCCTCTCCCCTAGTGTGTGGATGGCAGATTTGAGAAACCTTTTTTTCTGTCTTTCTGCTCATGTTAATAAACCTGCTTTACCTCATGACCATCCTGGTGTGGCCTCCAATTCATCTGCTCTGGGCCAGAAGCCAGAGGCACCCTGGTGAGGTTTCCTTTAATTTGGCACCCAGATGGGACTCCACGACCTCTAAGGAAATTGCTGTCTGGTGGAATTCACAATCTTCAAGGTTGGACATTCATTCTTCCAATCCATTGGCCTTCAGTCCTATTATCATCAAGTACTGAGGATTGAAGGATATGCCAGCCCAAGCATCAAGGATCCTGAAAGCAGCAGGTCATGAGAGAAACCAGTTTTCCCAGAGACTTCAACCACCTTGGTGAGTATAAAATTAACTGGGTCTTTGTCTTGGTTTTGCTTTGGAGTGATGGATTAAATCTCCTGCCATAGCTGTAAATCCAAAGCCCACACTGTGTTTCTTGGTTTCTAGGTTCTAAGTTTCTAATTTTGGGGATGGAATGAGTCTAAGGACTGTGGTTTGGAGTCCTGCCCGGAGACTGCTTGCCATCCATGAAGTGCAAGCCCCAGGAATAGGAGACCTCAACTCTAGGCATGAGATTAGAGAAAATATACTGGAACTGGTTTTACTCATCTGAAGTCTGCCTGAAAGTTGAAAAGGGAAATAAGCAGAGCTCTGAATTAAAAGAACATTTTGCCTTCTGGATATATTTTAAAACATTGAGAACAACAACAACAACAAAAAAATATATATATATATTTGCAAAACTGCATGGGCACAGTGCAAGTAAGAAGGATCAGAAATAGCTTTTGAAGAGATATCTTGGGTATAATGCTATTTTACAGTTAAAATTATTTCGTAAGAGAAGGAGAATTATAAATTAAAATAGTAAGTTTTGTGTTTGTTTCTGTATCTAACTCTAATTTGTGAATGTCTTTTTAGTGTATATTTTCACACCGCTGGATGGTAATAATAAATTAACAAATGAAAATTCTTAAGAAAGCTCTATTCAAATTGTGAAAAATTAAATAAACACATATATATGAGCTTCTGGTGCTCTTTTTAAATTTATTTTTAAAGAAGCTTTAAATTACATAAATGTTACATACAAGTATAGGAGTTTCCCATGTGCCCCCCCCACTTTTGCAGAGTAACAACTTCTTTCATTAGTGTCATATATTTGTTACAATTGATGAACACATATTGAAGCATTACTACTAATAGTGGACCATAATTTACATTATAGTTTACATTTTGTCCCACACAATTTTGTAGGTTATGACAAAATATATAATGGACTGTACAGCTCATTGCAATGTCATGCAGAACGATTACAATGTCCTGAAAATGCCCCCATATTATACCTATTCTTCCCTCTCCCTCCCCTTAGAACTTCTGGTGGTGACTGTCTTTATATCAATGATAAAAGTTCTTCTGTTACTAGAATAATAGTAAGTTTATAATAGAATAATAATAAGTCAAATTTGTTCCATTATTCATTCTACCATCTTGAGGATTTGGGGATGGTGATGTTCACTCTGTTTCTTTTTGAGAGGGGACTTATATCCCATGGGGCAGATGGATGGAACTATCTTGCTTGCAGTTGCAGACACTCACTGTTCCTTAGGATGGGAAAGCTTATACTCTAAATACTCAGACCTTGGACAATTAGTTGTTGTTTTTTTTCAGGATGAAAAATTAATAAAAATCAGAATAAAGGAATTATTAGTAAAATCTTTTTTCCTAGACCCCTGGACCTACCCTGCCCCAGGGCTTTCTCCAAACTTGATTGAATTCAAGCTCTCCTAAAAACCATGTTAGGAAGCTATGGGGGATAGGCTGGGGGTGGAAAAAGAGGGAGATGTGAGTTTGGCCTACAATTCTGTCTACCAGACCTGGAAATTAAAAATGAAAGAGACAGAGGCGATATTGCAGAATAAACTTTGATTTGCATAGTTTGTCTTGTAATCATCCAGTTAAATTTTTACACCTTTGGAATGTGAGAAAATAATAATTTTATGGCCAAATTTCAGGAAATAAAGGAAAAGTCCTTGAATGCTAAGAAATGTTTTTTTTCCTAAATTATGATTAAAACAAATTAAACAATTGATAAGTTGACATTAAGTCTGTTCAATAAGATAACATTGTAAGTTTTTAACTAGTGAAATTATTAATTTTACAAACCATCTTTTAAAAATAATTGTTTTGCCTAAAGTTGAAATGACTTGTTTTTCACAGAACAAAATGAGGGATATAAGCCAAGGCTTAAATGGATAATAAGAACATTTGTGAAAGCTTCTTTTAGGGAGTATGTTTTATCCTAAAATAAGATGGCTAGTTTTCATAAAATCAGGTTGGAAATATATAGGACAAGATTTGAATGAATATGGAAAGTTGTAGATGGGTTGTAGAAATAAGTTTAGTTTGTTGCTAACTAATTTTATAAGCTGATTTAAAAGTGAAATTTGTCAAGATTAAGTAACTAGTCTATATGGCTATAAATTATTAATATATTATAAAAAATTATAGGTTGTAGGAAGTCTGTACAAGCATTTTCTAAACTGAGAGTTTTCAATGTAAATGGCTGATTCTGGGAAATCATTATTAAGTAAAAATCTAGGAGTTGGTAATTATAACAAAAAATAACTTCATAGTAGAGAAACCTGTCAGAGGCCACCTTAATCTATTATGATCATTTCTAACTAAGATTTGTTTGCCAAATGGTATGCCGATGAAAAACTAGTGTGACTGTTAAAGTAACATAGTTTTCTTAAATTGTTAATCTGTTAAATTAGAAAATACATAAAAGTCTTTTAAACATGATTAATACATATAGAACAAAGAATCTGTGCCTTATCAGGATGGCTTCATGTACTTCATGTTGACCTTATCATAAACTTAATGGTTTAAAAAAATACAAGGTCATTGCTATTTTGGAAGTTAAGTCTTTTCCTAACTATTTTACTAATTTCTCACTGTGAGAATGTTAGAGGTTCCTTATTACAAGGTTCACAATGTGTGATTAACAGACAATGACATAAATAAAGGCAACTCCCATCCATGACCTATGTGACTGAATCAACAAACTATAGCCTATGTGAGTAAATTCAACCAGCCATCTCCTCACAAGAACAAAGAGCCACATGGCAATGGAACAGAGTGAGATAAGGATCTCCACTCCCTCCTGACCAAGGCTCCATAAGCCCCTCTTACATTCCAAGTGTACATTACTCCCTAAACCACTATCCCCTTAACCATACAAGGGAAAGAATTTGCTTCTATGGTCCCCTATCGACCCCTAGGTCTTACCTGAATCCTAATCCCTCTCTCACTAATTAACATTTCCCCACCTTTTGAAGTACTGTATAAATTCATAATTACCCCTTCCAGGGGTGGGCTGAAGTCTATTCTTCAGATCTCTTACATTGGGAGAACTCCTCAATAACTTTCTTGCCTGCAAACATCAGTCTCCGTATCCTGGTGAGGGTCATTTTTACCAACATTTGGTGCCAAAATCTGGGACTGGGATTGTGTTGAGACTGATTGGTGGGGAGTCTCCACCCTGCCACTGCCAAAATCCCATCCAACACTAGACACTGAACCACAGCTGGTGAGTCAAGGATTTCTCTGCTGGAGGATCCTGCTTTCTCTCTCGCTCTCTCTCTCTCTTTTTTCTATTGTCCAGGACAGCACATGAAACATCCTAGTGCTAGGTCAGTGATCCTAACTGTACCTGAGGGCCACAATTGGTGGGAAGCCCATGTCCTCATAGGAAAGACCCCTTGGCTCTGGAGAAATCTAGTTCCAAGTGCTGTCTCCTCTTTCCCTGGGTTATTTTTGACTGATTCAGGGATGACTGTCTCACTCAGAATCTCTCCTGTTTTAAGAATCCTTAGTCTCACCCATGCCACCTAAAATGGGGAACTTGATTTTGGACCCCTTAAAAACTACAGCTTTAGGTTGACTCCTTCATAACCTTAAAACTCTGTACCCAGAAGGAGACATCAGACCCAAAAATCTCATTTTCTATTCAACCTCTGTGTGACTGCAATTTAAAATGGACAATGAAAATCAATGGCTGGAAAACGGCACTTTCAATTTCCAAGTTCTCTGAGACTTAGAGAATTTTATCCACTGCATTGACAAGTGGTCTGAGATTCCCTACATTCAGGCTTTCCTTTCCCTTCATAAACATTCCTCCCTCTGCCAATCCTGTACCACCTACTAAATCCTCCTTCTCCACAATAAGCCCCCCTTTCACACACAGAAAACCCTTCTTCTAACTTTGATCCCTCTGATCATGACCCTCCTCCACTGCTGCATTCCTCATTAGTGCTCCCTGAGCCTACTCTATCCTCTTCCCATTTCCCCACACCTCCCCCTGAACGTGCTGCCTTCTTCCCACCCACCACCTGCTCACAAGCCCAACTCCCAGCTCTCAAGCCTCCTTCCCTAGCTCCTGTCCTCCATCTCCAGGAAGTGGCTAAGGCAGAAAGCATTCTGTGCATTCATGTCCACTTCTCCCTCTCTGATATCTCCTAGATTAAGCACCATCTTGGGTCCTATTCCTCTGATCCTTGTCATTTTATAAAAAATTTCAATACCCAGCTATCCCTAATAACCTTACTTAACAAACATACAATTGCTCACCTCTTACAAGGAAACTTTTAGCTATCTCCTAAGTCTAAGTATACTCCCAAAATATATGTGTTAAATGTATTTCTATCTAAACTACTAAATTAAAGCTTAACTGCATTTATAGTGCTGACGTATTCCTAATTGGTTACTGATTACTAGTAAAAGTGTTTCAAAAAACAAGATTGCATATTACAAGCAACACTGATTCAAGAAAAAAAAAATCTTAAAAGAAGTAAAATAAAAAATATAAAATAATGAAAAGCCTAAAAATAGCCATACCAAAGAAGTAAGAATTATGAGTTAAGTTAATGAGCTTTATGTTTCTGTTGTGTGTTGTCACTCTTTTTTGTGTTTCTTTGTTCAGTGTATATTTTGATACCTCCAGATGGTAGTATAAAATTGATAAATGTTTAAAATGATGAAAATTGTAAGTTTTCACAAATGAAATTACTACAAACCTATTTACAGTAATTTTGTCTGTAATATCAAATTGTATACCAGATCATCGTTTGAATTTTTTATTTAAAAGCATGAACTGCCTTTTAACAAAACAGATAAAAAGCAATAAAGAACTCTTACAATAATGAACTAAGTTAAATTCAGTGCTCTAAACTATAGCCACGGCTACAGATGAAATGCTAACAGCAAAACTAAGACAAGCATTAAAGTTACAAGTCAAAGTGCCAGCCACCCCACAGCACAAAAAGGGGAAGTGATAATAATTTGTTTTTGCCCATGCCTCAAATTATGCAAACTGGGAGAAAATAAAATCATTTTACCTGTAGGCCTATGCAGCCCTACTGGATAAGAATCTTAAATCCATGAAAAATAAAAAATTACTCAAAAATATTGTTATAAAACCACAGTTCATAATTTAAAGTCTCCTATTCCCACTAAAACTCTATGTGTGTAAGCCCACCAAATTATTTAATTTCACTATTAGCCATTAATGTTCATAGGAAGATAGTTTTTACTCCATTGGGAAACTTACGTTATCATAAATTTACTAGAAAAATAGTTTTCTTCATGTACTGCTGAAATTTTTTTGTTGCAAACCATATCTTTCAAAAAGAGCAAACATGAAGAAGAAATTAAAAGTGTAATTTATTTATATATTTGGGAACAGTATGAAAATTCTTAAGGACTTTTAAATTTCTCACTACCTATTCTTTCCTAATACTGATATGCAGAAGGTATTGTTGTTTATAGTTTTAGATATTCTTACAAGAATGTGATACGTTATAAAAACAACCAAAATCCTTATCAGTTACACTGTTCTGATCTTATGCTTCTCTAAAAATGCATGGAGTCATCTCATCTTCAAAAAAAGGAACTTAAAAGGAAAAGCAAAGTAAGTCCATAAGATTTGTTTTAACCTGTTGATTAACATAATCTTGGTAAAAGTGAATTCAATCACAAAACATCTACTATGGTCTGTAGTTAATGATTTCTAGGTGCAGCTTTATTTAAAATACTCATAAGTTAATTAAGACATAGATTGTAAGCTCTTGAAGCAATCATATTTATACTTGATCTCTGATCTCTAATTGTTATGTCTAAGTCCTTAGATGCTTTACTCTTTATGTATAACCTAATAGCTCCCTAGAATTTTGGGGGGCCTATGACACCTGGAATACAGAGCTAAAGTTAACCAGCTCTAAAGGTCCTGAAAAGCAGCATTAATTCTAAAAGTCCATGCCAATTAATGGAGCTAAAAATAATTATATTTAATTAAAGCGAAAGGGAAGAGGAGGAACAAGATGACAGCAGTATAAAGAGATCCAAGAGTTAGCTCATCCTACAGTGCAGTTAGTAATCATGGACAAATATCTAAAGCACTTATATGGGGGACTAAGAAGAACAGAACATCATCAGGCAATATCCTTGGGAGAATAGAAGTAGGAGACTGCACATATGCAGTGAAGAGTTGTGAGTAGAGCACTCCATGCTATGAAGTCCAGTATCCATCCCCCAATGACAATGCAAGCTATTTTGGGAGCTAATCCTGTATGTAATATGGGTGCTCCAGAAGGATAAGAGAAGGGAAAAGTGGTATTAGGAGTATTTGAGGAAATAATGGTAGAAAATTGCCCAACACTATTGAAGGACCTAGGTATCTGTCAAAGAAGGACAATGTACTCCTATCCACACAAATCCAAATAGACCTACTCTGAGGGACCTACTATTAGAGGTTCCCCCTTACAAGGTTTGTAATGATTAACAGGTTATAAGACCATAAATCAATATCTCTGTTACATAAATTGAAGGAAGGCAGCTTCCAGCCATAGCCCACTTGACCCATTGAGCAAGTTATCACCCCAGGGCAACCCATCCCCTCCCAAGAATAAAAAAAGTGGAACAGATAAGGGCCATCACCCCTCCAGGCCTAAGCACCACCAACCCCTCCCCCATTCCAAGACCTCCTAGCCCACTTCCTCTGGCCATTTGGCCCCGGCTGTACTCAGTTTCCTCACTTATTGATGTACTGTGTAAAGTCATGTCCTCCACCTTCCTTGGGTGGGCTGAAGTTCCCCTTCAGACCACTGCCATGATGGTGGGGCAGGGAGCTGAAGTCTATTCTTGAATCTCCTCCATTGGGAGAGCTTCCCAATAAACTTTCTGCCTGCAATTATCTCTCTCCATATCCCAATGAACACCATTTTTCTCTAACACCTACTGAAGTCAAATGCCAAAGATAAACAGAGAACCCTGATGGAAGCACAAGAAAAGTAATGCATCACAAACAAGGGTCACCCAATAATATTAAGCACTGATTTCTCATCAGAAACCATGGATGCAAGAAGGCAGGTGTGTGATATATTTAAGATACTGAAAGAAAAACTCCCAGTCAAGAATCTCATATTCAGCAAGATTGTCTTTCAAAAATGAGGATGAGTTTAGAATATTCACAGATAAAGGGAAACTGAGGGAGTTTTAAACAAGAGACTGAATTTGCAGAAAATGTATGCTACAAAACCATGAGAAAATTTGAACATATGGTGGCAATTGTACTTTCACAAGAACATCTATTCTTACTCTGCTGTAACACACATAAAAAGCCATGAATTCAACTTTCAAAAAAAATTAAGTAATTATTTCACTATAGGACACACAAAATGCATGGATATTTATTCAATTCACCAAAGAAATAAAGTTATATTGTCACTATATTTCTATACTGCAAGAAAAATATTAGACCACTGTTAAGTGTTAAAAATTTCCTTAAGAGAGTCTATCATTAGAATAACCTTTTTTCACTAATATGTTGTTGAAATTTCAGTTTAACTGATCATCCTCTTTAAATTTATGTTGTAATTTTACTATTGTTTCTTATATCTACATTAACTTGGTTGAACATTTGTGCTAGAGGAAGGACATAAACAATTTTAAAATCATAATAACGGGCTTAATTCTTCCAAATGGTCATAGGGAGGAGACTTCCTCCTTCTTCCCATCTGTCTCTGCACTTAATTTAGAAAATCTGTACATTGTTTTTCTTTGTACTTAAAAAATGTGCATAAATTTAAGATGAAAAAAGTTGAATGAGCCTCCTGCAAATTACACAAAACAAAAGTCTCTATTTCTTTGTAATATAAACAGGGAAGTACCCTTAATTTCCAGCTTCCTTTAAGAGATTAGCATAATTTCCAGCCCTAAATTGCAAATCTTCCTCTGAAGTGTCTTGAGAATGTGTGTGTACTGGGTAAAATCCCATTAACAACATGAAAAGGGTGAGTTTTCTTTGAAATCTCTTTGATGAATGCCTGTGATGCCTAACAGTCTGCATTAAGGCTTATTCAATATTAAAATTGTTTTTCTTTCTCTTCTTTTCTGGAGATGTTTTCTGAGTTAGGAGAGGATTTTGTTTTAATTTATGTTAAAATAAATTATTAGAGAAGATACTGTTTTGGTGAGTTTAAAATTGGGGCAGCTCCCAAATCAAACATGGAAAGGAGCTTTCACAAGACAAATAACAGGGAAAGGATATATAAAGTGAATCTTTGCTTACTGCATCAAATTCAAATATAGTATCTCTTCTTTATTATTTGACTGCATAAAGTTCTCATATGTACAGAATATCCTTTAGGCCATTTATAGCCATTTATTAATAGTGAAATACGTGATGTCTGAAAAGCCAAAAATTTTAGCATATTAATGAGTGCCTATAAAGTCTATCTAGCACTATCAGTACCTATAAAATATTTTCAATTATTTATTTTCTGTATCACAGAGATATTGCTATTCTAATTAACTCTTATTCCCACATGTCATAAATCATATAACCTATTCTATTCTCCTTGTGCCTTGGTTCCCATTACTCCAGACATTTCTCTTCATCCAAGCACTTGACTCTTCTTAACTGAATGAATGCATTTCATCCACACAACACTCTTCTAATTGAGATTTTCATGCCCTACAGCCAAGGGGAGATCCAGGAAAAAGCAGAGTGACCGAAATATTTCTCTTTTTACAAGACCTCCTCTTTTGATATTTCTCTTATAGGGACCATTCTCTCATCTAACACTTTTCCTTCCCTTGGATCCAAGGAGCACTCTAGTATGATGGAAAACTATTCCATCTATTACGTAGGAAATTAGCTCTGACTAGTTATTCATAGGTCTGTTTGATGTAGTTTAATATAGCATTTCCCTGGGAGAGAATCTAGTTGTTTTTTTTTTCCCCATTGGTATGTTTTTAAGTAAAGAGATTGTTCTTGGTTGTGCACCTGTGTGTATGTTGTGTGATAAGTGAATTTGTGTGTACTGTATTTGTGGACTTCATTTTATTGAGCAGGGATAAGGAGAAAGACTATCCCATCAGAAAGAATGTATGGTACAAAACCAGGAAACTTTTATTCTTTTAAAGGGGTCACAGTATTTTATTGCAAGAAATTATTATGAAAATCTATATAAAGCCCATAAGTAAAGACCATTGATCTAATATTAATGATGTATTTGCTAGTTGCTCTAACATCCCTTTTCCAGCACTTACCACAATTACTGTTGACTATAAAAACATGTATCAAATAAAAATATAAAATAATTTGATTAATTGTTTTGCTCAGTGTATGAGAGTAAGCACAGAATAAGTATGAAATATTTTAGGTCATAAATATGAAAAATTTAAAATCTTGGAAATTAATAGATGATTTTTTAGATATAAAAGTTTTAAAATCTATCATACTTAATTTAATAAAGGAATACCTTAATCCAGCTTATAAAACACTCATGTTATACAGGCACATTGTATATTTTACAAACAAGTGTGAAATTACCAGGCAGGAAGAAGTTTAGATGTCTTAGGGGGTTTCAGTGAGGAGGCAAAGGAAAGCTTGGAGACCAAACTAACCTCTGAATGAAAGAGTTCCACATAATTTTCTGCCTTGATCACAACCTTCTTATGCATTACTAATTTCTCATTATTAAACCTTCCTCTGAGCTACTATTGATTGGGAATAGTTAACCACTTTTTCACGATATCAATACCTAGTGATACCTATGATTACATCCCCAAACTACCCTAGATATTTCAAAGTCATCTTAATTTCAAATAGTTTTTTATTTTTCATAAGCCAGAAATTTTCTCAGAATATTTTGAGTTTTACTAGATTTCTCTTAGACTACCCTTTTCATCTGAAAGTGTTCAAAATAATGTTACTTTATTTATGTACTGATATTTTTATTGGAAAATGAACTTCCATATGAATTTGGTCCATCATTGGGAAAAGTGAAGTAGCAGCTGTTTTTTTCTAACCCTTATTATTCAAGGAGCAAATAACAAGGAACAGGGACTATATCAGATGTGTCTATACTGTCTTTTCATGCCAAGCTTATGTTACAGTAGAGCTTCTTTATCAATGCCCAATTGTTCAGAATATGTTCTCCTGTGCAGGGGATATTTTGTCCCGAGTGCATTATTGAGTTCCAGAATTAATGCGCTGGATTCAGAAAAAGTCTTCATGACAGTCTAGTTGATAGTCTCATTCTTTGACCTAGCACAAAATTCATGTAAAATTTCTCATTCAATTCTTGGCATAGCATGTAGAAAGTGTTGCATATGTGTTTGTAGTAGTTGTTCTTGTTTCTAGGATCAAAAACTATTTATGTATCATCCCCAGAGATGTTATAACCACTGACTACAGTGTTTATACTTGCTATTTTAAAAGGTTACTTTAGCTTATATCCGTTTATTTACATGATATTGTAGTAGCTTACATTTGTTATTTTAATGGTTACCTTACCTTATAGCCATTTACCTGAGTGATTTATATTTATTAGGTAATGATTAATTTAGCTTATTTCCATTCCTTTACTTGGTATTATACTTGTTATCATATATTAACTGAGTGATGTATAATGCTTCTCAACAACTTCATCTCTGCTTGTTTGAATCCATAAAAATATTAAACTCTTGAGACTCGGGGAGCCAGATTTCAGCTTTTTCCTCACCTTCCTTGTAAAAACCAACTCTTTCATTTCTTTAAATCCTGGTATCACACATTAACTTCTGTGTGCATCGATGGTAAGTGCTTGCTCAATAACAGAATTGAATAGCAAAACTAGTTGGAGGTGGTATCTAGGCCATCTTATGACATTGCTTCTCATATCAGGAGTGCAGTTCCATCTGTATTAGAGACAGCTAATGAAGTACAGGTAATTGTTTCCCTCTTCGGCAAAGGAATCATATTTTTGAAGAGATGGAGAGAGAAATACTGGTGATTTTTCCTCTGAAGGTAACTATAGGGTTTGCTACTGCTTTTTTAGTTGAGGAGCAAGGTTGTGCTATATCATCACTTTTACCTCAGGAAGAAGAAAGAAGGTTGGAAGGCCCTTTAACAGGCTTCTCTCTCTGAAGAGCCACAAAGTCTGCCTGTGGTAGCACAGTTTCTTTCCATATGTTTTTTTTAATTGATTTCCAAGTTCTTGCAGCATTGCATTGCCCAAGCATTTTAACTCCTTTGTGTTGCTTTCAGCACTCATTTATTTTCATCTCTGTAATGTTGTAAATTATGTGATATATTTATGAGATAAAATGAAAAATGATTTCACTGCACCACAATTACACTTAAAATATAAGGAAAATCTAGACATATTTAAATATTTTATATAAAAAACTTTATTTTTAAAGAGGTTTTAAATTATGGAAAAATTATTCCCATATACCCCACTCCCTCCCCATCACACATCTTCCTTTATTAATAATATCTTACAATAGTGTGGTGCTTTTGTTACAATTGATGAACACATAATGAAGCATTGCTAATAACCAATGTCTATAGTTTACATTGTGGTTTACACTTAATAACAATGTCCTAAGAATGCCCTTTCTTCCACCTATTATTTCTTCCCCTTCCCCTCAGAACCTCTGGTAACCACTATTTTTAAATCAGTGTTATATGTCCTTCCGTTACTACAATATTAATAAGTTTAATTTGTCCATGGTGGCATTCCCCCTTATGTTTATTCATTTCTCAATCTTGAGGATTTTGGGATGGTGATGCCTGCTCTGCCTCAGTTTGAGAGGGTGCTTAGATCTTATAGGGCGGATGAAAGAAAATGATTTTCTTGTAGTTGTAGATACTCTCTGTTTTGAGGTTGGGGATTGTCCATCAAAATCATTTTGTTCATTGTCCTGGCTAGTTAGATTAACTGGAGAGTAGGTTTTAGCTGCAACTCTTCTGAGATCCAAGGTTCAATAAGCATATGGAAAGACTGAAGATTTAAATTTCTGGGATATATATTTAATGAGTATAGTGCTAACTATAGGATCAAATAAAAGGTGTAGAAGAATCATGTGTATGGAAATTATAAATGACTGTAATTCTGTTACATTGGGAAAATAGGTTGTCATATTTCAAGATAAGGCCAACCAAGAGATTGCTGATTTCAAGTGGTAGTATGCCTTACCTACAGTGTCTGGGTGACTCTAGAGCCTTCAGGAGCACCCTTATTTGAGGCTTGTTTACAATGGCTGTTTGTTAGGTCTGCTTGAGCCATTCATAAATGTAATCTCTGGAATGACCTTCTGACTCTTTTTGAAATCTCTTAGCCCTTGTATTAGTCAGTCAAAGGAATGCTGATGCAAAGTACAAGAAATCTGTTGGCCTTTAATAAAGGATATTTATTTTGGGTAAAAGCTTACAGTTATAATGTCCTAAAGAGTCCACCTCAAGGTTCATTTCTCACCCAAAGTCAGTTGCAAAATATTGAAGCAGGATGGAAGGTGATGTCCGAAAGTGTTCAGCCTTCCTCTTTCATCTTAAGGCTCCATAGGCCCAGCTTCCTCCAATATCAACTGTAGACTGGCATAAGGCTCAGCTGCTCTGTTCTCTTCAGGTGAATGGCTTATCTCTCTTCCCAGGGTTGCAGGATCAAGGTTCTCTCCTGTTCTGTGTCTATGGAGATCTATCTCTTCCTCTGTGTAACTTTTTCTGTGTGAATGTCCATTTACATAGCCCAACAAGGGGGCAGAGACTCAACCCTGAGTCACCCTAATGATGTGTTTGAATCAAAGCCCTAATCTTGATATAATCAAGTAAATGTAGAACATTTGAATTTAATACAATCAAAGGGTTTCATGTTCAGAGGAACAGACCACTTTACAAACATAATCCTTATCTGTTTTGGGGTTCATAAATAATCTCAAACTGCCACAGCCACAAAAACTCATTTGTATTTAATGTTTCTCACTTTTGGTCAAGGTATTTTTCTAAAATCATCACTCATTGGTGTTTGGCATTAATCCCTTGGTGCCAGTGAAGTTATCTATGGGAATCATGTTCCATGCTATGGGGAAGGTAGTGAGTTTATGTGCTGACTTTGGTTAGAGAGAGCCAATATTCGAGCAACAATTAGGTATTCAGGAAGTATCTTTTAGGCAATAGTTATTATTAGGTTAAGCTTCAATTTTACAATAATAAAGTTCATAGTTACATACATTAATATTAGTCTGTTTTCTTTTTTTACATTTGAATTATTTTAAAGGATCTTGAGATTGCATAAATGTTACATTGAAAATTTAGGGGATTCCCGTAAATTCCCTTCCCTCTTTCACACTTTTCTTCATTAACATCTTTCATTAGCATGGTACATTTGTTATAATTGATGAACACATATTGAAGCATTACTACTAATCATGGACTATAGTTTACATTGTTTTACAATTTGCACTGCACAATTTTAAAGGTTTTGAGAAAATATAAAATGGCTGGTATCTATCCATGTAATATGCAGTACAATTCCAATATCTCAAAAATACCCCATGTTATTACACCTATTGTTCCCTCTCCCTCCCCTCAGAACCTCTGGTGACCACTGTCTTTATATCAATATTACAAATTCTTCAATTACTAGAAAAATAAGTGTACTTATTATTCTAGTATATAAGCCACCCCTTATATTACTCTATCTTGAGTATTTTGAGATGGTGATGCCCAACTTTCTTTCCAATTGAGAGTGGACTTAGATCCCATGGGATGGATGGAACTGTCTTGTGTGCAGTTGAACATTCTCTCTGCTTCTTGGATTGGGCATTGTTCATTATCATCCTTTTGTTAGTTGATCTGGGTGAGTCTGATCAACTGGAGAGTAGGTATTGGCTGCAACTCTGTTGAGATTCAAAGCTCACCCAGCATATGAACAGGCAGAAGATTGAAGTTTCTGGGACATATATTTGATAGATATAGTGTTAATTATAGGTTTAAATAAATGGGATAGAAGAACCATGTGTAGGAATACTGTAAATAAGCCTAACTCTGATACATTGGTGAAGATGGTTTATCATATATTCCAAGGTTGGGCACACTGGTGGCGTGCCAATTTCTTGGGGGTGTCTGCCATGCCTATAGTGTCTAGATGTCTTTAGAGCCCCCAGGAGCACCCTTATTTTAGGCACTGAGGTGGACTGTTTACTGTCACTGACACTGAGATCCTCCTGAGAAGTTCATAAGTGTAACCTCTGGAATGATCCCATGTCTTCCTTTGAAATCTCTTAGCCATAAAAACTCATTTGCATTTAATATTTCTTCCTTTTAGTCTAGGTGTTTCTCCAAATGCATCAACTGGCACTTGGTGTTAATCCCTAAGTGCCAGGGAGGCTTATCCCTGGAAGTCATGTCCCTCACTGGGGGATAAGCAGTGAATTTATATATTGAGTTTGGCTTAGGGAAAGGCCACATTTGAGCAACAAGGAGGCCCTCAGGAAGTAACTCTTAGGCAATATATGTTACCAGGCCAAGTTTTGATTTCTCAAGAATAAAGTTTATAAGTACAAGCATCAATATCAAAGGCCTGTCACAATGGTCTTCTCTCCTTTTCTAGACACTTCCCATATATTCCAGAGATTGTCACCACTCTGTGAGAGAATGTAGCAGGGCTCATAATTTTGTAAATTCAATATTCCATGGGTTATTCTGTGGGTCTCCACCCACCAAGACAACACCCCATGACCACATAAACATATTCACACTCCATAGAGGCATGTCGCAGGTACAATCCCACACACACATCTCCCCACCACTGACACCCCAGAACAGTGACCCTCCCCTACCACAGCTGCAAACCCTCTTCAACCTGAGACTTCCCCCAAAATAAAGCCAACAAAAAATAACAATAATAAAATAAAAATTAAACAAAACAAAATAAAACATTTTTTTTTGCATTGTGACTTTCATCTCTGTAAGATCTCTTATCTTTCATGTATTTTGACAATTTCTTCTGTATGTTCCCCTAATGTCTTTTTATTTCACTCTATTTTCCAAGAAGCTTTAAGTTACAGAAAATTCACACAGAAAATACAGGACATACCCATACACCACACTTCCTACAGCCCACATCACCACCTACCAATAACATCCTACATGAGTATGGTACATTTGTAACAATAGATGAACAAATATCAAAACATTGCAACTAACCATGGTCAGGGGTTTACATTATAATTTAAATTTTGCACCTTATACTTTTATAGGTTCTGAAAAAAATGTATAATGGCCTGTATCTATCATTGCAAGATCATGCAGAACAACTCTAATGCCCCAAAGATGTCCCAGGTTCCACTCATTCTTTTGTACAACTTCCCTCAGAACCTATGGCAACCACCACATTTCAAATTTTGAACAATAAGGCTCGTAGTTACACGCATTAATATTTAGGACTTGACATACTAATCTCTTTTCTTTTATTAGGTGCTGCCTATGTACTTGAGATGTTCTTGACCTTCTATTTGTGAATATTACAGGACTCCCCTGGATGAGAACTTAATATATTCTGTCAGTCTCCATTCACTGAGATAATATCCTATGCCAAGATGAACATGTTAATATTCTAGAAGCATGCCCCAGGTGCACCATTACTCACATAGCCCTCCCCACCAACACCCTAAACCAGGGGCCCTCCCTGCCAAAAAAGCATTCCAACCATTGTAGTTTCAACAGTAGTCCTAAAAATCTACCTGTTCCTTCCTCTAGTCCTGAGAGGGTGATCTGTTTTTTCTTATTTTTTCATTTACTTTATTTCATTTCTTTCTTTCACTTTTTCCCTCTTACTTTTCTTTAATTTCACTTCTTTTGTTTGGTCATTTCTTCTCTTCTCAGCTTTATGGTCTTTTCTTTTCATTTTTGTTTCTTTTTTCACCTTTAAAATTCTTATTCCTTTATAATTATTTTATTTTTTCATTCTTATTACTTATTTTCCTGCCCTTTTCATTGTTCCTTTTCCATCCTTTTTCTTTTTCTTTGTCTTTTAATTTTTTTCTTTGTTTTTACATCAATCTTTTTTCTTATTCTTCTTTTTCCTTTTTTCTCTCTTTCTTTTTGTGGACCTAATATTTTACAGGGGTACATGTACAATTAAAAATATATAGAATAAGTGGACTAAGTGTCCAAGAGGATGCTTAGCACAAAACAAAACAAAATTAAACACTAGTGTAGAATGAGAAGCTAACTAACTGAGTAAGCCAATCAACATAAACCAATGCCTAGACAAAGCCAAAAAATTCCAAACCATACTAAGGAACAAGAAGACATGGTCCAGTCTAATAAATAAACTAAAAAGCAGGAAGATATGTAAAAACCATCAAAGATGTCCAATCAAATATCATGAATCAACTTAATGAAGTGAAGGAAAAGATAAAAGATATTAAAAAGGCACTTGGGAAATATACAGAAAAATCTTAAACATACATAAAAAGATAACAGATATGATGGTGATGAAAGACAAAATGCAAGAAATTAAAAATATGATGAAAGCACATAACAACAGATATGAAGAGGCAAAGGAAAAAATTAGTGACACTGAAGACAGAACACTTGAAATAGAATAGATCAATAAAAATGGGGGAAAAATTCTGCAGGGACTCAGGGAATTGAGTGAACAAATGAAACACACAAGTGCATGCATTATAGGCATCCAAGAGTGGGAAGAGATGAGAAAGAGGGCCATAGAAGTGTTTGAGGAAATGGCCAAAATTTCACAACTCTTGAGAGGGACATTGATGTACCTGTCCAGGTAGCACAGTATACTCCAAACTGAATAAACTCTAACAGGTCTACCCCAAGACACAAACTCTTTTGTCAAATGTTCAAGACAAAATATTCTGAAATAAGCAAGAGAAGATATATTCATCTCTTGTAAGGAAAGCTCCATAAGATTGCTGATTTCTCATCTGAAACCATGGAGGGAAGAAGGCAGTGGTATGGCATAGTTAAGCTGCTAAAAGAAAAAAACAAAACAAAACAAAAAAACACAAAAAACCCTGCATGAATTCTGTATTCAGCAAAACTGTCATTCAAAAATGAAGGAGGGAAGCAAATGTGGCTCAAGCAATTGAGCTCCTGCTTACCACATGGGAGGTTCTAGTTTCAGTTCCCAGTGCTTCCTAAAGAAGACAAGAAAAAGAGAGATGATACAATGGGCAGGCTCAGCAAGCTGATGCAACAAGAAGACACAATAAGAGACATGAGGAAAAACAATAAGAGACACAACAAAGCAGGGAGCAAAGGTGTTTCAAATGATTATGCACTTCCTGCCTACATCAAAGGTCCTGGGTTCAGTTCCTGGTGCCCCCTAAAAAAACCAGCACACAACAAACAGACACAGCAATTGTAAACAATGAAGGGGTGGGGAAAAAGAAATAAATAAAATAAATCTTTAAAAAAATGAGGGAGAGTTCAAAATAATCACAATTAAACAGAAATTGATAATTGTGGAATAGTGTCCTGCCCTTAATGAAATGTTAAAGGTGTTGTGCAGTTTGAATGAAAAAAAAACAGTAGAGAGAGGTTTAGAGGAGAGTATAGAAAGAAGATTATTAGAGTAAAGGATAAAATGAAAAATAAAAACAAAATACAGCATATGTAAACCTAAAGAAAAAATGGCTAATGTAAGTACTGCCTTGAGAGTAATAACATTGAATATTAATGGATTAAACTCTCCAAGCAAAAGATACAAATTTGTAAATTGGATAAGCAAACATGGCCCTCCAAGAAATTCTGCAAGAAACTGATTTAAACTCAGAGATGCAAGGAAGTTAGAGTGAAAATTTCAAGAACATTTTTACATGCAATTAATAACCAAAAAAGAGTGGGAGAGGCTATACTACTGTGTGACAAAAGAGATTTTAAAGACAAAACTGTTGTAAGAGAAAAAGTACAGTGTATATTAATAAAAGTGGTACTCTATCAAGAAGAAATAAAAATAATAAATATGTATGCACTTAACCAGGGTACCTTAAAATAAATGAGGCAAACAATGGTGAAAATAAGGGGAGAAATAGATGCCTCTACAATCAGAGTGAGGGGATTTAAGAAATCATAATCAGAATTGGACAGAACATTTCAACAGATGTTTAATAAAGAAACAGAGACTGAATAATATGTTAGAGGAACTCAATCTAATAGTTACAAAACATTACATCCAAATAGAGCAGTATATACATTCTTCTCAAGGGCACATGGATCATTCTCCAAGATAGACCACATGCTAGGTCACAGAACAAGTTTCAAAAAATTTAGAAAGATTGAAATTATACAAAGTAATTTCTCTGACCACAATGGAATTGAATTGGAAATTAATATGGGACAAATATATAGAATTTAAACAAGATATTCCTAATCAGGTCAAGGAGGAAATTGAAGAAAGAAATCATTATCTACCTGAAAATGAAGGAAAATGAGAACACACCATATCAGAACCTATGGGATACAGCTAAAGTTGTCCTGAGAGGGAAGTTTTAACCATAAATGCCTATATTTTAAAAAACAAATAAGTGTTAAAATAAAAGACCTTACTGCCCACCTACAGGAATGAGAAAAGAACAACAAAATTGTAAAATAGATATTGCTCAAGCAATTGGGCTCCTGTCTACCATATAGAAGGTCCAGGTTAGCTTTCCAGGGACTCCTGGTGAGAGCAAGCTGGCCTGCATGGTGAGCTGGCCTGACTGGATAGTTGGCCCACATGGAGTGCTGGCCCATGTGGAGAGCTGGCACAGCAAGATGATGCAACAAAAAAGACACAAAGGAAAGACAATAAGAGACACAGCAGACCAAGGAGTTGAGGTGGTGCAAGAGATTGAGTGCCTCTCATCCACTCCAGAAGGTCCCAGGATCAGTTATCAGTGCCACCTAAAGAGAAGACAAGCAGACACAGAAGAACACAGAGTGAATGGGCACAGAGAGCAGACAATGGGGGGGGGGCTAGAAATAAATAATTAAATCTTAAAAAATAAGAACAACAAGCTAATATCAATGAAGCAGAAGGTTGGAAATAACAAAGATTAGAGCAGAACTAAATGAAATTTAGAAAAAAAAAACACTAGAAAATTTTAACAAAACCAAAGGTTGGTTTACTAAGAAGTTTAATAAAATTGACAATCCCTTAGCTACAGTAACAAAGAAAAAAAGAGAGAAGATGCAAATAAATAAAATAATGAGAGAGGGAATATCACCACTGATCCTACAGAAATATTGTCATAAGAAGATACTTTGAAAAAGTGTATGCCAACAAGATAGATAACTTAGATGAAATGGAAAAACTTCTAGAAACACACAAGCAACCCATATTAACTAAAGAAGAAATAGAACTCAACAGACCAATCACAATTATTGAGGTTTAATTAGACATAAAAACCACCTAATGAAGAAAAGTCAAGGACTAGATGGCTTCATGAGCAAATTCTTCAAATCATTCCAGAAAGAACTAACATCAATCCTGCTTAAACTCTTCTGAAAAATAGAAGTGGAGGAAACATTGCCTAACTCATTCTATGATGCCAACATTGCCCTAATACCAAAGCCACATAAAGATGCCACGAGAAAAGAAAACTACAGACCAATCTCTCTAATGAACTTAGATGCAAAAGTCCTCAACAAAATAATTGCTAATCATATCCAATAATACATGAAATGAATTATAAACCATGATGAAGTGGGTTTATCCCAGGTATGCAGGGATGGATCAACATGTGAAAATCAATGTAACATACTACATTAACAGAATGAAAAGAAAAAATCATGTGGCCATCTCTATTGACACAGAAAAAGCATTTGACAAGGCACAGTATCATTTCTTGGTAAAAATGCTTCAAAAGATAGAGATAGAAGGAAACTTCCTCAACATGATAAAGGGTATATATGAAAAATCCAAAGCTCATATCTTACTCAATGGTGAAAGGCTATAGACATTCTAAGATCTGGAAAATGACAAGATGCCCATTGTCACATTTAATTTTACATAAACATATTTCTTTTCTTCCAAATGATGAAATTCTTGCTATATCAAGTCTTGATGACTTCTTATTACTTAGAACAATTATTATTCAAAGCTGCTTCTTGATCTTCCATGAAAATAATGCATTACTCTATCTCTTTCTCTTATTCATCCTAATTACCAGGCCATAATTGAATTTATCTCTGTAACTATCTTGAGAGGTTTATACATGAAAATCTTTAGGTCCATTGTAAATAAGCTTTTGGAATTTTAGACTCTGAAGAATGCCTGACATGTCCAGTTTGATGCCATTTTTTGGGCCATGTAGATACACACACTGACCTTAGTGCTTTGGGTATCTCACCCTAAAATGGATATATAATCTTATTTTAAATCCAAGGGTAATTTATTTTTCCCACTTTGAGTGCCATTTGTTCATCTGATCTTTAAAATTTACTGTAAGCAAGATTAAGCATTCTAGAAATGTGAGCCACATGCACTTGTAACTTCTTCCTCAAAAGTCCAGGTATAATTCCATAATTATCACTTCTAATTGATGATATATTGGTGTTGTTAAGGCAAGTTTATGGTATTGTATGTCAATAACAAGGGGCAGTATTGTTAGATCAAAAATGTATGGGAGGCATAATTTTGTCTTAATTTGCCAGTGCTGCTGTGACAAATACTACACAGTGACTTGGCATTAAAAACAGGAATTTATTGTTTCATTTTGTAGGCTACACACCTGTGGTTTCTGGGAGGTATTTACCCTATAAAATCATATTCTTTATCTTAATCCATCACAGTGGGTGTGAATGCATGTTTTTACTTTTTAATTTTTAGATAATTTTATTTCAAATTCAAAAAAAATAAAAAATAAAATGCAACTCAACAACTTATGTAAACATTAAAAGTTCTTTCCAGGCACATTAACTCATCTAATTCCAACTACTAACTCATTTGCTCCTCTAGTATTTAGAAAGATACATGGATAACACAGGTTAGTCAATTGACATATTCAAGGTCTCCTTATTAATGAAAAAAAAAAAAGAAAAAAAATGATTAATCATATCCATAGCTCATAAAACAAAACTCCATATTATTTTTTGACCTTTCACATTAATATAGTACCAATTTTGCTTTTGCTAGAGAAACATTACAATTTTTTGTAAAATATAGTCCATAAATTACATTAGATGTGTTTATCCCATGAATCACCACACTCTTAACACCTTGTAGTAGAACAGATTTGTATTTATACTATCAACCACAATCCTCCTTGAATACCAAAACCATGGTTATACATCCCTATATTAGTCAGCCAAAGGGGTGCTAATGTGAAATACCAAAAATGTGTTGGTCTTTATAAAGGGTATTTATTTGGGGTAGAAGTCCACAGTTACAAGGCCAGAAAGTGTAAGTTTCTTCTCTCACCAAAGTCCATTGCCACATGTTGGAGCAAGACAGCTGCTGACATTTGGGTTCAGGCTTCTTGGGTTCCTCTCTTCCCGGAGCTGCATTTCTCTCTGAGCTTAGCTCCTGTTTCCTCCACAAGGTCAGCTGTAGACTATCAGGTGAACACCTTGCTTCTCTCCTCCTGGGGCCTTCTCTCCAACATCAAAACTGCTTCTCAAAAAAACTGCTCCCTCTGTCCTTTGCCTTGCCTTTTATATTCAATTGCCCCACCCACCAAGGGGTAGGGCTCAATGCCCTACTGAAGTGGCCCAGTCAACGCCCTAATCATAACTTAATCATGCCCAGATTAACAGATCAGTTTACAACCATGACCCAATTATATTTTTGATATTCATAATTACATTAAATTGGTCAATGGCTACAATCCCCAATATTATCCTCCAGCTGTCCTCCAGCTAATATTAATCTTCCTAAACTACTTATTCACTTCCATAAATCAGCAGTGCTTGTCACAGTCATTATAATGTTTTAACATCAAATCTAAATATTACCATATATTTACATTTTACATTATTAAACATTCTACATATATCCAACATCATCTTCCCATTCTCATTCAACATTCCACTTCCCACCAACCTACACTTCATAGCCCAAATCCATAAGTCTATTCATTGTATTTAGTTCATATAAGTGAGACCATACAATATTCATCCTTTTGTGTCTGGCTTACTTCAGTCAACATACTATTTTCAAGGTACTTTGAAGTTTTCATGTGCTTCCCCAATTGATTTTTTTCTTGCATCTGACTCATACCCCATCATATGAATATACCACATCATGTTTATCCAATCAACTGTTAATGGAAACTTACATTGTTTCCATCTTTTAGCAATTATGAAGAGTGCCACTGTGAACCTCAGTGTACAAATATCTGTTCACATCCCTACTTTCAGTTCTTCTGAATATATTCTTAGTAGCAGGAATATTGATGCATCATATGACAGTTCTATATTTAGTTTTCTGAGGAGCTGCCAGGTCTTCTTCCACAGGTGCTGCACCATTTTACACTCCCATCAAAAGTGAAGGATTGTTTCTATTTCTCCACATCCTCTGCCACACTTGTAGTTTTCTGTTTTATTTTTTTTAATAATGCCCATTCTGTAAGGTGTAAGATGATATCTCATTGTAATTTTCATCTACATTTTCTTAATTGCTAGTGATGTTGAACTTTTTTTTTTCATGTGTCTTTTCACTGTTTGTATCTCCAGTTTGAAAAAATGTCTATTCAATTGTTTAACCTATTTTTAATTGGGTTGATGGTCACTTTGTTGTTAGGTTGTGTGATATCTTTATAAAATATGTAGATCTATCCCTTATCAGATATATGGTTTCCAGAGAATTTTTTCCCATTGAGTAGGCTGTCTTTTTACTTTCTTGCCAAAGTCTTTTTTTTTTTCATTTTTTAAAAATTTAATTCTATTTATTTATTTATTTATTTATTTATTTATTTTTTATTGTGGGTAAAAATCAAAATTTTCACAATACATACCAATATTTGTAAAATAATATATAAATATATATGCATATATGTGCATTTGCTTACAAAAATATTATTTTTATATATATAAAAATATATTTAAGAGGTGCTTAGATTACCTAAAATATTACACAGAATCCACTGGGATTCCCATGTTGCCCACCTCCCACACTTCCCACCACATCCCACACAAATATCTCCCACAAGTGTGGCCCACCACCCTCAATGGACTTACACATCCTGGGGCCTTGTCACCAACCATAGACCATAGTTCACATCGTAGACCACACTCTCTCCCACACAGTTTTTTGAAGAACAAAACTGTTTAATTTTGAGGGAGTACATATTATCTATTTTTCATTTTTTGATCATGTTTTGGGTATAAGATATGATAAAACACCACCAACCACAAGATCTTGAAGATATTTCCCTACATTGTCTTCTGGGAGTTTTATGGTTGTACCTTTCATATATAGGTCATTGATCCATTTTGAATGATTTTTTTTTTGTATAAGGTGTGAGATAAGGTTCCTCTTTCTTTAGATATGGATATCCAGTTTTATAAGCACTGTTTGTTGAATACATTGTCCTGACTCAGCTGAGGGTATTTGATAGCTTTGTCAAAAATCACTTGACCATAGATTTGAGGCTATATTTCCAAACTCTCAAATTGATTCCGTTGGTCAATCTATCATTATGCTAGAGCCATGCTTTTTTTTTTTTTTTTTTAACCACTGTAGCTAGATAATATTCTTTAAAGTCTGGAAGTGAGAGTCCAACATTGTTGCTCTTTCATAGGATATTTTTGACCATTCAGGGATACTTACCCTTCCAGATAACTTTGATGATTTTTTTTTTTAAATTTTACAAAGAAGATATTGGAATTTTTATTGGGATTGCATTAAAACTATAGATCAGTTTGGATAGAATTGACAGCTTAATGATATTTGGTTTTCCAATCCATGAACACAGAATCATTGTTTTTTTAAACAATGTTTTATCAGTTTCTCAATACAGATCCTTTATGTTCTTGGTTAAATTTATTCCTAGATATTTTATTCTTTTAGTCAATATTGTACTAGTGACAGAGAGCCTTCATTAGAAGCACAGGCTCCCTTCTGTTTTGACTACTTAAATGGGGCAATATTAAAGTTTTAGAAAAAATTAAACTAAAAATCAAAGAAGAGCTGTGAAATAAAATCATTAGGCAAGAAACATAAATTAACCAATATAGCAAAATCACCACATAAACAGATGCCTAGGTAGGCAATCAAAGAAAACAACCGTGCTAAGAAACAGAAAGATATGACCCAGTCAAACAAACAAATGAAGAAACTAGATGAAACCCAGGATTTCAGAAAACTAATAAATTATTTTCACACAAACCTCTTTAATAAATTTAAGATGATGAAGGAAAATATGACTAAAGTGTTAAAGGGTATTAAGATGACACTGTGTGAGAATAACAAACAATTTGAAAGCCTGCAAAAAAGGTAACAGAACTTATAGGAATGAAAGACACAATTGATGAGATTAAACTACATTAGAGACATATAATAGCAGATTTGAAATGTCAGAGAATCCAGTAAGCAAATTTTAAGACAGAACATTTGAATTTGAAAAGATAGGAAAACAGATAGGGAAAAGAATGCAAAAAATCGAACAGAGTCTCAAAGAATTGAATGGTATTACAAAACACACATACATGTTACAGATGTCTCAGAAGGAGAAAAGAATGAAAAAGTGGTAGAAAGAATATTTAAGAATATACTAATTGAAAACTTCCCAACCCTTAAGAAAGACATAAATATCAATATATGAGAATATCAATACCCAAACAGAATAATTCCTAATAGATACACTCTCAAGACATTTACTATTCCTATTGGCAAATGCCAAAGAAAAAGAGAGGATTTTGAAAGCAGCAATAGAAAAGCAATATATTACTTACAAGGGAGACTCAATAAAGCTAAATGACAATCTCTCACTAAAAACCAAGGAGGCGAGAATGCAGTGTTATGATATAGCTAGGGTTCTGAAAGAGAAAAACTGCCAGCCAAGAATGATGTGTCCAGCAAAGCTATCCTTCAGAAGTGAAGGCAAGTTCAAAGTCCCTACAGACAAAAACTGAGAGAGTATGTTGCCAAGAAACCAAATCTGCATGAAATGGTAAAGTGTGTGTGACAGACTGAAAGGAAAAGAAAAGGGATAGAGCCCTGGAGATGAGTGTAGTAATAGAAATTGAAAGGGTTATAGGAAAGACCATAGTACTATATGAGAACAGAAAGCCAAGGGATTAAAATGGACCATGTAATTAACACCTTTATAATAGTGAAACTTAACCAATTTTAAATAGTACTTTAATAAAGTTACATCAGTTAACGTGTGATCCAACTCATTCAGGACCCTGGATTAGGATTAAGCCTATTACTGGAGTACTTTATAAGCAGATTTAATTATAGACATTGAGAAAGCCACAGAGGGAGCAGCCAAAAACTGGAACTCAACAGAACCCAGAATAGAAAAGAAAGAATAGGAAACACTGCCATGAGCATTGCCATGTGACAGAGTTGCACATGGCTAAGAATCACCAGCATAAGCCAGAGAATGCCAATATTCATGAAGAAAGCATTGCCTTGAAGATGCCTTGATTTGGACTTCTATTATCCTCAAAACTATGAGCAAACTAAATTCCTCTTGTGTAAGCATGTTATTTGCTTTAGCAATGTGCAAACTGAAACATCCAGTTTTACCCTTATGTTTTACCCTGATACTCCCCGAGTTTGCAGTGTTCTGGTATTGGCATGTTAGCAAAACTTTGGTTTCCTAGGTTTGTACATGAATCTTTCCCTATGTTCCATTTCATTTGATCTTTCTCTATTTCCTTATAAGGATATCAACATTATTTGATTCAGGCACACCTTCATTCAGTTTGGCCACACCTTAACTCATCTTCTAAGGTCCTAATTACAAATGAGTTCACATGCACAGGACTGGAGATTTGTACTTGAACATGTATATTTAGGGGGCATGATAACATACCCTAGAGTAAGATATTGTCATACAATATTTCATAGTATTCATACAATTTTGCACTAAAACCAGAAATAGGTATTTAATTCTTCCTAATGGTTGCTTCAATTTTCCCTCTCTCTTCTCTTTATATATCTTGGTTTCTGACTTTTATAAATCTATCTAAAAAAATGATTTTTTGGCTTTATTGATATTCTTTATTTAGGACTTTAAGTAAGTAATCTTTCCTTTTTAAATTATATCCTTACTGCCAATAAGTTTGGATTTAATTTGTTATTATTATTATGTTCTTTCACAGGACCAGGTATTAGGACTTGAACACATATTTTGGGGGTACAAATTCAAAACACAACACCTATTTATTACACATAAAAATATGAAATACTTAAGGATAAAAGTGATATGTCATGTAAGACATGTATATTGAAAATTACAGAATTATTCTGAAAGAATACAAAGACATTTGCAAATACAAAGAAATATTGTTTTCATGGATTAGGTGACTCAAACTTATTAAGATTTCAACTCTTCCTATATTATTCTCTAGGTCAAAGCAATCCCAAACAAAATCCAAATATGTTGTTTTTAAATAAATTTACAAATGTATTATATTTATATGTAAATGCACTAGATCTAGATTATCCCCCAGATTTTAAAAACTAATTGTAGAACATACACTATCTGATATCAAAGTAAAGTATCTCAGTGATCAAAACAATTTGATGTTTTCAAAAAGACAAACAGGCAATCAATGGAACTAACTAGAAAGTAGTAGACCTGCACATATATGCTAAGCTAAATCTCAGCAAACGCTTGTAGGCAATTCACTGGAGAAAGGATCATCTTTTCAACAAATTGTGCGGCAATAATTGGACAGCCATATTTAGTTTGTGAAACTAGTGAAAGCAGATGCCGTAAAATGGGTTAGCTTTAACAACGAGAATTTATTAATTTACATGCTTACAGTTTTGAGGCCATGAGAAGGCACAAACCAAGGTGTTATCAAAGTGATGTTTTCTTCCCAAAGTCTGGTTGTTGGCACTCTTTTGTTCTTCACCTACACGGCAAAACACATGGTAGCATTTGCTGGTCTTCACTTTCTCTTTCAAGTTTAGTTTATTTCACATACTTGCTTCTGTAATTCTTTCTCTCTCTCTTCATCCTGTTTATAAAGGACTCCAGTTAGAGGATTAAAACCCACCTAGTGCCCTGCCTCAAATGAAGAAACCTCAGGAAAAATGAATTACAATAGTTTTCATTTATAGAAATGGATTAGCTTTGAGAACATGATTTTCTGGAGGTACATACAGTTACAAACTACCATACTACACCCTCTGGACACCAAAAGACATGCTTTTTTTCTCATGTGTAAGATACATTCATTCCATCAAAATATCCCAAAAGTCTTGAGTCATTTCATTGAGAATACTACATTCACATTCTCATAAAAACTGGATATATGTTTGGTCTATCCTGGGCACAAATCCCCCCTGGTTGTGGATTGGTGAAATTTAGAGAATAAGTTATCTGCTTCCAATATAAAATGGAGGGGCACTCATGGAATAAACCATTCTCTTTCCCATAGGGAGAAATTGAAAGAAAAATAGGGTTCACAGGTTCTAAAAGATTCTGAAAACCATCAGGGATTACTCCATTAGATTTCAGAGTCTAAGAATCATT
>JAKSZT010040477.1:1151631-1185127 GCA_026826555.1 Tolypeutes matacus
GCATTTAAAAAGCCTCAAGAATGTTAAAGGAGAGACAATATTTATCTCTATTTATGCATATATGTGCAAAGTTTAGCAGTATCCTGCTAAAGATCTATTTGTTATGAAATAAACTATACTGAAAAATTTTAAATACCTATAATTGAATGGTAATGAATATGTTTCAATTTTGGGCTTGGAAGTTGTCATTCCCATTCTATAACAAGAAAAAGTCTGAAAATTTAATATCAACATCCTTAAAATAATTGAGTCCATATGACCCGTCACTACCCTTCCCCCCCAAATTGCAGAGAGAGATAAATATAAAAAAATCACAGCTTACCTGGAGCATAAACCACTGCTGTAGTCAGCCTTGGGTAGGAAAACTAAAAAAGGTAGTTGACTAATTGCTGGGGAATGAACATGGACTAGCTTGAGAGATAAAATCTCATGGAGGCTAAGTCTTAGTGGTGCCCCCACACTTTCCACCAGTCTTACCTCCAGATGCCCGCTATAAATTCCAGAGAAAAATCCCATTTGCTTCCAACAGGGAAGGATAGCAGTAACCATTTTGAAATAAGCCCTGAGTAATCTACCTTCCTTAACAAATGTCTACCCTCAAAGGAAACTCTTTTACCGGAAATTAATCTATGTGCTTGTTTCCAGAACCTAATTGACTTGTGGGAAGGAAAATACCCAACTCCAGCCCCCTTTAGCTTCCTTTATCCCTAAAGAAAGATTATATGAAATTTCTACCTAAGGACTATTGAGGTCTATTGTACCATAATTTACTTATCTATAATGTATATATCTTCTTTGATAAAGTATCTGTTTGAAATATATGTTTATTTTTTATTAAACATATGTTTAATTTTTATTAAGTTTTGAGATATTTTTATATATTCTGAGTTGTAGTTATTTAAAAATAAAATACTTTTTCAATACTATCCCTTCATTGTAATTTTGTTTTTCACTCTATTAGTATTCTCATTCTTATACTAAAACTTTTCATTTTGTTGAGGTCAAATTTATCATGTTCTTTCTCTTTAAGGATCGGGGTTTTGTGGCAAATCTAATAATTATTTAACTAATCCAAGGACATTAAGGTTTTTTTCCCTATGCTTTATTTTAATCTTTAATATTTTTATATTTTGCAAAGCTATCTATGACCTATTTTGAAGTAATTTTTTATAAAGTATGTGATATAGGTTGAAGTTCATTTTCTGTGCATACATATGCTCCATTTTTCCATGTACATTTCTTGAAAAAACTATTCTTTTTCCACAGAATTACCTACAGTCCTCAGCTAAGATTTATTTGAACCCACAAGTGTGGACCCGCTTTTGATCACTGTAGACTCTTCACTAACCTATTTGTCCATTGTTAGTAAAATACCACACTGCTTTGATTATTGTAGTTTTATAATATGCTTTGATATAAGGTTAACTTCTATTATGCAGTTTTATGGGCTGTGTAGATCCTATGCATTAAAAAATGCCTTCTTGATGTCTTTGAAGGGATTGTGTGGAATCTATGCATTAATTGGAGAAGAGGGTGAATTGATATCTTTAGAATGTTGTTTTCTCATCTGTGAAGATGGAATGTAACTCCATTTGTAAGGTGTTCTTTAGTGTCTATCATCAGAGTTAGGTCGTTTTCAATGTAGATGCTTTGTACATATATTGTCACATTTCATCAAATATTTTGATTGCTGTTATAAAATCATTAAGAAATTCTGATTTTTACAAGTAAAACTTTTACATTTGATTTTCATATATTGATCTTATATCCCAGAAACCTTCTAACATATTGAAGAAAAAAGTGCCTTCCATTTTGAATAAGAAGTAAAACAGTCTGAATTTATAGGTAATATCTATTTCCATGTAGAAAATTCTAAGAAAAGTTAAGTAAACCTGGTATATTTGACAAGAAACAGAGAAATGCTGACCTAAACAAAGAGTGAAAATATATTCTCTTTCTTTTCCTTTTTCAGGAAGAGTTTGTGTTGAATTAGGATTATTTCTGAATGTTTGATAGAAGTCACCAGAGCAGCTATATATAGAACAAAGGATTTTCTTGTGTGAAGATTTGAAATTACAGGGTCAATGCAGTGAGTGGTCCTGGCCATGGGGGCGCGCCCCTAGGAGGGGCCACACCCTTTATTCTGGCCTCGTGGAGACTGTGGCTCACTGGGCATGAGCTGCTCTCCTGAGGCTCTGGGACTTGGGGAGGATCCTGGTCATGGAAGGTGTGTCCCAGCCAGGCTTGCTGATCTGGGACTTGCAGTCCCTGAGGGCTTTTTTTGGGACGTATGGAGGCCACCACAGGGAACCCTGCAAGCCTAGGAGAGAGAGCTCAGATGAGGTGGTGGTTCCTCCTGGGAGGACTTGGTCTGTCCAGATTTGCATCCCTAGAGGCCTCGCCTGGAAGAGTCTGAGGGAGCCCAGCGCTAGAGCAGCAGGTACTGGCTGGACCTTTCTCCCCTGTACCCCTGCTACCAAGAGAAGAACTGCCAACCCACTACCCTTTTGCCTCTTGCAGGACTGGACTTCCAGGCTCTTGGCAATCTCCCAAGAAAGACTTCTAAGATGCAACACAAATTAAGAAAGCAAGCAAGCAGAAAATTTATTATAAAGCTAAAGTAAAAGCGAAAATGCACACTTGAGGACAGAGGTGACTTTGGGCTCAAGGGGGAGGTGCACTCACTGGATGCAGGGATTAGGCTTTATTGTGGACATTTTCTTTCCTCTCCTATCCCCTATGTTAATAAAGGATTGTGTTTGCTGTCCTGATTGATTACATTGCTGTTTTCCTATTGACTTTTTCTATAGGCAAATTAGGTTGCATCTGTTAGCTCTTAGGGAACTAATGGGGAAGTCATTTGTTTGGAGCGCTTCTGGGCTTTTTGTTTTGTTTTGTTCTGTTTTGTTTTTAAGCAAAACTGTTGGAATGGGACCCTGTGACCTGGCTTTTGGTCAGGTCAAAAGCCAAACGCTTTCGCTGTGGCATTTATGGCTTTTGTTCTTAGGCTGCCTTTTCAGCAAGGAAGTTTCTGGATGTTGTTTGCAGCTTTGCTTTTGAATCGCCACCTTGCCTGTTTCCAGTGTTAACCTAACTCACACTTTACTTTGGGCCACGTTTCCCACTCCTGAGTTTAGTCACTGATTGAACAATAGTCATATCACAAGAAGTTACTGAGCACTGACTGTCTACTAAGAGCTCTTCTAGTGCTGGGGATACTGCAGTGAACAGGCATGGTCCCTTGCCTCTTGAAACCCATATTATAAAGGAGGAGAGACTGGCAAAAAATAAATAAATAAAAATAAAAATTAGCCTTCTTCATAGATCCATCCATTCATTTCACATGCCCATTGAGCACATGCTCAGCCCTGGGGATGCAGCAGACCTCCTAAGGGAAGACGGACAAGAACATTAAATACCCTTGCCCTTCCCGGCACCCCAATGAGTGCCCTGGAATGGCGGTGGGGCATCCAATGACCAGACTCCGGATTCCTGGATGGAGGCTGGGCTCAAGAAGTCTTCTCTGAATTGTGAGTGCTCTAAACCAATCGACCGTCTGGCGCAGTTTTGGGGTGCTTCTGCCCTGGTGACCCTGAGTTACCTGAAGGTAATGGCAGCCCCGAGACCGGGTGAACAAGCAACTCCTCAGTCCACTGGGGCAGGGTCTGAGCATATCTGCCAGTCCAGGTAGTGCAGCATGGGCTGGCCAAGCTGCAGGTCTGAGTGCAGCACCTGGCATGGCTGCCCTGGACACGGCAGTGGAAAGGGTCTTTAAGTGTGCATGTGGCAAGGTCTTTAAGTATGACTCACTCCTGCTCAGGCAACAGATGTCTCAACTGGGGCCAAGCCTTATCAGTGTAGCAAGTGTGGGAAAGCCTTCAAGCAGAGCTCTATCCTGCTGAGACACCAGCTGATCCACACCAAGAAGCCCTTCCAGTGCATCGAGAGCGGGAAGACCTTAAGGCAGAGCACACAGTTGATTACACAACACAGCTTTCACATCTGGGAGAGGTCCCTTGAGTGTAGTGCCTGTGGATGGCCTTCAGCCAAACCTGCTGGCTGCTGCAGCCCTAGAAATTCCATTCTACATGGAAGTCTGGAGAGTGTGAGGTGAGAAATAGCCCAGGGGGTTATCCCCAGGGTTGATAGCAGTGGTCCCACAGCCTGAGGGAAGGACAGTGTGAGAGGCTCAGTCCAGAGCCCTCTCTATCAAGTCAGAGGGGAAGAGGGAGCCAAGTTAAGCCAGGATGAACACAGGGGTCCATGTTTCTAAACCCAACTAAGCCACCCTAGAGGTGCACACATAGGCTCCAAATACACCAGTGGGAATGTTCTCTTTTTCACACTCATCTGTTTTGCAAATATTAACTTGTGATTTTCTTTGTTGTTCCTTCATTTCTTTGATTTTAATATTGGCCGAGAAGAACAGACCATGTCTGAAAGGGAAGAGGAACAGAAGTGATAAAACAACTGGTTTGAATCCAGCTGCCCATTGGGGAGGGGAAGGGGCACGGGGATGGAGCCCCACAGCCTCTAAGGCGTCTTACAGCAGGGGAGGTTGGAAGTCACAGTGACATAGAGAATTGGTAAATGAGGCAGGGCCAGGCCCACCCTGGCTCCAAGCTTGCCTAGGATCCCTTTGGCCCTAGCTAAGTGAGGGCAGCACTGCAGGAGCATCCTGCATTCACCTGGGCAGATGTGGCTCTGGGCCTGAGAGCAGAAGATGTTTACTGAGGACAGGCATCCCTACATGACCCCCCCATGCACTCTCCAGGTCTCCTTGCTGTGGACCAGAGAGGAATCTGAGAAACCAGCATTCCATGAGGTCAGCCGAGCAAGCTGAGGGTCATAAGAATGTGGGTGCCGGAATGACTCTCGCTCCCCAAAACTTTTGGGAAGAAGCCCCCTGAGGGCCTGCTGGTGAATCAGGAAGTCTTAGTGACCCCTCCTCACCGTTAGAACCTTGCTTTCTCTGGTAACCCAGGAATACTGAAAGATTCTGCTGCAGCTCAACTTTTCTATGAAACTTGTGCCAGAAAGGATGCTGCCTGGTCCATATCCAGGGTCCTGACTGTGATTTTTATTTTTAAATGAATGTATTTTCATGCTAAGTAGAATTTATAACATGAAGAAATTTATAAAGAAGAAACAAAAATATTTCGCCATCATATCCATTACCTTTTTAGGTGTGTTAGCTATTTCTTCAGTATGTTCTCCCAGTGTCTTCTTTATATCCTTAATCTCTTCCTTCAGTTCTTTAAGTTGGTCCATGATATTTGTTTGGATAGCTTTGATTAGTTTTTTTATGTTCTGCATTGTTTCCTGGTTTTTATTTTGTGCATTGGACTGCTCCATGTTTTCCAGTTTCTCAGAGTTCTTTGTATTTTTCTGTTGGCCTCTGGTCATCATATTATCTTGATGGGTTTGTTCAGTTGATTAGCTTTTCTCTATGCTCTAGAATTTTATTTAGCTGTTGGTTCTGCGTGTGAGTTAAGTTTTCTCTTTGGCAGTTTTTCTTCTTATTTTATTTCCTTACTTCTTTCTATTGTCGCTTGAAGGCAAAAGGTTAGGGCCAGAGGAATCAAAAGATGTAAGGAAGGCAGAAGGATAATAGAAATATTGATAAAAGTTAGAAGAGGGGCAAAATGAGACTTAATGAGATGAATATTTAACTTGTGTGGGCAGTGTAGAGTACTAGGAAAAAATATGGAGTTCCTATAATGGACTGGGAAAACAAATGGAGGTATATATATATATAGTGATTTAGAAGGCTAGAATTATGAGGAGGTAGAGAAATAGTAGAGAAAGGTCTGAAAGGAAAAAGTTAATACTAATAAAAAAAAAAAGAAAAAAGAAGAAGAAAACAAAATAGATGGGATCAAAATTGACACCCTTAAGTTGTGGGCCTATGAAAAAATGTTGTCTCTAAGAGCCACAACAGAAAACAGAAGGTAGAAACATGCAGGAAGGATAAGCAATAGTTTGTAATACAGAATCAATATATACAGCGAGTGGGAAATTACTGAATAAGAAGCCCAGCAAATAAGCTACCAGCTGGCAGCACCTATTTAAAAAATAATAATAAAAGGAAAAAGGAAGGGTAGAGGAAAATGGGAATAATAGCAATAGACCAGAAAGTAACAGAGAGAAACCAAAGATTCACCCAGGCAAGCAGTCAAACAGAGCTAAGGGGGGTCAATGATTCCCCTAGGGTCCACGTGGATCCTTCCTGCCTACTTGTGTTTATCAATGAATTTCCCCACAGGGTTCTATATGCAGGTCCCGAAGCAGCTTTTAGCTATTAAACTAAATTAAAAAGAATTTATTTTTCATTTGTTGAGGTGACCTCACTTTTTTTTTTTTTTTTTTTTTTTTTTAAGCCAAATGCAGGACCCAAAATAATTCCTCTTCTAGACCAACCCCTTACGGAAGGGACCCTAGCTGGGGCCGTGGAAATTAATCAAGCACGTCCCATTTTCCGGACTCCCCAGGTTAGCTGAAACTCTGATGTTAGCCAGTGAGGAGTGCTAAAGACGGCGGATTCCGCCCCTTCTGGTGCCGAGCTCCAGCATCACCGGGCTGCTCAGTAAATCAGTTTGAGTGCAGATTCGCGTCTGCTCTCAGCCTAATGCTACTTCAGGTCGGCTTATCTGCTCCCCAAAGCTATGGGGCGGTGCAGGCAGCCAGATCGATGTCTAAAAATATAAAATACCCTTCCCTGTCTTCCAACCGAACCCTCCCTTTTTTGGGAAGTGTCCCTTCCTCCTGGCTCCGCAGCGGCCCGGGTCTTATCCCTGGGTGGCTAGGGAAATCAGCTGCGTTCCCCGACCAAAATCCCCCCTCCGGTTCACCAGGTGCTGACTAGCTCGTTTGCTCTGTTCACACAAGGTCCAAGGGGCACCAGGCAGCCAGCTCCCCAGAAAATAAAACTTTTTTCCCCCCGCCCACGGCTCCAAATGGCTGTTTTATTATTTTTTTCCGTAACCGCGGGGCTCAGCTGCCTGTGCCAACCTCCACCGGCAGCCTCAAAACTCACGAATCTCCACCGTTCGGTCCACGCCGCTGATCCGTGCAGATAGATGTCCCAAGCTTCTCACTCCATGCGTGCACAGCACAGACCCCGGGGCAGGACCCTGTCCCCAATCCGCCTTGCTCTGGGAGCTTGCAGTGTGCGCCCTCCTACACTAACGCCATCTTGCCCTCCAAAACAATTATTTTTAAAAGATGGTTTGTAAAATTAATAATTTCACTAGTTAAAAACTTACAATGTTATCTTGTTCAACAGACTTAATGTCAACTTATCAATTGTTTAATTTGTTATAATCATAATTTAGAAAAAAAAACATTTCATAGCATTCAAAGACTTTTCCTTTATTTCCTGAAATTTGGCCATAAGATTATTATTTTCTCACATTCCAAAGGTGTAAAAATTTAACTGGATGATTACAAGACAAACTATGCAAATCAAGGTTTATTCTGCAATATCGCCTCTGTCTTTTTCATTTTTAATTTCCAGGTCTGGTAGACAGAATTGTAGGCCAAACTCACATCTCCCCCTTTTTCCACCCCCAGCCCATCCCCCATATCTTCCTAACATGGTTTTTAGGAGAGCTTGAATTCAATCAAGTTTGGAGAAAGCCCTGGGGCAGGGTAGGTCCAGGGGTCTAGGAAAAAAGATTTTACTAATAATTCCTTTATTCTGATTTTTATTAATTTTTCATCCTGAAAAAAACAACAACAACTAATTGTCCAAGGTCTGAGTATTTGGAGTATAAGCTTTCCCATCCTAAGGAACAGTGAGTGTCTGCTACTGCAAGCAAGATAGTTCCATCCATCTGCCCCATGAGATCTAAGTCCCCTCTCAAATAGAAACAGAGTGAACATCACCATCCCCAAATCCTCAAGATGGTGGAATGAATAATGGAACAAATTAGACTTATTATTATTCTATTATAGATTTACTATTATTCTAGTAACAGAAGAACTTTTATCATTGATATAAAGACAGTCACCACCAGAAGTTCTAAGGGGAGGGAGAAAGAAGAATAGGTATAATATGGGGCATTTTCAGGACATTGTAATTGTTCTGCATGACATTGCAATGAGCTGTACAGTCCATTATATATTTTGTCATAACCTACAAAATTGTGTGGGACAAAATGTAAACTATAATGTAAATTATGGTCCACTATTAGTAGCAATGCTTCAATATGTGTTCATCAATTGTAACAAATATATGACACTAATGAAAGACATTGTTACTGTGAAAAAGTGTGGGAGGGGGCACATGGGAAATTCCTATACTTTTATGTAACATTTATGTAATTAAAAGCTTCTTTAAAAATAAAATCAAAAAGAGCACCAGAAGCTCATATATATGTGCTTATTTAATTTTTCACAATTTGAATAGCGCTTTCTTAAGAATTTTCATTTGTTAATTTGTTATTACCATCCAGAGGTGTGAAAATATACACTGAAAAGACATTCACAAATTAGATACAGAAACAAACACAAAACTTACTATTTTAATTTGTAATTCTCCTTCTCTTACAAAATAATTTTAACTGTAAAATAGCATTATACCCAAGAGATCTCTTTAAAAGCTATTTCTGATCCTTCTTACTTGCACTGAGCCCATGCAGTTTTGCAAAAAAAAAAAAAAAAAAAAATATATATATATATATATATATATATATTTTTTCTCAATTTTAAAAATATATCCAGAAGGCAAAATGTTCTTTTAATTCAGAGCTCTGCTTATTTCCCTTTTCGACTTTCAGGCAGACTTCAGATGAGTAAAACCAGTTCCAGTATATTTTCTCTAATCTCATGCCTAGAGTTGAGGTCTCCTATTCCTGGGGCTTGCAATCCATGGATGGCAAGCAGTCTCCAGGCAGGACTCCAAACCACAGTCCTTAGACTCATTCCATCCCCAAAATTAGAAACCTAGAACCTAGAAACCAAGAAACATAGTGTAGGCTTTGCATTTACAGCTTTGGCAGGAGATTTAATCCATCACTCCAAAGCAAAACCAAGACAAAGACCCAGTTAATTTTATATTCACCAAGGTGGTTGAAGTCTCTGGGAAAACTGGTTTCTCTCATGACCTGCTGCTTTCAGGATCCTTGATGCTTGGGCTGGCATATCCTTTAATCCTCAGTACTTGATGATAATAGGACTGGAGGCCAATGGATTGGAAGTGTGGATGTCCAACCTTGAAGATTGTGAATTCCACCAGAGAGCAATTTCCTTAGAGGTCGTGGGGTCCCATCTGGGTGCCAAATTGAAGGAAACCCCACAGGTTGCCTCTGGCTTCTGGCCCAGCGCAGATGAATTGGAGGCCACACCAGGATGGTCATGAGATAAAGCAGGTTTATTAATGTGAGCAGAAAGACAGGAAAAAGGGTTTCTCAAATCTGCCTTCCACACACTAGGGGAGAGGAGATTTTATGGACTCAAACAAAGAATGGTAGAGTGGTTACCATCACAATGGCAAGCATACACAAGGATGAGTTTAATTCTGAAATAACAATAAAAAAAATAGGTTTAGTTTAGAATAACCTTCACAATAGTAAATATATACAAAGGTGAGGCTAAGTCTTAGAGCAGCCAAAACCAAGGGTGAGACCTGTTTAGAGTGACCAACAAAATAACAAGTTGAGGCTAAATTCAGCCAGAATCAGCAATTTCATATATTAACTTTTTGCTATTTTATAAAATAAAGGCATCTATATGGTTATTTTGTAATCATAATTATTTGTTAATTCTTAATTCTCAGTTACTGTTTTAGGCTTCATTTTGCTTAAAAACAAACTGGACACTTTTGTTTATAAACTAAGTAACTAAAAGTATTATAACATTAGGTTATGGAGAAGAGCAGTGCTTCAATCAAAACCCTGGTGTTTGCAGAAACCAAAGTGGGGCTGGATTTAAATTGTGGTTCATTTTAAACTCATATTTGATGATTCAAATGAATCTTTTTTTAAATTTTATTTTGTTTTATTTTATTTTAAAGGTGGTGGTTTGTTTGTAAGGTAGGGAACTCTTCTTCATTTTCGTATTCAAACATAAAGGGAGTCATTCATACTTTAAAATATGGAGGAATGTATGTAAACTCCAGAATGGGTCTCCATAAAGTTCACTGTCAACAATGAAATTTTCATTAAATAACTACTCTTTTCAATTAGAATTCAGCTTGTAAATGTATGCCATTAAAACTAAGCCATGATAAACCATTTTATAGTAATTTAATTATTTTATACTTCAAGAGAAAATATAATCCTAATGATGAAATTAAATGGGATAAATATAAATAGCATTTAGTCAACCAAACACATGGTTAGTGGGATTCTCTCCATACAAAAATGGCATACATTATTCATAGACTATCAATTCTGAAAGGCCTTCAGTTGAATTTTAGTCTGGTTCAGGAAGAATTAGCCTTGAGATACTCACTCTGCTAATTCTTCTGCAATATCTAAATTTGAAGTAAAAGCAGAGAAATTCTAGCCAGTACTTTAAACATATTTAGGTTAATTTTGAAAAATATTTTGGAAATCTACAATGTCTTAGAAACTTCTACAAGTTTGCAAAGGTAGTGGACTTTAAATATCCCCTAAGCCCATCAGAAATGCAGAGAAGTGACTCAATAATCCACCTATTTGGAACTTGGGACCATTGAATGTATTATTTAAGACTAAAATTAAAGAGATTTTGAATTTCCACAAAATGTAAGGCAAGTTTTTAAGTCCTGGGAGTCACTTATTTTATTCCTATGCCTGAAGGAAATTTGATGGAAGAACAGAATATAAAATTTTATAACAATAAAAAAATTAATATGTCTTTGAAAGCTCTTAGAAATTACAAAACTAGATTTTGTGATACATATAGCATCTCTTGCCTAACCAATGATTGACCTTGCCCTTGTTCCTAGTCTCAAGCATTTCCTCCCCTGTAATTTCCTGGAAGCATGCTGATCTTCTGCTGCTATAAACTCAAATGCTGTTCACCTGAAGTACCTCTTGTTTTGAGTAAAAAGCACATGCCAAGATATTTTCCCAAACATGGAAACAAGCTCTTGACATTTAGCCACTTTTGTTCCTCAGCCATATTGCCTTAGGGGTTGACATACTCATGTGAGAATGCGTTATGTAATTTATGAGATGTGGGGATAAAGGTTAATTAGACTTCTGAACCACTGACATATGGAGATGGGTGTGCAGGAACATCCATACTGGTTAAAAAGGCTCATCTTTTCAAATAAGTCAAGCTTCTCCAACCTAAAGGTATGTGTGCGCATACCATTATACTTGCAATTATTCTGGGATTAGACTTTCTTAGGAGCTGCCTTAGTTACCACTATAGAAGAGTTTAATCTAATGGTGAGAACTGTGAAGGTAGTGCCATAGGAATGACAGGTGGTAAACTCTCCTCCTACCATGAACCAAGACCAGAAGAATGGTGACTATTAAACAATATCACCTGGCTGGGGGCAGAAAGGAATGTCAAGTATCTTGGAATTGAAAAAGTTTCAAATTATCTGAGCGACACAGAGTCCTTTCAATAACCAAGTTTAGCCTATATGCAAGCCACATGGAAGAAATAGAATGACTGTAGCTTATGAGAACCAGGACAAAGTGACTCCTGCCATCTAGATCACCATACTCAGTGTAGCCCAAATGTTAGAGAGATTAATAACCTGTCTAAGGACCTATTATGTTGTTATGGATTTGCCCAATGCTTTCTATCAAAACTTTTGAGTAAAACATACTGAGACAATACTAGATACTGGGCACCCAAAATCACATCCCAAAACCACTCATCCCAAAAAACAGAGAGTATCTACAATTGCATCAAGACAGTTCCATCTATCTGCCCCATGAGATCTAAGCTCCCACTCATTTGGAAGCAGAGTGGGCATCACCATCAGAAAATCCTCAAGTTTGAGGAATGAACAAATATAAGGGGGAATGCAACTATGGACTATAGTGAACTTATTATTCTAGCAATGGAAGAACGTGTAGCATTGATATAAAGGCAGTAGTCACCAGATGTTCTCAGGCAAGGAAAAGGGAAGAATAGGTGGAACATGGGGCATTTCAGGAACAGTGGAATTGTTCTGAATGACATTGCAATGATGGCTAACAGGCATTATATATTTTGTCAAAGTGTATAAAACGGTGTATAAAAGTGTGAATGTAATGTAAACTCTAGTGCATCATTAGTAGCAGTGCTTTTATATGTGTCCATCAATTGTAACAAACATACAACACTAAAAAATATTTTTTTATGTGAATGCCAAACCTTTTGAGTAAAACAAACTGGAATTATACTAGATATTATGCACCCCAAATCATGTTAATACAAGATTTGAGTGTGGCAAATAATTATCACAAAGTACCCCCTAGCTTTTCTCTTCCCATACAACTTATTTTCTTATTAAAAATTCTTATTTCAGAATGTGTACCTCTATAAAATAATTCTGTATATTTATGAAGTGATTATGAAATGGCAATAAATGCAGTTATGCCACATAATAGGCTGGATGTTATATATTATTACAATGGAAAAAGAATATTTAAATAGCAGTTCATTGAATAAATTTGGAAATTATCTGAAATAGCTTAAAATAAATATATCCATTTTATTGAAAATTAACATTTAACTGTACTTCTGCCTAGGAAATATTTCCAAGTATAAAATACTCAGTGAGTCTCTTTTATTTTTGTGACTAACAAATACTGCAAAATAATTAATATCCCAAGTAAGATATTGACTAACAATTGTATATCTAGTAGAAATAATCTACATTAAAAAGCCTACTGCAATTCAAAAATTCTTCATAAACATGGATAGTAAAGAGTTTCTCTACTGCAATTGGAGAAGTTGCATTGGTTGATCTGTCCTGGGGCCCTAGATTTGTCCTTTAAAGGAATTACCTTTGTCCACTGTATTCTTTCACTCACATTACCTTTTCCAAACATTCACTTTCAGCCTCCTTTCATCCTGGGTCTAAGGTGGTTTCTTTCTTTCTTTCTCTTTTTTTTATTGTGGGTAAAAATCAAATTTTTCACAATACAAACCAATATTTGTGAACTGATATATAAACATATATGCATATATGTGCATTTGCTTACATAAATGTTATTTTTATATATATATTTTAAAAGATGCTTAGATTACACAAATGCCACACAAAAACCACAGGGATTTCCATGTTCCCCACCTCCCATACCTCCCACAACATCCCACATAAAGATCTTTAATTAGTGTGGCACATCACCTGCAATGGATATACACATCCTGGGGCTTTGCCACTAAGCATGGACCACAGTTTACATCGTAGACCACACTATCACCCACTCAGTTCTGCATGGTATATGCTGATGTAAAATGGCCTATACCCATCACCTCAACATCACTCAGGGCAACCCCCAAGTCCTGAAAAAGCCCCTGTATTACAACTGCCCTACCCTTCCCTGCCCCCAAAGCATCTAGTGGCCACTGGTCCCACCTCATTGATACAATTTCTTCCATTGTTTGAATCACAATATAACTACAACAGAATACCATTAAGTCCACTCTAGTCCATAGCTTTTCCCCCAATCCTGAGTGGACTGGAATGGTGATGTCCACTCTGCCTCCAAGTGAGAGAGGGCTTATATCCCATGGATACAGGGGATGGGGTTATCCAGCTTTCAGCTGCAGTCTCTCTTCATTCCCTGGGATGGCTGTTGTCCATCATTGTCTCCTCACCACGTGACTGGGGTGAGTCCATTGAGCTGTAGAGTAGGAGTTACAGCTCGACCGAGATTCCAAGCACAGCTGGCACACAGACAGGCCAGAGGCTCCAGTCTCTGGAAGTACACCTACAAACGCCAGCCTCACATATAGGTTTGAATAGAAGGGACTGATGGACCATGTGCAGGGGGGACTTATTTGAGTCCAACTCTGTCACTCTCAGGAGCACAGATTCCAAAGTAAAGTCCACTGATAAGGTGTCAATCTCTGGGGCCAACCCCCATTATATAGGACCTGGGTGTCTCCAGAGCCCACAGGAGCCCCTCTGTGTGAGATGATATCCACTTTGGTGTCCTATGAGATCCTACTAATGTGTGTGTAAGCGTTACCTCTGGAATTACCTCCCGACTCTCTTTGAAGTCTCTTACCCACATGAACTCATTTTTCTTTACCTTTTCCCCATTTCATTCAAGGTCTTTTTCCAATTGTGTTGCCAGTTGGCACTGGCTATTAATCCCTCATAGCCAGGAAGGCTTATCCCCGGGAGTCTTGTCACACTTTAGGGAGAATGTAATGCATTCATATGCTGAGTTTGGCTGAGAGAGAGGCCACACTTGAGCAACAAGGAGGCTTTCAGTTGGCAACCCTTAGGCACACTATAACAGTAGGCCAAGTTTCAATTACAAGAGCAAAGACTCATAAGGCTAGTCATCAATAACAAGAACCCATCTTGTAGACAACATATAGGTGGGTCATATTTCCTTTTCCATCCAGTCAATCTGGGTCTCTTGATTGGAGAGTTTAATCCATTAACATTCCATTTTATTACTGTCAAGGAATTACTTCCATTAGTCATATTTTCTTTAGGTTTATGTATAGCATATATTGTTTTTATTTCTCTTTTTATCTTTTTCATGATTCTGACACTCTCCTCCAACTCTCTGTCTCCTCTTTTTTCCTTTTAACCTGCAGAGCTCTCTTTAGTATTTCTTGAAGTGCAGGGTTATTATTGACAGCCTCTTAATTTCTGTTTATCTGTGAATATTTGGAACTATTACTCATTTTTGAATGTCAGCTCTGCTGGATAGAGAATTCTTGGCTGGAATTTTTTTTTTCTCTTACCACCTTGTCTATGTCACACCACTACCTTCTTGCCTTCATGTTTTCAAATGAGAAATCAGCTCTTAATGTAATCAAGGTTCCCTTGTATGTGATGGATCTCTTTTCTCTTGCTACTTTCAGTATTCTTTCTTTGTCTTGAGCTTTGGACATTGTGACAAGTATATGTCACAATTTATCACAATTGTGATAAATGCCTGTTAGGATTTATACTGTTTGAGGTGTGCTGTGCTTCCTGGACATGTAAGCCTATGTCCCTCAATATAGTTGGGAAAATTTCAGCCATTATTTCCTCCAAAACTCCTTCTGCCTTCTTTCCCTTCTCTTCTCCCTCTGGGATGCCTTTAATGCATAAGTTTGTGAATTTCATGTTGTCATTCGAATCTCAAATCCCTGCTGGATTTTTTCTATCTTTTTATCTATCTATTCTACTATCTGTTTGATTTCAGCTGTGTTGTCTTTCACATGTTGATTCTTTCCTCTGCCTGTTCAAATCTGCTGTTATGTGTTTCCAGTGTATTTTTTATTTCTTGCATTGTGCCATTCATCACCGTCATATCAATTATCTTTTAGGTGTGTTTACAATTACTTCAATATGTTCCCCCAGTGTATTCTTAATATCCCTTGTCTCTTTTTTCACTTCATTAAGTTGATTCATGATATTTGTATGGACATCTCTGATTAGTTGTTCCATATTCTGCATATCCTCCTGGTTTTTGAGTTTGTTCGTTAGACTGAGTCATGTCTTCCTGTTTCTTGGTATGGCTTGTAATTTTTTGCTGGTGTCTGAGTATCTGTTTATCCTGATAGACATATATGGTTGGTTAGCTTCTCTTTCTACTCTAGGGTTTTATTTTGTTGTTAATAAGATTTATATAACAAATTTTAAAGTAAACGATTTTAGTAAGAATAAGTTTGTTCTATTTTGGCTTTTTGTTTTTTTAAGATAAAATTTTAAGGCAAAGAATTAATAGATCCTCTGGTGACCACACTCTTTATATCAATATTACAAGTTCTTCCATTACTAGCATAACATAAGTCTACTTTAGTCAATAGTTGCATTCCCCATTATGCTTGTTCATTCCTCAGTCTTGAGGATTTTTGTATGGTGATGCCCACCCTGCTTACAAATGAGAGGGGGCTTAGATTCCATGGGGCAGATGGATGGAACTGTCTTGCTTGCAGTTGTAGATACCCCCTACTTTTTTGGATGAGTGGTGTACATCATCAGCGTTTTTTAGTTGTCTTGGGTGAGTCTGAGGAACTGGAACATAGGTGTTGGCTGCAACTCTGTTGAGATTCAGTGCTCAACTAGCATATGAATAGCTAGAATTAAGTCTCTGGGATATATATTTAAAATTGCATGGTACAAAGTATAAACCATAATGTAAACTATAGATCATGTTTAGTAACAATGTTTCAATATGTCTTCATCAGTTGTAAGAAATATACCACACTGATGAAAGATCCTGTTAATTTGGGAAAGTGTGGGAAGGGGAGAGAAGAAGGTATATAGGATTCCCCTATAATTTTGATGTAGCATTTATGTGATCTAAAGCTCATTTAAAAACAAACAAAAAATAATAGAGGAAAAAATTAATAACTGCTTGGCCTAAAAATATGAAGATCTGAGAAGTAGAAGTGGCTTAAATGGTTTGGCTCCCTTCTACCATATTGGAAGTCATTGTTTCAGTTCCCAGGGCCTCCTGGTGAAGACAAAGCTGGCCTGTGATGTGGAAAGCTGGTACACACCACAGAGAGCTGACCTGTGCCATGAACTGATGCAACAAGATCATGCAACAACAACAAAAAAAGAGACAAAGAGGAAAGACAATGAAAGACACAACAAACTAGGGAGCTGAAGTGGCTCAAGTGATTGAGTGCTTCTCTCCCATGTCAGAGGTCCCAGGATTGTTTCCTGGTGCCTCCTAAAGAGAAGACAAGCAGACACAGAAGAACTCACAGCAAATGAACACAGAGAGCAGATAGTGAGCACAGGTGGTGGTGGTGGTGGTGGTGAAATAAAAATTTAAAAAATAAAAAATTTTAAAAAAATTTCTAAAAAGAAACGTAGCCCTAAGAAAATTCAGGGATTAGAGGATCTCCACTTAAAAAGTAACTAAAAATATTCTGTATGTTTTATCAGTGTAAAGACAGATCTAGAAAATAATGAAAAATATATTTTGAATAATGTTAAGTCAAAATTAATGGAGAGGTAGTACAATTGAGAATAATGATGAATGCAAAATTAAAATTTCTTGAGTGTATTTGAATTAGTACAAAAATTGTGTGTAGCGCCTTTTATGCTCCCTGGAAGGAATAATTCAAATATGACTATGTTTGTAGCTAGAAAATGTTTTCAAAAGATTTATGAATTCAAAGGACCACTTGGACAATAATGACGGTTAGACTAATTGATTGGAATAAACACATTAAGTCCTAACTAGTTTAATCAAGCAAATAAAATATTTTGGCTAATTGTAGAAACTGGTAATATTGTAGCAAAACTGAACTCATTAAGAATATGGGCTAAGATTTTCAGAATACAGGGATTTAATAGCCCACTGAATATTCTGATGGTCATTTCTTGATTCAAACAATTAATAGCTCATCTTGTAAAACATGCTCACCTCAAATCTGTTTGACAGTCCTTTGACTTAATTTAAAATATGCATTTCTAGCTCTCATTTTATTATGTAGCTATATGTAAATAAGTAGTTTTACAGTAATTTTTCTTCCTTTTCTACTGAAGTCTTATTTACTTTTATTTTTTCCTTTTAGGTAAAAAGAGAGATTTGTAATAGGATGTAAGAATCACACTTTGAGCAGTGACTTCATCCTCTTGGAACTGTTCTTTTCTTCCCAAGCAATTTTGGTCTTCTTTTCCTTTACATTTATCTTTTTTTTCTGTACATTTGTCATTTTAAAAATTTGCAGTAGTGTACTCATAGTGGTCACAATTCAGTTATCTCTGTATACCATATAAGAGAGTCAGGCTTCTACTTAGCAGCCCACTACAGCACCCAGGTAGTTGGATATTTTCTTTATTCTTCTATTACAGATCATCTTAAAACAAAACATAAATTTCTCTGTTGATGATTTTCTCCTGCTATAAGTAGAGAAAAAAAGGAGCTATGGTAAAACTTTGGATAATATTTACTGCTGATTTAGTAGATTCAGTTTAAATAATGGCAGAGCCATTTCAGCTATTCCAATGGAATAAGTTATAATTGCTTTCCTTCTATATGTGCTCATTCCTACTTCTAACTCTAAGCTTTTTTGTATATGAACTGGTCCAACCATAGCCTTTAAAATAATGTAGTGATTCAAGTAAGCATTTTTGAAAAATCATGTATAAGGTTAAATTTATTTTACATTGCACCTGGCCTATTCTGCCATCAGAATCTTCATACATAGATATGTTTCTTTTTGTAAAATATCATATGATAAAATGAAATTCAAGAAGAAGTTATTATGAGCAAAACTTATTAGTCTTATGTTTATTATAATGTTTACAAAATGAAATTTTGGATATAAATATGATGGGAACCTTTCATTAGTGATAATATATTTTTAAAATAGTGAACTATCTAAATTATATTTCACTCTTATTTTTTTCTCTTCTATTCACTTACATTATGGTTACAAGCATTTCAATCTTCAAACTTAATCACATGCATATTTTTATGGTATAGGAACATACATTGTTTTAAAATTTTTAAATAATTAAGAAATGAAATAAGTTGAAATAAAATCTCAGCCTTTTCTATTAATGAAATAATAAGATTATGAACATGCAAACTCAAAATGTATGCATTCTAATCTAGTTATATTTCACAGATTACTAAATATAGGTGTTCTTTTCTCTTTCAAACTTAATATTGTCTTCTAAATCATAGTAGATGGAGATTTTATGTCATTGGAAATCATCCCACTTTTTCCTTTGTTATTAGAATAGTGCATAAAATAGATTGATAAAATCTCTGTAAAATGTGTATTTCCATTTCATTAATTTCAACATAGATTTGCTACATCAGATGTTTAAATACTTGAAATTTCAACATTTTCATCACAAAAATTCAAAACCCATGTTTCTACCAAAGATCCAAAATGTCTGCTTTCCATTTAACTATTGCTATTACTAAGTATTTTCAAATCTTCCAGTATTTGCTAAACCAATTGGTGAAATGATTATTTCTTTCTAATAATTATCATGTAAATTTGATTTATATTGAAATAAAATGAATTCCATAAATTTAGTAGTCTTCCATGCTTTTATTTTGGGATTTCCTGTGCAATTCGTTCATTTTCTTTCTATCTTTTTGTTGATTTTCAGTGTTCTATATGTTTTACAAATGTATGATTTTGTCAGTTACTTTTCAAATATTTATTTTCTGTCACATTTTCAACATTGGTTATTTCTCCTTTTTTCTTTAACTTCACTTTTTAAACAGGCTATATATTTGAAGTAAGATTTTTAAGGTTTATGTTTGGTGTCATATTAGGAAAGAGCAACCCTTCCTGTATTCTAGGAAATAAGAAACCAAAAAACCACACTTTTATTTTCCTAGTACCTTTATGATTTAATTATATATATTTCAAATTTTAACACATTTGAGATTCATTTATTGGTGCTTGGTATGAGGTGGTGTAAAATATGATTTTCTTTTATCCTCCAACTATCTAGCCAATTGTCCCAGATAGTTTTTAATAACAAATTGTTGTCACCAATTTTTGTAACACTCTTTATTATTATACTAAACTCACACTTGACCATTCTATAACTCTTTATTCTGTTTATCTTTTTTTTTCTTATAAAACATCCGTATGGTTTCATTCACAGAAGCAATTTATTGTGTCTTTAGACTTCAATTAATAAGTTCTAAAGGGTGATTTTCCTCTTAAGCTGGTCATAATTTACAGAAAAGGTCGGACCTAGAAAGTATATTCCATGACAACATAAAGATGAAATCACAGAATATAGGTTATTCTACAGGACTGAGGACCCAATTTTTTTTTTTTTTTTTCACAAAAAGCAACTATTGAAGAAATGATTTGGTTAATAAAGAATACTTAGAAATCTATATTGTAAATAGAATGGGAAGCTTGCATTTTTATTACAATTTTCACTTGATTTTTCCCAACATTATCAAACTGTTGTGGCAATGGATGTAGGCCATTTTAAATCAGCACACACCACTCAGAACTGAGTGGGAGAGAGTGTGGTCTACAGTGTGAACTGTGGTCTATGGTTGGTGGCAAGGCTCCAGGATGTGTAAGTTCATTGAGGTTGGTGGGCCACACTATGGGAGATGTTTGTGTTGGATGTGGTGGGAGGTGTGGGAGGTGGGCAACATGGGAATCCCAGTGGGTTCCGTATAATATTTTAGGTAATCTAAGCACCTCTTAAAATATATGTATATATATATATAAAAATAACATTTTTGTAAGCAAATACACATATATGCATATATATTTATATATCATTTTACAAATGTTTGTATGTATTGTGAGAATTTTGATTTTTACCCATAATAAAAAAAAAAAAAAAAAAAAAAAAAAAGATGCATCTGGAAAAGAAATTTGCAAAAACTGCCTTAAGGAAGAGAACATTTAAATTTTTTTTTTTTTTTTGAGGGAGAGGAAGTAATACAGCTCCATTCTGTTGAAAGAAATCTCAAAGAAATGCAACTGATAAATTTTGAGCCATAGTTGCCTCTCCTTGTGATGCTGACACTCCATATTTACTACTTACCCGATGCTTTTTTAAAAATACATAAAGAGTTGAGGTTTTCAGCCTTGCAAAGTTCATAATTATGGATTCCAGGTGATTTTAATTGTGTGCTCCAAACAGGAAATATTTTATCAACAAAGCTATATTTCATGTTCTCTGTTAACTCTTCTTTGACTTATCTTGCCTTCCTGAACTTTGTTGAAAATAGCAAAACCATTCCTCATATTGTTAGATGTTTTAATCTTATATATAACACCAAGGTCTCAATTGCCAAATAGTGTACTCGTATGGTACAACAGGGATTAATTTCATGAGATATCCTGTTAAGAGTCCTTTGAGGCACAGAAGTGTTTAATTTTGAGGAGATTCCATTTATCTATTTTTTTCTTTTGTTGCTCATGTTTTGGGTGTAAGGTTTAAGAGACCCTTATGTACTAAAAGGTCTAGCACATATTTCCCCACGTTATCTTCTAGAAGTTTTATGCTTTTATTTTTAGGCATTTTTTTGAGTTGATTCTTATATAGGGAGTGAGATAGGGGTCCTCTTTCATTCTTTTGGTTATGAATATGCTGTTCCCCCAGCACCATTTGCTGAAAGGACTGTTCTGTCCCAGAAATATGGACTAGGTAGACTTAGCAAAAATCAGTTGACCCTAGAGGTGAGGGTCTATTTCTGAACACTCAATTTGATTCCATTGATCAATGTGTCTATCTTTATGTGAATACCATGCTGTTTTGACCCTTGTAGTATTATTATACCCTTAAAGATCAGGATGCATGAGTCCTCCAACTTCATTCTTCTTTTGTAGGATGTTTTTGGCTATTTGGGATAACTAGCTCTTCCAAATAAATTTGTTAACTGACTTTTCTATTTCTGTAAAGTAAGCTTTTGAAATTTTGATTGGTACTGCACTTAATGCATACATAATTTTGGTTAGAATTGACATCTTCATGATGTTTAGTCTTCTAAACCCTGAACACAGAATGTCCTTCCATTTGTTTACATTTTCTTTGAACATTTTTAGCAGTCTTTTGTACTTTTCTGACTACAGATCCTTTACACTTCTGGTTAAATTAATTCCTAGATATTTGAGTCTTTTTTTTTACTATTGTAAATGCAATTTTTTCTTGATTCCCTCCACATCTTGCACATTACTATTGTATGTAAATGCTACTGAATTTTGCATGTTGATCTTTTATCCTGCAACTTTGCTGAACTCGTTAGCTCTAATAGATTTGATGTAGATATTTTAGGATTTTCTAAATATGGGATCATGTCATCTGCAATTAGTGGGAGTTTTATTTCCTCTTTTCTAATTTGGATACCTTTTATGTATTTGTTTATTTTTTGCCTAATTGCCCTAGTTAGAACTTCCAGCACAATATTGCATAAGAGTGTTGACGATGGACATTCTTTTATTGTTCTTGATCTTAAAGGGAAAGTTTTCAACCTCTCCCCATTGAGTATGATGTTGCTGTGGATTTTCAAATTTGCCCTTTATTATGTTCAGCAACTTTCCTTCTATACCTATCTTTTGAAGTGTTTTTATCAAGAAAGGATGAAAGATTTTTCAAATGTCTTTATGATTGGGTGGTTTTTTTCTCCTTCAATTTGTTAGTGTGGTGTATTACGTTAATTTATTTTCTTATGTTGAATCACCCTTGCATAATAGGAATAAAACTCACTTGATTATGTTGCATAATTATTTTTATATGGTGTTGGATTCTATTTGCAAGTATTTTGTTGAGAATTTTCACATCTATGTTCATTAGAGAGATTGGTCTGTAAATTTCTTTTCTTATCTGGCTTTGGTATTGTGGTGATGTTGGCTTCATAAAATTTGTTGGGGAATTTCCCTCCTTTTCATTTTTTGGAAGAGTTTAAACAAGATTGTTATTAATTCTTCTTGAAATGTATGGTAGAATTCACCTTGAAGTCATTTTGTCCTAGAATTTTCTTTTTTGTAATATGTTTTATGACTGATTCAATATGTTTGATTGTGATTAGTTTGCTAAGTTCCTATATTTTTGTACAGCCAATGTAGGCTTTGCATTTCTAGGAATTTTTCCCAATTCATGTAATTTGTCTAATTTATTGACATACAGTTTCTCATAATATTCTCTTATGATCTTTTTTATTTCTATGAGGTCAGTTATATTGCCGCCCCTTTCATTTGTGATTTTATTTATTTGCATCATCTCTCTACCTAAGGCTTTGTCAATTTTATTGATTTTTGTCAAGAACCAGCTTTTGATTTTATTGATTTTTCTCTATTTCTTTTTTGTTGTTGTTCTCAATTTCATTTATTTCTTCTCTAATCGTTATTTCTTTCTTTCTGCTTGTTTTGAGATTGGTTTGCTGTTCTTTTTCTAATTTCTCCAATTGTTCAGCTATATCTTTGATTTTTGCCCTTTCTTCTCTTTTAATATAAGCATTTAGGACTACAAATTTCCTTCTCAGCACTGCCTTCACTGGATCCCCTAAGTTTCACTAAGCTGTGTTCTCATCTACATTCATCTTGAGATATCTACTAATTTCACTCAAAATTTCTTCTTTGACCCACTGATTGTTTAGTTGTGTGTTGTTTAGCCTCCATATATTTGCAAATTTCCCCATTTCCAGCTTATTATTGATTTCAAGATTCATTCTGTTATGGTCAGAGAAAGTACTTTGTATAATTTCAATTTCCTTAAATTTACTGAGAGCTTTGTTGTGGCTCAACATTTGGTCTATCCTAGAGAAAAATCCATGAGCACTTGAGAAGAATGTATAACCTGCTGATTTGTGGTGCAATGTTCTGTATATGTCTGCGAGGTCCATCTTGTTTATCATTGTTCACATTCTCTGTTTCTTGTTGATCTTCTGTCTTATTGTTTTATCTTTTGATGTTAGTGGCGTGTTGAAGTCTCCAGCTATTACTGTAAAGACATTTATTTCTTCTTTCAGTTTTGACAGAAGTTTTGGCCTCATGTATTTTGGGGCACACTTGCTAGGTATATAGATATTTACAACTGTTACTCTTTCTTGTTGGGTTTTCCCTTTTATTAATATATAATGGTTATCTGCATCTCTTATCAATTTTTTGCACTTAATGTCTGTTTTGCCTGACACTAGTATAGCTACCCCTGCTCTCTTTTGGTTACTATTTATGTAAAATATCTTTTTTCAACCTTTCACTTTCAGAATATTTGCATCCTTGGGTCTAAGACAGGTATCTTGCATACAGCATATGAATGTCTTGGTTTTCTTATTTAATCTGTCAGCCTATGTGTTTAGATTAGGGAGTTTATACCTTAACAGTCAATGGTATTACTGTAAAATGATTACTTACTTATTCCATTTTATTCTTTTCCTGTCATAGTCATATCTTATTTTTGTCCATCTTTTTACCTTTTTAGTTGTCCTTTCTGATAGTCTTCACTTCTACACTTTCCTTCAAACCCTTCTCTCATCTCTTTTCTTTTCTGGTTGCAGATCTCCCTTTAGAGTTTCCTACAGAACTGGATTCATGTTTATGAACTTTCTTACTTTCTGTTTATCTGTGAATATTTTAAATTCACCCTCATATTTGAAGGACACTTTTCCTGATGAAGAATTCTTGGCTAACAGCTTTGTTCCTTCAGTACCTTAATTATATCCCACTACTGCCTCCTTGCTTCCATGGTTTCTGAAGAGAAATCCATACTAAATCTTATTGGACATCCATTGTGTGTGATGTTTTGCTTTTCCCTTGCTGTTTACAAAATTTCCTCTTTATCTTTGGCATTTGACATTGTGCACATTGTGTGTCTTGGGGTAGCTCTATTTGAATTTATTTTAATTAGAATATGTTGTGTTTTCTGGACATGTATATTCATGCTTTTCTTGAGAGTTGGGAAATTTTCAGTCTTTATTTTCCCAAATACTCTTTCTGCCCCTTTCCATTCTTGTTTGCTTGTGGAATCACAGAACATGTATATTTGGATACTTCATGTTATGTTTCAACTCCCTGAGCCCCAGCTTAATTTCTTCCATTTTTTTCTCTCTGTTTTTCTCCTTTTTCAATTTCAGTTTTTCTTTCCTCTATATCTCTGATTCTTTCTTCCATGATTATTAGCCTTCCACCCTATTAATAACTCCATATATTAGTATTATGTATTTGTTATAGTTGATGGGAGAACATTCTTATATTTGTACTGTTAATCACAGTCCATCATCCACCATAGGGTTCAGTGTGTTATACATTCCCATACCTTGTACAGTACACCAAAAATGCACATTTGGTGGCACTCAAGTTCATCACAGTGTTGTCCTGTCATCACCTCAATCAATTTTAGAACATATTCATTATTGCAAAAGGAAAAATCCCATACCTTCTTATAACGCAGTTTTGTTGTCCCTTAAATTGATACAGATCATTCTTTGCCACTGGTGTGAGTATATGAAAAGCAAAAGTAAACTATAATGTTAAACATGCATTGTTGATGTTTGGCTGAATAAAGATTACATTTTTAAAATTAAACTGTAAAGTTATGTTTCAAACTGTACAACAGATGGTAACTTAAGTTTTGTTAATTATTTCATTTGTTATTATTTTTTAAAGTCTTAAAAATAGTACATTTCATTTTTGTTCACCTGAATCTAAAAGAAAATACATCAGAGAAAAAAATTGAATTCCAATGTCCATTCCTGCATTCAGCAAATATTATTGAGTTAATAATATGTGATAAGTACTGTTTTAGGCACTTTGTTAAGAGCAGTTTTTTTTTTTTTTTTTTTTTTTTTTAACAATATTCCCCATCAAGAAATTTAATGTCTGGTATGTGAGATACACAAAAAAAGAAAAAGAATGCATAAGATAATTTTTTCATGTGTTTGTGGTTTGAAAATGTTTTGTTAAAAAAGTAATACAGAGAGCAGAGTAACAAGGATCAAGGAACTCTGGGGGTTGTGGGGGGAGATGCGATTTTAAGGGTATTCAGTGGTAAGTTTCATTGACATTATTGACTCAGAAAGATTATTTTTATTAAAGAGTATGAATAAGAAAAGGTTAAAGAAATATGAATTATTGAAAAATATATCAATTTTCCACCCATCCTTAATTAAAAGCTAGTGTTTATTTTGTATGAAAAAAAAATACAGAATACTGATGACAGGAAGATATTGCCAGTTGCACTGAGTAATTACTGTTCATATAAAATAATGTTATTTTACATTTATGAGATCTACTTCAGCTCTTTATTGGTTACAATTTCCATGGAATATGTTTTTCCAAACTTTCACTTTTAACCTGGTTGTATCTTTACATCTGAGGGGGGTCTCTAATAGACAACATATAGATGGCTCATATTTTTTATCCATTCTATTAGGAAATGTCTTTTGATTAGGGCATTCAGTTCAGTAACATTCAGTGTTATTACTGTAAAGGCATTAATTACTTCATCCATTTTGTCCTTTGGCTCTCTGTTGTCATATTGTTCTATTGTTTGTCTTATCCATTAGTTTACCCTTCCTAACAATCTTCATTTCTAAACTCTTCTCCAAGTCTCTCACCCTTGTTTTTCCATTCAGGTTGCAACACTCCCTTTAGTATCTCTGGCAAACCTGGTCTTTTGGTAACATATTCCATTAGTTTTTGTTTTTCTGTGAGGACTTTAATCTCATCCTCAATTTTGAAAGACAACTTTACCGGATACAGAATTCTTGGCTTGCAGTTTTTCTTTCAGTACCTAAAATACAACATACAATTTTCTTCTTTCTTCGGTGGTTTCTGGTGAGAGGTCAGCACTTAATCTCATCAAATTTCCCTTGTATGTGATGCTTTGCTTCTTTCAGAATCCTCTCTTTATCTCTGATATTTGCCATTATGAATAGTAGGTGTCTCTGGCTAGGTCTATCCAGATTTATACTGTTTAGGGTGCATTGTCCTTCTTCATATTGATTTTTATATCCTTCATAAGATTTGGGAAGTTTTGGTTATTATTTCCTGAAATATTATTTCTGCCTCTTTTCCATTCTCTTTTCCTTCTGGGACATCAATAACGCAAATGTTCATGTGTTTCACATTGCCATTCAATTCCCTAAGACTCTGTTCCATTTTTCCCATTCTCTTCCTTTCTGTTCTCCTGTATTTACCAGTTCAAATGTTATGTCTTGAAATAAATAATCCTGTCTTCAAGCAATTCAAATCTGCTCTTATTTGCCTCTAATGTATTTTTAATCTCATCCATTATGTCTTCCATTACCACAAAGTCTGTTACTTTTCTTTGCAGGCTTTCAAATTGTTTTTATGCTCTCCCACTGTCTTCTTAATATCCTTCATTTCTTTAGTCATATTTTCTTTAAATTCTTTGAAGTGATTTCAGAGTGTTGTGTGATTATCACTAAATAATGGCATTAAATCCTATATCTCTTCAGGATATTTGGCTTGTTCTTTTGGCTAGGTCATCTCTTCCTGTTTTCTAGTATGGCTTCTAATTTTTTGTTGATGTCTAGGCATCTGAATAAGTTGATGAATTTACTCTGATAGCTTTCTCTCTTACCTATTTTTTTTTAATAGCTCTTATTTGATATTGGTTTAAATATACTCAGTCTTTAAAATTACTCAGGTTAAATTTTCATAATTGAGCTGTGAATCCCTAGTGGGGTCCAAATTTTCTCCAGGGATTGGATACAGAGTGCCATATTTGTCCATGCAATTTCCAGGCCCACCAGGAGATGGCACTAGTCAGCACATGTTTCCATTGCGTTGTTTCAGTCTCAGCTGTCCTGTGTTCCTGTACTGGACGTCCAGATCAGAGGTTCAAAGTGGACTCACTGGTCAAATTTACTGAAGAAAAACACTTTGACTGCCCCTCCCTTTTCTCTTGAAACAGGTGAGAGTGAGGAAGATATCTGCTCCCCTCTCAGTTGGCCACAGTGAGCCAGAGGTCTAACCCCAGCATATTATCTTGGCTGGGAGGGGAGCCCTTCCCAACTGCCACAGGGGTTGATAAGTCACATTTGTCATTTTAGTTTCTTCACCTCTCTGCCTCTCACCCTTCTGGGAGTTATGTAGCACTGTCTTATTCTGTGGAAACATATGTAGGTCCCTTAGAGAGCTTTTGAGCTCTTTCTCTTTTGTTTTTATTAGAGCATTTAGTTCTGCCTTTTAGTTTGTTGTCATCTTCCCACAATCCCCAGGTAACTATTTAATTCTCTGTTTTCAATTGTTGTAAGTATATAAATAGGTGTGGAATCGCCAGGCCATATGGTCATTCTTAATTAAACTTTGTGAGGAAAAACCTAATTGTTTACTACTGTGGCTTCTATATTTTATATTTCCACCATCAATGTACAAAATTTTCAATTTTTCCATATCTTTGCCAACACTTACCATTATTATTATTAAATTTAAATACCAATACAAATGGTTGTGAAATGTTTGCTCATTTTGGCTTTGATTTGCATTCTATGATTATTTATGATGGAGCATCTTTTAATCTGCTTTTTGACAATTAATATATCTCATTTGGTGAAATTCCTATTGAAATCCTTTGTGCAGTAGGTAATTGGGTTGTCATTTTGTTGCTTAGATTTGATATTATCAATAATAACCTCTTATCAGCTATTTATTTTGCAACTATTATCTACCGTCTGCAAGTGTCTTATCACTTATTATATAATATCTTTTGATGCACAAAAGATGTTAATTTTGATGAATTTCAAATTACTTTTTGTTGTTGCTGTGGCTTATACTTTTGGTGTCATATTGAAGGACCATTGCCAAATCCAAGGTCATGAACATTAAGACCATTTTATCTTCTGTTTTTTGTGGTATATGAAATTGTATATAGTTCAAATATATATTTTGATGCACTTTTTGCATATTATTTGAGGTAGAGACCCAATGTTATTTATTTCCATGAAGAAATACAATTTTTGCGACAACATTCACTGACAGAATACTCATACTCCATTAAGTGGGCTTGTCACCCTCATCAAAAATCAGGTGAGCATATATGTGTGGGATCATTACTGGACTCTCGATTCCATCCCAATATTCTATATTTATCTTTATGCCAGTACCATCCTGTTTTGGTAATGTAGGCTTTTACTAAGTTTTGAAAAATAATTATTCAAGGAATAACTTGTTTCATATAAGTTTAATGATTGACTTTTCCATTTATGTAAAAAAGATTATGAGAATTTTTATCTGTATGTCATTGAATCTAAGGATTGCTTTGGGTGGCCTTAATATATTAATATTGTTAAGTCTTCTAAACCAAAACAGAGGATGTCTTCAGTTTATTTGGGTCTTCCATAATTTCTTTCAGCAATATTTTATAGTTTTTAGTGTGCACATCTTTCTCTTCTCTGGTTAAATGTTTTCCTAGATATGATATTCTTTAAGATACTATTGTATAATATAAGATAAGTGGGATGGTGGCAGTTTGTGAGTGTACAAGGGTAAGGGTGGTGCAACAATGTGAATGGAGTTGATGTTGTTGAAGTGTGAGTGGGATTTGTGGGTAGGGTGGGAAATCCATGGATCTGGGGATAGGGCAAATGAAGGAACATGTTAATGTGTCTATGTGAACTCTGGAGAGGCCAAGGACTGTGGTTGAGAATACAATGTTAGGAATGTTCTTTTGGGACCTATGGCAGGGAAGTGTCACTGGTGCAGGGGTTGATTGTGAGGGGATGAGTGGGGATGGGGCACATCTGGGGCTTGCCACAATGAAAAATTAATGTGTTCATGTTGTCTATGGGTGTTACCTCTTTGTGTGGAAACCCACACAATATCCAACAAAATATTAAACTCCCATTCTTGAGAATCCTGCTACTTTCTTAAATACAGAGTCAAAAATCTCTAGAGTATATAAGCAATACCTAATCAAAGAAAATAAACCAATGGGCTAATACCTTGGTATTATTATTTGTATTTATGAACTTTATTCTTATAAAATTGAAACTTAGGCTAATAGCAATTAATGCCTAAGAATTACCTCATCAAAACCTCCTTGTTACTGAAATTAGGTCTCTCTCTAAGCCAAACTCACTACATTCCCCCCAGTGTGGAACATGACTCCAAGGAATAAGCCTCCTTAGCACCATGGGATTACTACAAAGTGATCACTAGTGATGCATTTGCAGAAATAACTAGACTGAAAGGGGAAAACATAAATACATAGATTTTTATGACTAAGAGATTCTAAATTGAGTTGGGAGGTCATTCCAGAGGTTACACTTATGCACATCTCATTAACTGCCACAGTAAACAAATTCTCTAACAAATGTATTCTTGCAGGCTCTAGAAATGTCCAGAAAGTACAGGGAAGGCACAGAGCCTCATGAATTCAACACCCTGCCAGTGGACCTTATATTGTAATATATGATAATATGTCTCCATATATAACAGAGTTAGACTGATTTATAATTTTCCTACTCATGAATCTTCTACCCTTTTTTTTAAAAATAATAATTGACACTATACTCATTAAATATATTCCACAGAGACTTAAATCTTCAATTTGTTCATAAGCTACTTGAGCCTTGAATATTAGCAGCATTGTGGCCAACACCTACTCTCCTTTTCTTTAGCCTTATCCAGGACAATAAACAAAATTATTATGATGTACAACTCCCATGCCAAAAGACAAAGTGTATCTACAACTGCAAGCAAAATAGTTCTTCCATCTTCCCCATAAAATTTAAGCCCTCTCCAAATCTGAAGCAAGGTGGGCAATATCATCTCAAATGCCTCAAGATTGTGGAATAAATGAACATAAAATGGGAATGCAAACACTGAACAAAGTAGACATTATTATTATAGTAATGGAAGAACTTGTATTATTCATATAAAGTTAGTGGTTGAATTAAAGTGGTTCAATTAAAGGCCATGACTCATGACAGAAAGCAGACTGCCTTGGTATGTATAGGACAGGCACCTCTTTTCTCAAGACACTAGAACAAGGGCTGGTATGAGCCTGGTAGAGAAGCATTCTGTGCTTCAAGGAGTGTATCTCGTATATGTCAGATAATGATTAACAATGTCTGTTACATGCAGGAATGTAAGGAGAACTGAACCATTAACCCTAAAGACTTGCCGACTTTAGTAATGTGCCTGTCATGTATCTATTGCCTTTGCACATGCACACATGTATTTTCTTTGTTCTAAATCTAAATAAAAGCCACAATGTTTTATTCAGCAGCACTCTCCTCCCTTTGGATGGAGGATCCCCTGACCCCGCCTATTTCTTGTTTCTTTTCTCATCTGTGGCACCGTTTTCATGGTCGTAGTTCCTGAATATCTACATTTGGCACTCAGACAAGGACCTGAAAATACTTTTCTTTTGATCAGTGTGCAGTGCACCAAGGAGCTCCTGACAAGCAGTTAAAAAAAAAAAAAGTTAAGTTGCATCCTTGGGATCATCAGGGAAATGGAGGATCAGCAGTCAAATTTTGAAGAGTGCTCTAGAGTGTTAAAAACTTTATTAAAGACACATCACTGAGCGCCCACATTATCGTGGGCTTTTCTCTCTGAGTACTCCTAATTCCCTTCCTGACTTTCTGAATATTGTTTCCCTGCCCATCTCTCTCCCTGCTCCCTAATGTTATCACCCTCCCAGGTTCCATCCTAGGCATCTGGGTACCCCAGCACCTCACTCTGGGATCTCACCCTTGGCCACAACAGTCAACAGCTCTTCCTTTGCAAATCTGTATTTCCAGTCCCAGCTCTTTTAAGGGCTCTGGCCAGTATTTCCATCTTTGTGTATGACGTCTTCCAAACGTAGCAGAAAGGTGCACAAAGGGAAGCTTTGAGATGCTGCACAGTACTCCACTAGAATTTAGAGTGTGAAAATAGTTGATTCAGACAGTTCTTGCCAATTCTTGGAGGAGGAACTACTGATTCCTGGAGGTTCCTACTTCTCCATCTTCATACAATCCATCTCCTCCCAAATGATTTTTGACAAGGATACCAAGTCCATTCAATGGGGACATAATATTCTCTTTAACAAATGGTGCTAGGAAAACTGGATATTTATAAGCAAAAGAATGAATAGGGACTCTTCCCTCACACCATTCATGAAAATTAACTCAAAATGGATCAACATATATATGAAAAACACACAGGTATGTTGTACTCAATAGTGAAAGACTAAAAGCTTTCCCTTTGAGATCAGGAAAAAGACAAGGATGCCCACTGTCACCACTGTTATTCAATAGTGTACTAGATGTGCTAGCTAGAGCAGTTAGGCAAGAAAAAGAAATAAAAATCATCCAAATAGGAAAGGAAGTAAAATATTCCCTATTCGCTAATGATATGATCTTATACCTAGAAAATCCTGATAAATCTACAACAAAGCTACTAGACATAACAGACAAGTTCAGCAAAGTGGCAGGATACAAGATTAATATGCAAAACTTATTAGCATTTCTATATACTACTAATGAGCAATCTGAGGAGGAAGTCAGAAAAAAATTCCATGTACAATAGCAACCAAGGAATTAAATATTTAGGAAAAAACTTAACCAAGGACATAAAGACCTGTACTCAGAAAACTAAAAAAACATTGCTAAAAGAAACCAAAGAAGACCTAAATACATGGAAGGACATTCCATGTTCATGGATTGGAAGACTAAATATTGTTAAGATGTCAATTCTACCCAAACTGGTTTACAGATTTCAATGCAATCCCAATAAAAATTCCAACAGCCGTTTTTTCAAAAATGGAAAAGCCAATTATCAAATTTATTTGGAAGGGTAAGGGACCTCAAATAGCCAAAAATGTCTTTATAAAGAAGAACAAAGTTGGGGGGCTCTCATTTCCTCACTTTAAAACATGTTACTTAGCTACAGTGGTAAAAAACAAAACAAAGCAAAACAAAACAGCATGATATTGGCATAAAGATAGACATATTGACAAATGGAATTGAATTGAGAATTCATAAATAGACCCTACCATCTATAGTCAAGTGATTTAAAACAAGACTGTCAAACCTACTGTCTTAATCTGCCACAGGGCTTCCAATGCAAAGTACCAAAAATAGGTTGGCTTTTATAATAAGAATTTTATTAGAGTAAAAGTTTATAGTTCAGAGGCCTTAAAATGTCCAAATCAGGGCACCATCAGAGATGCCTTCTCACTAAAGTCAATGCCACAGAGTGAAGCAAGATGGCAGGCAATCTCTGCCTAGGTCCCTGCCTTCCCCTCCAGACTCACCATTTCTTGGAGTCTTGCACCTGGGGTTCCGACCTCCTTTCTCAGTCACGGTTACTCTTCTTTCTTCCTGAATTTAGCTGTGGGCTATCAGGCATATGGCAGGGGTTGTTTCCTGAGCCTTGAGCTGCTCTGTGGGTCCAGACCCTTGGGGGCCACTTTCTGTGCCTCATGCTCTGCTAGTTCTAGATTCCAGGACCTCTGTCAGCTCTTGGGGATTCTCTGTTTTCCTGCAGTCTTCTCTTTCACATGGCAAGATCAATATGGTGACTTATATTTCCTCTGTGTTTGTCTCTCTCTGTGTCTTCATTTATATCAGGCCCAGCAAGAGAGCAGAGACTTAATCTGAATCACATTTCACTGATTCTGTCCAATCAAAAGGGTCTCACACCCACAGGAATGGATTAGTTCAAAAACATAATCTTTTGCTTTTGGGGATTCATAAAAGAACTTCACACTATCACACCCACCCAGCTGGGTCAAAAAAAGTCTATTAAACAAACAGTGTTGGGACAACTGCATATCCATAGCTAAAAGAAAGAAAGAGAACCCTATCTCACACCTTATACAAATATTAATTCAAAATGGATAAGGGCCTAAATATAAAAGCTAGAACTGTAAAACTCCTAGAAGAAAATATAGGGAAACTTCTTGAGATCTTATGGTAGGTGGTGGTTTCTTAAACCTTACACCCAAGCCACAAGCAATGAAAAAAAAAAA
>JAKSZT010040477.1:1191020-1225261 GCA_026826555.1 Tolypeutes matacus
TGAATTGTATGTACAAAGTTTGATTAGAAATTCTCTCCAAAAATCCTGAATATTTTACATGTGTGTACAAACACATGTAAGAGAGAAAAAGAGAGAGAGAAAGACACACACACAGAGGATGGATTTACATATAATACAGGAAGTTTTTACGGCTTATAAATTACCATGAGGGAAATGATTTAAGGAGGATTCCAAGGGTTTCATGGTAAGGGTGCTTTTCAGGAGGAGCCCTAGTAAAAACTCTATGGGCACTGCTGTTAATAATCTTTTCCTAGATGGGTCTGTGTTTTACCAAATGATGTTCAATAATTCTAAGCACAGCAGAAGTGCTTACAGGTGTTGAAATGCTGAGGTTTGCATTATTATCAGGGAACTATTCTAAATCAAGAATTGGGTTTCTGCAGTTGAATTCTCTAGTTTTTCTATGGTTTTGTTCTACAGTTTTAGTGGAAAGTTCTCTCTCAATCACTTCATGGTCTTTAATTCATCAGATTCTTCAGCATACACAAGAGAACATGATGGTTTATTCTCAAATTGTAAAGAAGTACCTTGTTAAGCCATATTTTGAACACAGAATAAATTTATACTTGCACCCATGTTTTTTTCTTGAAGACACAGGCAAACTAATTAACTGAAAAACATACTGATGACCACTTTCTTATACAAAAGCTTGCTCCTAACCCAAACATTTAGGTAAGCTGCCTGTGGTCCTGAATTCAGTTAGAAGTATAAGCCTTTTTATACCATATTCTTTACATAGACTATTTCTTTCCTTTTGGCAGAAAATAAATAGATCTAGAATAATTGGTTCCACTTGTCAGTTGAATGGAAATCTCAGAATGAATGTGCCTAGGCTTAGCAGGTTAGAAATTATTAGGGCATCTAAGACCAGATGCTTGTTCTCACCAACCTTCAATTAGGGGTCTGTTCACTAAATCATATTATTCCTTCACTGTAAAAAATAACATTCCATTGAAGTTACATTTTTTAGAAAACCATATTGATGAGGTGGACATATATTTTCAATTTAAGATCTCTTGTCCCAGATACACTATAACTGAATGTCTAAACTCATGTAAGTGTGTCTTTAATTAAGCAGGTCATTCTTTCATTTCATTAGGTACTTCAACTTGGCAACAGAAAACAATTTGCTTCTTAAGCAATTTCTAACAGCAGCTTCATTAAGTTATCCAAGCATTCCTGCTTCAATTTCCTTATTTCCAGACTATCTAATTCTTGAACTTCAAGCAAATATGCTAAAATTCACTGAAATTATTAGTAAGTAATTCAGGTTATTTTTCCTACATGATTAAGAGCCCTGATTTGTTAAAATTTAAAGAAAAATAATGAATTTCACTGGTTGAATGTAAATTTAGTTTGAGATTGGGATTGTTCAGATAGATTATATATAGCACAGAAAAGGTGAGGGAATTGCATAAATATATAAAGTGTGTTGGTGAAAAAGATGAGTAAACACCGTTTTTCTTAATAGACATGGAAAAGAGCTGAAATCCATTTGGCATGTGTAAATATATAAAATTTCAGTAAGAGCAAGGAAGTACAAGTACAGGTTCATTACTTAGACCTGCAAATTTATATCTTAAAGTTGATGTAATTAATTGAACCTTTCTTGCCTCTATGTATATAAAATGTGTATAAGAATAATACATTCTTAAACACTGGGTTATTATGAGAGTTATATGAATGCAAAATATTTGTATAAAGGCAGTGGTAAAATATGCACTCATTAAATATGATTTGATATGATAGTAATGCCCTAATCTACAAAGCATTGAAAAGATATATCCTGTAGTAAAACTATTATGACTTGTTCCATGTTTCCATCTATAAATATTTCCCATGTTTGAAAAATGCTATTTAATCTTTATTATTAATTTTTGTATTATTTCAGATGAATTAAGTTTCTTTTCTGTACTCTGAACTCATCTCATGCTAATGGAAAATAATAATTCTTAAGTTGACTGAATTTGTCCTCTTGGGGCTATGAGAGAGTAAGTAGTAGAGTTTCTGTTCTGTTTCTTGTTCCTGCTCTGTTACTTGGCAGTCTTAATTGGGAATGTCATCATCCATCATCTTACAATCACTGCAGCTATCTAATTGAACAACTAATGTACTACTTTCTCTGCAATTTCTCTCTCCTGGACCTCTCCTTCAGCTCCATTGTAGTTCCCTGGTTAATCAGAGACTTAGCTTCAGAGAGAAAAATACCTTCCTATGATAACTGTATAAACCAGCTCTTCACCTTCCACTTCTGGCAGGTGTAGAAATATTCATCTTGGCGTCCATGGCTTTTGACCACTGTTACCATTGTCAAGCCCTTGCACTACATGGTCATCATGAACAGGCAGAGATACTACAGGCTGATCATTGTGGTCCGGTGTGTGGGTTTTTTGTCCTCAATTTACCTTTCTGTAGCCTGTATCAGATCAATCACTACATGTGGGATGTGAAACCTCTTTTGAAACTAGTCTGCAGAGGTATTCATGTTGTTAGTATTTTACTTATCTCTAATTCGAGGATGTCAAGGGTTTTCATTTTTCCTATCCTGGTGGCTTATTACATATTCATCCTGTACAATCTTAGGACACGCTCCTCTGTAGTGTGATGAAAAACTCTGTCAATCTGTAGCTCTCACATAATGCTTGTAGGTTTGTTTTGTATGCTCTGTATCTATACTTATGTTCTACCTGCTGAGAATGAGAACAAGGACAAGAAAATCTCTGGATTTTACACTGTGAATGCCCCCATGTAAAATTCTCTCATCTATTCCCTGAAAAATGTGGAGATGAAAATTGTCACATGGAAGAAATAGTCTTGTAAGACACTTTTATAATTAAAATAAATAAGATGATATTCATTACACTTTTTTAAAAAAGAATTTAAATAAAGAGTACTGGGTAAAAAATCTTCTTCCTATTCCAAAGGAAATTAGCTCTGATGAGTAAGTTATTCATTGTTCTGTTGGCTTTATTTTAATACAGTATTTTTTCAACAATTATTTGGACTTTATATCAGCAAAAACTATCCAAGGATATGTGCAACTGTGTATTTTTATATTATATTATTTATTTATTTTTTATTATCCTTTAAAAAAAAATTTTTACAAGATACGTAGATTACATAAATGTTACTGAAAAACTATAGGGATTCTCATGTGCCCCACTCCCCACACCTCCCACATCCTCCCACATAAACATTCTTCATTAGTGTGGAACATTCATTGCAATTGATAAACACATCCTGGGGCTTTATCATTAGGCATGGACCATAGTTCACACTGTAGTCTACACTCTCTCCCACACAGTTCTGCATGTTATGTGATCACATAAAATGACCCATATATGTCATTGCAGTGTCATTCAGTAAGATCCCCAATTCCCAAAAAAAAGCCCCTGCATTACAACTATTTTTCCCTCTCCCTGCCTCCAGAGGCCCCAGTGGCCACTGGCCCACATAATGTTGTAATTTCTTCCATTGTTAGAATCACAATATGTCTATACTTGAATACCAGTAAGTCCACTCTAGTCCATATTTCTTTCTCCAGTCCTGAGGATTCTGGGAAGGTGAAGTCCACTCCATTTCTAATTGAGAGGGGGAAGATGGACAGGTCTATCTTGCTTGCCATTGCAGACTCTCTCTGTTCCTTGAGATGGTTACTGTTCATCATCATCTCCTTGTTAATTGTCCTGAGTGAGTCTAGTGAGCTGTAGAGTAGGTGTTGCAAATCCACCAAGGTTCTGGACCTAGCTGGAAGATGGAAAGCCCAAATATCATGTCTCTTAAATGTACACCTACAAACTTCAGCACCAAGTATAGGTTTAAATAGAAGGGACAGATGTGTCATGAGCAGTGAAGACATAATTGAGTCCAACTCTGTCACTCTCAGGAACACAAACTCCAAAGTAGGGCCCACCGGCAAGACACCAATCTCCACAGATATCAGCCTTGACCAGAGGACTTAGGTGTCTCCAGAACCCTCAGGAGCCCCACTTTTTGGAGTAATATCCACTTTGTCAGTCTATGAGTTCCTTCTGAGATGTACAAAACCGTTACCTCTGGGATGATCTCCCAACTCACTTTCAAGTCTCTTAGCCATATAACCCCATTTGTCTTTACATTTTCCCTGTTTTATTCGAGATCTTTTTCCAGTTGCATTGCTAGTTGGTGCTGGGTAGTAATCCCTCAGTGCCAGGGAGGCTCATTCCTGGGAGTCATGTCCCACACTGGGGGAAGGGTAATGTATTTATATGCTGAATTTCGCAAAGAAGGGCCACATTTGAGCAACAAGGAGGCACTCAGGAGGCAACACATAGGGACCCCACAACAATAGGCTGTTTCAATTTCAAGAACAAGGGCTCATAAGCATAGTTATCAATATCAAAGGCACATCAGTGATTCATTCTTCTTCGCACGTCATTGCCCCTGCACTTGGGGGACTGTTGCTGCTCCATTAGAGAATGTGACAGAGCTCTCAGGATGGGAATTCAATATTCTCTCTGTTATTGTGTGAGCCTCCACCCACTGTGACTATGTCCCATGAACATTTGAACATTTTTATATACCTTATATGTATGCCCAGGTGAACTTCCTCCTATGTATCCCCCATAATTGACACCACACACCAATGATCTTTCCCTACCACAGATGTAACCCTTCTGTGATCCAAAGCTTCCTCAAAAATGAAGCCTTTAAAATAGCCAAAAACAATTCATAGGAAAATGAAATAATAATAAGTTTAAATGTGACATATTATATATAAAAATTAAAAAAAACTAAAAATAAATCAAAAGTAAAAGATTGGGATATTAAAAAATAATGAAAAAAAATTTAAAAATTTTTGACATTTTGCATTTCATCAATGTAATATCTGGTGTCCTTTATGTACAGTGGCATTTTCTTCCATTTATTCCCCAATGTATTACTATTTTTCATTTTGTTTTCAAAGAAGTTTTAGGTCACAAGAAAGTAACATACAGAACACAGGGGACTCTCATATACCCAACATACTCCCCTTTTACTCCTTACAGTATTAATACCTTTTAATATGTGTATGGTACCTTTGTTATAACTGATACACACATAGTGAAACATAGCTACTAAACATGGCCAATGGTTTACATTATGGTTTACATTTTAGATCATATACTTTTATAAATTCTGATGATATTTAACATGGCCTGTGCCCATCTTTGTAAGATCATGTAGAACACTTCCATTGTCCAATAAGTACCCCCTGTTCAGTCTATTTCATTCCTCCCTCCCACTCCCCTAGGGACCCATGGTAATCCCCTGGTTTCACTCCTTCGATGACAAGATTCATAGTTACATGCTACAACACTAAAATCTTGACACACTGGTTCATTCTCCCCTATTAGGATCCTCACATGCTCTCAAGAGACTCTGCCTCTCTATTTGTGAACAAACAGGTCCTTCTGAGAATAGGAGTCCAAATCCTTCCAGCTCATTTTATGGATCTCCACCCACTGATAGAACACATTATGACAAAATGATCCCTCACATACTCCCTAGAAGCCTGCTCCAGTATGTCCTGTCCCGAATGCCCCCTTCCCCCATCCAACACCCTAAACCAGTAAACCTTCATTGTTGTGTTGCCATGAGAGTATTCACAACTTTGTACTTTAAACCACGTACACAAAAACCCCAGTGCTCACCAGGTCCCTCTTCCAACCCTCCCGCCAGTTCCCTGGATCTTCTAACCCACTCTCCCCAATCTACCTACCTGTCAAAACTGCACCCCCAACCCAATAATGTCACTACCCTCCTGTCATATTCCTTCAATACACAGCTTCACACTTTCACCTTACCATGGATTTCATTTTTCTTTCTCATTATGTCTTTGGATATTTGGGGCTTCTAACCCATCCAAATAATTTTGTATTACATTTTTCCAATTCACAAAAAAATGCTGTGTTGATTTTAATTGGGATTGCATTAAATATGTAGATTAGTTTGGGTAGGATAGACATGTTAATAATGTTTAATCTTCTTATCCAAGAACAGGGAATATTCTTCCATTTATTTAAGTCTACTTTGATTTACTTTAAAAGTGTTGTATAGTTTTCTGTATAGAAGTCCTTTACATCCTTAGTTAAATTTATTCCTAGGTATTTGATTCTTTTAGTTACTATTGTAAATGGTATTTTTTTTCTTGATTTCCCCGCAGATTGCTTGGTATGGGTGTACAGAAATGCTACTGATTTTTGAGATTTGATTTTACGGCCTGCGACTTTACTGAACACATTTTTAAGTTCTAGAAGTTTTGTTGCAGATTTCTCAGGGCTTTCTAAAAATAGTGAAATTTTTACTTCTTCTTTTCCAATTTGGATGCCTTTTATATCTTTTTCTTGCCTCAGTGCTCAAGCAAGGACTTCTAACACAATATTAAATAGGAGCGGTGATAGTGGGCATTCTTGTCTTCTTCCTGATCTTAGAGGGAAAGCTTTTAGGATTTCACTATTGAAGATTATGATAGCTGTGGGTTTTTCATATATATCCTTTATCATGTTCAGAAAGTTTCCATCACTTCTTATCTTTTGGAGTGTTTTTATCAGGAAAGAGTGCTGAATTATGTCAAATGCTTTTTGTGTGTCTATAGAGATGATCATGTGATTTTTTTCTTTTGATATGTTTATGTGGTGTTTTACATTGATCAATTTTCTTATGTTGAACCATCCTTGCACATCCAGGATGAAACTCACTTGGTCAAGTTGTATAATTTGTTGCTGTGTTGTTGGATGTATTTAGCAAGTATTTTGTTGAGCATTTTAGCATCCAGGTTTATTAAAAAGTTGGTCTTTAATTTTTCTTTCTTGTGGCGTCTTTGTTTGACTTTGGTGTTAGGGTAATGTTGGCATCAAAGAATGAGTTAGGCAATGTTCCTTCTACTTCTCTTTTTAGGAACAGTTTATGCAGGTTTGTTGTTATTTCTTTCTCTAATGTTTGGTAGAATTCACTTGTGAAGCCATCTGTTCCTGGGCTCTTCTTAGTTGCGAGGTTTTTGATAGCTGTGTCTATCTCTTTCCTTGTAATTGGTCTGTTGAGTTCATCAATTTCTTCTTTCATCAATGCGGGCTGCTTGTGAGTTTCTAGAAATTTGTCCATTTCCTCTAAATTATCATTTCTTGGCATATAATTTCTCAAATTATCCTCTTATGATACTTTATTTCTGTGGAGTCAGTTGTGATATCCCCTTCATCATTTCTTATTTTGTGTATTTGCATCTTTTCTCTTTTTTTGTTAGTCAGTTAAGGGTTCTAGTGCTTTCTTATTTTCTATCTCATTTAGTACTGGTATGTTCCTTATTTCCATCTTTCAACTTCGTTTGGGGTTTTGCTGTTGTTTTTTTCAAATTCCTCCAGGTGTGCACTTAGGTCTTCAATTTTAGCTCTTTCTTCTTTTTTGGTATATGCATTTATGGCTATGAATTTACCTCTCAGTATAGCTTTTACTGAATCCCATAGGTTTTGGTATGTTGTGTTACAATTTTCATTCATTTCAAGGTAGTTATGATTTTCTCTTGAGATTTCTTCCTAAACCCACTCTTTGTCTAAGAGTGTGCTATTTAACTTCCATATCTTTGTGGCTAATCTGGTTCTCTGGCCCTTACAGATTTCCAGTTTCATCCCATTGTGGTCAGAGAAATTACTTTATATTACAATCTTTCTGAAATCATTGAGATTTTTTTCTGTGGCCTAGCATGTGGTCTGTCTTGAAGGATGATCCATGTGCACTAGAGAATAATGTATATCCTGCTGTGTTTGGGTATATTTTTCTGTATATCTATTAGATACAGATCCTCTAATGTATTAATCAAAGTCTTTGTTTCTTTATTGATTCTTTATCAAGATGTTCTGTCTAATGGTGATAATGGTGCATCAAAGTCTCTCACTATAGTTGTAGAGGCATGTATTTCTCCACTTAGTTTTTCTAGTGTTTGCCTCATAGATTTTGACGTGCCCCTGTTAGGTGCATCGATGTTTATGATTTTTCTTTCTCCTAGAAAGATTATGCCTTTCACTAATATATAGTGTCTATGTCTCTTAGAATAATTTTGTATTTAAAGTCTATTTTATCGGATATTAGTATAGCTACTCCTGCCCTTTTTGAGTTATTGTTAGCTTGTAAGATTTTTTCCAGACATTAACTTTCAGCCGCCTTGAATCCCTGGGTCTAAGTTGGGTTTCTTGTAGACAACATAGACATGGGTCATATTTCCTTATCTATTCTGCTGATTTGTGTCTCTTGAATGATGAGTTTAATCCATAACATTCAGTGTTATTACTTTCAAGTAATTACTTACATTAGCCATATTTTCTTTGGGTTTATGTATGTCTTATGTTGGTTTTATTTATCTTTTTGTTTTTTTAGTTGTTCTTGCACTCTCCTGCAGCCCTCGCTCTCCTGATATTTCCTTTCAACCTGCAAACCTCCCTTTAGTATTTCTTGAAGAACAGGTTTCTTATTGGCATAATCTCTTAATTTCTGTTTATCTGTTAATGTTTTTTTTTTTTTTATTGTGGGTAAAAATCAAAATTTTCACAATACATACCAACATTTGCCAAATGATATATAAATATATAAGCATATATGTGCATTTGATTACAAAAATGTTATTTTTATATATATATATATATATAAATATATTTTAAGAGGTGCTTAGATTACCCAGATTCTAGCAATGGAAGAAATTATAACAGTGAGGTGGAGCCAGTGGCCATCTGTTAATGTTTTGAACTCTCCATCATTTTTGAATGACAACTTTGCTGGATGGAGAATTCTTGGCTGTAAGTTTTTTTTTTTTCTTTTAGTACCTTGACTATGTCATACCATTGTCTTCTTGCCTCCATGGTTTTAGATGAGAAATTAGCACTTTAGCTTATTGAGCTTCCCTTGTATGTGGTGGTTTTCTTTTCTCTTGCTGTTTTCAGTATTTTCCTTTTGACTTGAGCATTGCTCAGATTGATGACTATATGTTTTGGAGTAGGCCTGTTGGGATTTATACTTTTGGGGTGCGCAGTGCTTCCTTGACTTGTACTCCATCTCCCTCAATAGTGTTGGGAAGGTTTCTACCATTATTTCTTCCAACACTCCTTCTGTTTCCTTCCCCATCTCTTTTCCCTCTGGGATGCCTATAATGCTTATATTTGTGCATTTTGCATTGTTATTCAAATCCTTAAGACCCTGCAGGATTTTTTCTATCTTTTTATCTATCTGTTCTACTATCTGCTTGATTTCAGATGTACTGTCTTCCCAAAACTAATTCTTTCCTCCACCTGTTCAAACTTAATATTAAGTGCTTCCAGTTTCTTTTTGATTTCTTGAATTTTGCCATTCATCACCATCATATCCATTATCTTTTGCATACATTTACAATTTCTTTAGTATGTTCTCCCAGTGTATTCTTAATATCCTTAATTTCCTCATTCGCTTCCTTAGGTTGGTCGATGATATTTCTTTGGTAACTTTGATTAGTTGTTCAATGTTCTGCACCTCTTCCTGATATTTAGTTTGTTCATTGGACTGGGCCATGTCTTCCTGTTTGTTAGTATGGTTTGTAATTTTTTGTTGCCCTTTGGTCATCTTTTTATCTTGAAGGGTTTATTCAGTTGATTAGCTTCTCTCTTTACTCTAGGGTTTTATTTAATTGCAGTTTCTTGTGTGTGTGTTAAGTTTTCTCTTTGACACATTGTTCTTATTCTCTTTCATTAGTGTTGTCTATGTTTCCTTGGAGAAAGAAATTGGGCCAGAGAAAGTGAAAAAGGTAAGAAAATTGAAAGGTAATAGTAATAATAATAGTAATTGTTAGAAGAGGAACCATTTAAGACTTTGGAAAATTAATATTTAAGCCATGTAATCAGTGTAGAGTAATAAGAATAAAAAAGTGGGGTACCAACAATGAAATGGGAAACCAAATAGAGAAAAGTATATAGAATGATAAAGGCCAGTATGATGAAGAGTGAGAGAATAAGAAAAGAAAGGACAGAAAGAAAAAAAGGTTAATAAAAGAAAGAAAACAGGGTAGATGAGGTAGAAATAAAATCCAGAAAAACTAAGGACTAAACAAAGATAAGTGGAATGTAAGAAGAGCAATAGAAAACCTCTCACCTGAGAAGATAGAATGATGAGGGAAGGAAAAGAGATAGCATTGGTATAAAAATTGCTATACACAGAAAAGGGGAAATGAAGGAAGAGGAAACACTGTAACCAAGAATCAAGCTAGCAGCACCTTGAGGAATTTATCTCTTCACCCCCCTCCTTCCAGATTGATGCCCTAAACCTCCTACTCTGTGGGTTCCCAATACAGCTCATTCAGACAGGATATTGCTCCAACTCAGCTGTTTTTTTGTGAAAGAGATCTGCCTATGTTCCTTTGAAAGAAAAAAAAAATTAGGACCAGAAAAAAGGAAAGAGATAGGAAGACAAAAAGAATAATAGTAATGGTAATAGTAAAATGTAGCGGAGCAAATGTACAAGACCTAGGAAATTGAAAAATTAACATGATTAAGAAACCCAGAGGAATAAGATCATGAAAGTGGACTCGAAACAATGAATCAAGAAACAAAACAGAGAGAAAATATAGAGAATATATTAAAATACTGGAATATTAAGAAGAGTGGAAAAGAAAGCAGAAAATAAAGAAAAAGTGAAAAAGAGAAAGTATAGAGAAAAAAAAAGGTGAGAGGTAGAAATACAAACAAGAAAAATTGGAGATGAAATAAAATAGGTGGAATGAAGGAACAACAATGGAAAACAAAAGATATACAGATGAAGGAGTGAAAAGAAATAGCATAGGTAGAATAGATCAGTAATGAAAAGAATAAAAGGAAAGGAAAATAAAAGAATAATAAACAAGCAGGGAAAAAAAGGGGGGGATATAAAACAAGTAAGAATCAAGACAGCAACAACTCATTTAAAACAGAAAAAGGAGACCGAAGAAAAATTAATAATAAACATGGAAAAACAGCCTTCTTAAACACCTAAGGATCTACTCAGGCTGCTGGCGTTCCTCAATCACTCACTCTGCAGCCTGCCCTCTGCAGGTTTTGAACTGGGTTTTAGTAAGTAAAGTAAAAGAAATAAAATAAAATGACCTTAAAAAAAAAAAAAAAGAGAGATCCAAAAAAAGCTAATACAAAGAAAATGTCTATAAGTTCCTTGTCATAAACTTTCAGCTGGATACCTGATAACCTGTTGGATCTCTTCTCAAGGAATAGCCAGAAATTGATCCAGGGAACTCATATATGCTAGGCAGGAATTCTTTCACTGAGCTATTTCCAGTCCTTGGGTTGATTTGCATTTCAGAAGTCTGTCCACCCCTTTTCCTTAGGGCAGGTTAGATTCCCTACAGTCAGCTGGAGTGGCACTGATCACTGCCTGTCTCTGCCTTCTAACTAATGCAATTCTTCCCTTTACCTAGGTGGCTGGGCATGACAACCAGCCTGAGGCAATCCCCCTGCTTTCTCACTGTCAAGTTGGGGCCCCTTCTGGTATTCAAGGGGGGCTCAGCTGGCTAAACTCACCACAAAAAAATCACTCTCCAATCTCCCAGACCCCTCTTCCTTGCAGGGAATCTGCTGTCATATTCCCATTTGGAGAAGTGAGCTAGGTTCTCCACCTAGTCTATCCACCCTGAGGGCTGACTATGTGTGCCCCTTCCAGCCACTGAGGTAAGCAACCCCCGATTATTCCTGGCTTCCCTATCTATCCAGTACCCTCCTAGATGGCTCAGAGTCCCTTCCCGTGGAGGTAGACATCTACTCTACTTTCAGTTAGATACAATTCACTAGGAGATTTACCCTCGCTTAATATCTCAGGGTTGGGGAGGGGAGCCTTTCCTGGGAGCTGGGAGGATTAATAACTCACAATTACTCATTTTGGCTTCTTTATGTCTCTGACCCTCACTCTTCTGGGACTAGGTAACAAGTATCCTGGTTTGCTATGTCCCAAAGCAGGCTCCCATGACAGCCTCTGGCTTTTTCTTTGTTGTTTTAGTGAAAGCTAAGAATTATATGTCTAACCCATTGGCCATGTTCCCACAATCCCACAATTGTGTATTTATGTGTGTTCACAGTATGGAAGGGTTTGGGTTTCTTGAGGGGAGGTCTTGTGTACAAAATCCCATCAGGGAGAATGTTATGCTACATATCCATGAAGTTTTTAATTATCATTTACTTAGTGGGCCAAAATATTTATTGGCAGAGAATATGAGGAAAATATGTATAAAGTTCACACCCAAAAATGAATATATCTAATATTAAAGAGTAGTTGTGCAGTGAAGGGATGTGACAGGGTTGTAGTGATATTATTGGTTTGGGCAGTGCAAGTTTGAATGGGAGGTAGGGTAGGAAGGGTGGGTTGGATGGTCCATGGAACTTGGGGGAGGGTTGGGGGAGGGTTGGGGGAGGGAGCAGGTGAACACTGGTGATTGGTGGATATGTGGTTGAAACTACAATGTTGGGAAAGCTCTTTTGGCAATCTGACAAAGAAGGATTATTGGTTTAAGGTGTTGGATGGGGAAGCATTTGGGACAGGGTGCACCTGGGGCAGTCCTCTAGAGAATGTGCGAGTGATCATTTTGTCATTGTGTGCTGTACCAGTGGGTGGAGACCCACACAATGAATGGGAAGGAGTTGGACTCGCATCCTGGGATATGTTCTCAAACACAAGGCGGGGATGTCTCTCGAGAGCATCGGCAGTTTCTAAAAGGGGAGAACAAACCAGTGTGTCAAGCCCTCAATGTTGTTACAAGTAACTATGAATCTTGTCTTTCAAGGAGTAAAGCCTGGTGGTCACCGTGGGCCCCTAGGGGAGGGGAGGGAGGAATAGAATAGATGGAAGAGAGGGTAATTAGGGGGCAATGGAAGTGTTCTGCATGGTCTTGCAATGTTGGATACAGGTCATGTTAAATTTCAGCAAATTTTTTAAAAAATTTATGGACTACAATGTAAACCATACTGTAAACCACTGACCATGCATAGTAGCTATGTTTCAATTTTTGCACATCAGTTCTAACAAATGTACTATTCATACATAAAAAGGTTATTAATATGGGAAAGGGCTAAAGGGTAAGGATGTTAGGTATATGGGAGTCCCCTATATTCTGTATGTGACTTTACTGTGACCTAAAACTTCTTTGAAAACAAAATGAAAAAAAGTAAGACACTGGGGAAGAAATGGAAGATAATATCACTGTACATACAGGACAAGAGATATTACAGTGATGAAAGGCAAAATGTCAAAAAAAATTTTTAAAAATATTTTCCTTTATTTTTTTAATATCCAAATTTTTAAATTTTAATTTTTCAAAATTTTTATGTATTTTATTTATGTTGAAACTTATCATTATTATTTCATTTTCCTATTATTTGTATTTGGTGATAGTCTTTTTTTTTTTTTTTTTTTTAAAGATTTTATTTATTTATTCATTTATCCCCCCCTTGCTGCTTGTGCTCGCTGGGTCAGCTAACCACATTGTGCGGGCGGGCTTGCCTTCACCAGGAGGCCCTGGGAACCGAACCCGGGGCCTCCCATATGGTAAACGGGAGCCCTACTGATTGAGCCACAGCCGCTTCCCTGGTGATAGTCTTGACTTCATTTTTAAAGAAGTTTTGGACCACAGAAGGGTTACCACTGTGGCAGGGAGGATAATTGGTGTGGGGTGTCCACAGTGGGTAGAGATTCACACAATAACAAAAAGGGTATTGAATTCCCATCCTGGTAAGCTCTGCCATATTTTCAAATGGAACAGCAACAATCCCCTGAGTACAGGGAAAATGATTTGTGAAGAAGGATGGTCTATTGATGGGCCCTTGATATTGACAACTATGCATATGAGCCTTTGTTTTTGAAATTGCAACTTAGCCTAGTGTTATAGGGTGCCCAAGAATTATCTCCTGACATCCTCCATGTTGCTCAAATGTGGCCTATCTCTAAGTCAAATTCAGCATATAAATTCATTACCTTCCCCCCGCTTGGGACATGACTCCTGAGGATGAGCCTCCCTGGCACTGAGGGATTACTACCAAGCACCAACTAGCAACACAACTGGAAAAAGACCTTGAATAAAAGGGGAAACAGGTAAAGACAAATGAGTTTATATGGCTAAGAGATTTCAAAGGGAGTCTGGAGGTCATCCCAGAGATAATGCTTATTCATGTCTCAGCAGGAACAAATAGACTGTCAAAGTAGAGACTACCCAAAATAGTGGGGCTCCTGAGGGCTCTGGACACCACCCAAGCCCTACTGTCATGGCAGATAGCTCCAGAGTTTGGTGCCTTGCCAGTGGGACCTACTTTGGAATTTGTGCTCAAGTGTGTGACAGAGTTCGACTCAGTTGTGACTTCTCTACACATGCCTCTTCTGTCCCTGATATTTGAACCTGTAGTTGGTGCTAGATTTGGTAGGTGTACACCCAAGAGACTTGAATCTTTGGGCTGTCCATGTCCCAGCTGGACCCTGAGCCTCAGCAGAGTTGCAACATGTACTCTCCAGTTCATTGGACTCACCCAGGGCAACTAACAAGGAGGTGAGGATGGACAACCACCATACCAGGGAACTGACAGCGTCTACAAGTGCAAGCAAGTTTGAAGAACCCTCTCAATTAGAGATGGAATGGGCATCACCATCCCATAATCCTCAGAACTGGGTAATAAAATATGGACTAAATTGGATTTCCTTTATTCTTCTATAGACTTACTGTGATTCTACCAATGGAAATAATTATATCATTGAGTGGAGACTGTGACCATTGGAGGTGCTGAAGGCAGGGAGAGGGAAAAAGAGGTGTAAGGGTTCACTTTCAGGACTTGGAATTGTCCTGAACAACATTGCAATGACAGATACAGGCCATTATATATCCTACCTTAACCTACAGAATTTAGTGAAAGAGAGTGTAAACTACAATGTAAACTATAATCCATGCTTAGTGACAATGCTCCAAAATATGTTCATAAATAGCAATGAATGTACCACACTAATGAAATAAGTTGTTAATGTGGGGAAAACTGAGAGGTGTGGGGAGTGGGACATATGGGAATCCCTTATATTTTTTATGTAACATTTTATGTAATCTAAGTATTTTTTAGAAAAAAAAATTAAAAAATAAATAAAGTGAAAAAAAAAAGATATATTTCCTAGTTCTTTCTAATGTTCATTTTACATCCTTTAGCCCAATTATTGATGACTGCAAGAACATCTGTGGAATGAGTGTATAGAATAATTTGATCAATTGTTTTACCAAACACAAGAGTATAAACACAGACTAATAAAGAAATATTTGGGGTAGGTAATATGTAATTTTAATAATTTTGCACACTGGTGTATTATTTATTATATTTAAAATATTTAAATCAAACATTCTGAATTTTATTAAATGAATATCTTAATCCAGTATATAAACATTCATATTAAAGAGACATATAATTCAATCCTAAAGTAGTGAGTAATCACCAGGCCTGAAGAAGATTAGAAGTTTTTGGTAGAGCATAAGGGAAAGATTAGAGTCCACATTAAGTTGTGTATGACACAGTTCTATACAAATTCCTGCCTTTGTCACATCATATACTTTTTAACCATCACTCTTTTCTTCATACCTATATTTGCCTTCATACCTATATCTGCTTCTGTTGAGATATACTACTTAGACATCTATACATTATTCTTATATTCTCTCAAAGATCTATATTCTATATATTTTGAAGTCATTTTAATTTCAGTAATCCCAACATAAACCATCAACATTCTCTGGACAATCTGATTTTATTGAATATCTCTTGGACTAACTTTTTCATCTGAAAATGTTACTGTTTTATTTTATTTGTGTTCAGATATTTAAATTAAAATGAACCATCAACTGAGTTGGTTCTACCTTAAGGAAAAGTGAGGTAGTGTCTGTTTTACTAATCCTCTTTATTCAAGGAATTTGGAATATATCAGATGAGTATGCAGGGTCCTTATGCTAGGCTCGTAATCCAGTCTGGCTTATATATCGTCTGAGTGATGAGAATATGTTCTCATACATAGGGTGCATGATGTACAGTGTGTATTCTAGAAATCCAGAGCTTAAGTTCTCTAATCAGATAGAACACTTAAGATAGTCTAGCTGTTTCATCATGCTCATAAGCCACATTAAGTTCCAAGATCATTACTTGGTATGGCTTATAATAAAAAGTGTTCTATATTTTGTTGTGCAGTTACTCTTCCTGATGGTTAGTCTAATGTGTCAACTTGTCCAGATAATGGTACCTAGTTGTTTGGTCAAGCACTGGGCTAATTGTAATAAAAGGGCATTTCATGGATTTAATCATCAGTGAGTTTATTACATACATGGCTGGTTACATCTACAATCAACTAAGGAGATTGCCATCATCAATCCAATCAGTTGAAATCATTAAAAGAGGACATGATTTCAACAGTCACAGAAGAATTCCATTCTCTATTTCAAACAGCCTGCATCTCCTGGGAACTCAATAAAGACCTCCATTAGAACCCCTGGTTTGCAGCGTGGCTGGCAGAATTTGCACTTGTGCATCCATATGGTCTTGTGAGACAGTTTTATAAAAGCTCATACTATTTACAGATAATGCCTGTCAATTCTGTTTCCCTAAAGATAGCTGATTAATACAGCTTGGTACCGGGAGTAGTTTATGAGAAACAGAATCTTAAAAATGGGATTTCTGAATGGTTCTGGGATGTTTGCAATTGGATCTCTACTCTGATTAGATTCAAAGGCACTAATGACTCCCTTTCCAATAATCAAGAAGCCAGTGAGAGTCCATATCATACTTTGGAAATAAAGATACACAAAATATCACCACTCAGTATGACTACTTCCATACTTACAAAAGACAAGGATCTTGGTGAGAATGTTTTTACCACCTTAACAGAATTTTGTGGAGTTAAATGGTACAATCATGTGGCTGGCTCTTCCTATATACACTGGGTACGGTTTAGAAAACAGAAAGGGATGAGCTGAAAGCTTATAATTTGCTTCTTAAGAATCATAGGAATGACATGAAAGTTTCTATGGGTATTCTGAAAGAAAATCTTGTTTTGTGCAGTGGCAGACTTGAGATCTCTTAAAACCAGACTCACAGTCCCATTAAACAACTAGCATAGTTACAATGGAAACTAAAATCTCAGCCTTGCAGTGTGCCTGCTGTTAAAGTGAAAGCATTGATTGGAAAGGAGTAAAACCCTGGGGATATCGGTGGGGATATTGAAGCCCTAAATTCTGCTGAGACTGCCAGATAAACCTGTTCTCCTCCCAGCTTTCTCAAAAGAGACCTACAGCCTTTTACCAGGGTATCTATGCATTAGGAAATAAGAAATGATCAGATATTTGAAGGATTATTAGACACTGGCTAAGAAGTGACATTAATTCCAGGAGACCAAAACATCACAGTGGCCCATCAGTCAAGAGTATGGGCTTATGGAGGTCAGGTGATCAATAAAGCTTTGGTTCAGGTCAGTCTCACAGTGGTTGCTGTTGGCCCCAGACTCATTCTGTGGTTATTTCTCTAGTTCCAAAATGTAAATTTGGAATAGTCATACTCAGTAACGGACAAAATCCTCACATTGGATTCCTGACTTGGGGAGTGGTAGGAAAGACTAAGTGGAAGCCACTAGAACTGCCCTTACCTAGCAAAATAGTAAATCAAAACAAATACCAGATTCCTGGAGGAATTGTAGAGATCAGTAACACCATGAAGGATTTGAAGGATGTGGAGGGGGTGGGGTGGTTCCCACCATATCCCCAATCAACTCTTCTGTTTGGCCTGTGTAGAAAACAGATGAATCTTGGAGGATGACAGTAGATTATCATAAATATACCCAAGTGGTGACTTCAGTTGCAGTTGTTCCAGATGTGGTATCATTGCTTGAGCAAGTCAACACATCCCCTGGACCTGGTATGCAGCTATTGATCTAGAACTTTTTTTTATAACCTTGATTATATTTATTCCTAGACATTTAATTCTTTTAGTTGCTATTGTGAAAAGAATTGTTTCTTTTTTTAAACAAATCAATGTAATTGATTCATATTACTAAAATATAAATCCATCCGCAGTGTACAATTAATGGTGTTTGGTATTATTATAGTCGTGCATTCATCACTTTGATCATTTTTAGAGCATTTTCATCATTCCAATAATAATAATAAACCACAAATAAAAAATGCTCATCACCTCTCAATCTCTCTATGCAGTACATATATGCTATTCTGTTTCCTTCTCTACAGTATATTTGTATTTAAATTTTGTAAAAATAGACTTATAGATAAAATATCATGCATATTCATGTTTTACATGGAATTTCACTATGCTATACAGTCCCATGTTACATTTTTTTGCTTACCTTCTAGTAATAAACATGACCATAGACTTTATCCCTTTCAACCACTGTCACATGCATATAATAGCTCTGCTATGTACAAACACTATGATTTGCTTTAACCATTTCTATTCATTTCCAAAGGTTTACAAAGAACATTTGCACCAATTCTGCACAGATTAACCCTAAGCTTTCCATTCTCTATCCTCATTCTATTTTCTGCTGACGTATATTTTAACTATTAACTCCACAAATTTACATTATATATTTAGCTCATAATAGCACAATCATACAGTATTTGTCTTTGTGTCTCATTTGCTTCACTCAACATAATTTCCTCCAGGTTCATCCATGTTGTCACATGCTTCGTAACTTCATTTCTTCTTAACACTGCATAGTATTCCATGGTATGTATACACAATTTGTTTATCTATTCATCAGTTGATGGACACCTGGGTTGTTTCCAACTTTTGGCAATCATGAATAAAGCTGCTGTGAACTTTGGTGTGTAGATGTCTATTCATATCCCTGATCTCATAATCCTGGGTGTATGCCTAGTAATGGTATTGCTGGGTTACATTGCAAGTTTATATTCAATTTCCTTAGGAACAGCCAAACAGTCCTCCATAGAGGCTGTACCAATCTACTTTTCCACCAAAAGTGAATAAGCATTCCTATCTTTCAATATACTCTCCAGGATTTACAGTTTTCTGACTGTTTTATAGTGGTCAGTCTAATGGGTATGAAATGATATCTCACTGTAGTTTTTATTTGTATTTCCCTAACCACTGGTGTTGTTGAACAGTTTTTCATGCTTTTCTTCATGATTTGTATTTCTTCTTTGAACAATTGTCTTTTCAATTTTTTTGCCGTTTTTTAATCTGGTAGTTTGTCTTTTTATTGTTGAGGTGTATGATCTTTCTATATATCACAGATAATAACCCTTGTTGGATATGTGATTGCCAAATGTTTTCTCCTATTGAGTCAGCTGCCTACTCACCCTTTTGACAAATTTATTTGAGGTGCAAAAATGTTTAATTTTGAGGATGTCCCAGTTATCTATTTTTTTCTTTTTTTTTTGTTCGTGCTTTGGGTGAAAGTTTTACGAAGCTACAGCCTACCACAAGATCTTGAAGATATTTTCCTACATTTTCTTCTAGTAGTTTTATGGTTTGGATTTTATATTTAGGTCCTTGATCCATTTTGAGTTAATTTTTTTATAAGTTGTGTGATACAGTTCCCCTTTCTTTCCTTTAGATATAAATATCCAATTTTGGCAGCACGTTTGTTGAATAGACTCTTCTGGCCCTGCTGGGAGGATTTGACAGTCTTGTGAAAAATCATTTGACTGTAGATATTAGGGTGTATTTCTGAGTTCTTGATTCAGTTCCACTGGTCAATCTGTCTGTTTTTATGCCAGTGCCTTGCTGTTTTTACCACTGTTGCTAAGCTTTATGCTTCAAGGTCAGGAAGTGTGAGTTCTCTAAACTCATTCTTCTTTTTAACATACTTTTGTCTATACCAGGCACATTACCCTTCCAAATAAATTTGATAATGGTCTTTTCCACTTCAGCAAAAAGGCTGTTATGATTTTTATTGGTAAATCAGTTTGGGTAGAATTAAAGTCTTAACAATATTTAATCTTCCAATCCATGAACACAGAATGTTCTTCGATTTATTTAAATCTTCTTTGATTTCTTTACAAATATTTTGTAGTTTTCTGAATATAGGTCTTTCATGCTGTTGATTAAATTTATTCCAAAATATTTGATTGTTTTAGTCAATATTATAAATGGATTTTTTGTGTGTGTGATTTCCTCTTCAGATTGCAAATCAGTAGTGTATAGAAATGCTGTTGTTTTTGTGTACTAATCATGTATCTCACCACTTTGCTGAACTTGTCTATTAGTTCTAACAGCTTTGTTGTGGGCTTTTCAGAATTTTCTTGACATAGGATCATATCATCAGTGACTAGTGCAAGGTTTACTTCTTCCTTTCCTGTTTGGGTGTCTTTTATTTCTTTACCTAGGCTAATTGCTCTAGTTAGAAATTTCAGCACAATATTGAATAACAGTGGTGACATGGGTGTCCTTGTCTTGTTCCTGATCTCAGTAGAAAAGCTTTTAGACTTTCACCTTGAGTGTAAGGCTAACTGTAGGTTTTTCATATTTGGAAAGCTTCCTTCTATTCCTATCTTTTCGAGTGATTTTTTTCAAGAAAGGGTGCTATATTTTTTTCAAATGCCTTTTCTTCATCAATTGAAAGAATCATATGATTTCTCATTTTCAATTTACCAATGTGGTTTATTACACGAATTGGATTTCTTGATTTGAACCACCCATACATATCTGGGATAAAGCCCACTTAATCATAGTGTATAATTCTTTTGATGTGCTTTTTGATTCGGTATGCAAATATTTTGTTAAGGACTTTCCCAGTTGTATTCATTAGGGATATTGGTCTGTAATTTTGTTTTTTTCACATTATCTTATGGTTCAGGTATTAAGGTGATGCTGGCATCATAGAATGAGTTTAGCAGCATTTTTCCTGTTCAAAGTTTTGAAAGCGCCTGAGCAAGATTGGCATTAGATTGTCTTTGAATGATTGGTAGAATTCACCTGAGAAGCCATTTGGTCCTGATGTTTTCATCTTTAGGAGAATTTAGATGACTGCTTCAATCTCTTTACTTGTGATTAGTTTGATGAGGTATTCTATTTCTTCTTGGTTCATTATAGTTTTATTTTATAAAATCTCATACTATTTACAGATATCTCTTGTCAATTCTGTTTCTTTAGAGAACCCTGACTAATATATTCTTCTTACTAGAATATCAGCAAATTTATATAACATTCCCAGAGGAGTTGAGCAGTTTACTAATCAGAGGTTGTCATCAGACACTCTAACTTTGAAATTCAATTTTAATTTGTCTGCTGCATTGTCTTTCTGGTAACAGAAGCATCTGTTGTTTCTGTAATAGTAACCGATTTCAACAAAGCATTGTAATTTAATACTCTCATCAGCTGGAGCTTCCTATTAATGAGGTGGAAGAGAGAGACAGAGATCAGTAATTTTCTATCTGAAGGAAAATATGAGCTTGGCTGTAGCTTTGTTGTTGAGGAACAAAGATGTTCTCTGAGTTCACTTTTTCTCAAAGGAAGGAAGAAGTTTGGCAGACACAGTGTTCTTGGTGCATAAATTTCCTCCCAGTTTGCCCGTGGTAACAATCTTTCTGATAAATATAATTTCAAGATTTCTTTTAGCATTGCATTCCCCAAACATTTTAAGGTTATTGTGTTGCTTACTTTACTTTTATTTATCATCACCTCCTTAACATTGAAAAGTCTATGAAAAATTGCTGAGATGACCTATGTCAAATAACGTCACAGCATCACAATTACACCTAAAGTTTTACTTAAATATATTTATTTTCTTCCAATACTGAGCCTTTTCAATAGGTCCAGACTTTCTTGACCTATTCTTTTCTTGGAATAGCTACGATTCATAGCTCTTCCTTAGTTCTTCATGTAAATATGTTTCTCTTAGGCTCTTCCTCCAATTCAACCAAATTATCAAGCTAAAATTGGATTCATCTGGTTAAAATTGAGAGAATTAAAAAAGAGAATCTTTATGCTCATTTCAAATAAGTTTTTGAAATGTTAGATTCTCCAGAATACATTTGCAGTTTGGTGAGATTCTTCTCCATGTACCTCATCCAGTTGATACATGTTGGAAAAGACACTGGCCTTAGTGTTTTGGGTGTGTGATTCTGAAACATGTAATCTCACCCTCAGTCCAAGGGTAATTTATTTCTTTCCTCTTTGAGCTTCATTTGTGCTTTTGTGGTTTTAAAATTGATGGCAATTAAGATGAAATAAGCTGGATATGTGAGCAACATTTGCATTCCACTTATTATTCCTGATAAGTAATACCAGATTATGTATAACTACATCTCTACCATTAATAATTGATGATCCATTAATGCTGATTATGTGAAATTATGATATTGTACATCAATAATAAGGACAATATTGCTAGATCCAAGTGTACAGTACCTATGATAGATGTTGTGCCATAGTATTTCAAAGTTTTTGTGCACTTTTGCTCTACTGCCAGCATCTTAATAGATTTCCATTTTTCCTATTGATAACATGCTTTTAAGCTCTATTCTCTTGACTATTCATGTTAAATGCTTCGGAATTTTCTTAATCCTTCCAAGAAATAACTTTGGTTTTGTGAATATTCACTATTTAGGACTGTAAATGAAGCCATTTTTTGCATCCCTTATTTTATCATATCTTTATCTAATCTTGTTTGAATTTCATTTGCTTTTATTTTTCTAGGTCTTAATACCTATGCTACTTAGAACATTAGTTAACAAATGTGTTTGTATATTAATCATAGTTGTTGTTTTCATTATATATCTATAGATTTTAAAATGTAATTATGTAACATATTGTATGATTAAAAAAATTATAGGTATTCAGTACATTTAATTGAGAAATGTATGTTTTATTCTACTATGTTTTCTTTTTAGTTTTTCATTGCTTAAATTTTTAATTATTAAATGTATAAAATAAAGTTAAAAAAGATGAGTTAAATTATTAAAAATATAACTAAGAATAAATCATAATTTTCTTATGAAGACAAACAAATTCAACTACTCAAATAGAATGAATAAAAATCACTTGAATAATGTTATTTACAAAAGAACATGGAAGAATATCAATAGCTCTGCATCTTTTAGAGAGATGAATTTGTTGTGTTGAATCTTCCCAACAGGAAAATTCATTAGGTACTCTCACCAATTCATTCTACCAAATATTAAAGAACACATAATACCAATAATACACAAAATCTTCAGATCTCATCCTATTATACCAGTATTTGTCTGATTAATGTGATGGGCCTATATATGCCTTCATCTTTTCTATATAAATTATAATATTTCTGAAAAAGTACATTTTTTTATAATTATGTAATCTGGGTGACTTTTAATAAGTAAGCTTAGCAGGATTTCAGAATAAGATACACATATAAAAATCAATTACAATTTTTATACTAGTAACGAAATTTCAGAAATTAAAATTTTTAAAAGATTTATTTTTATTAATCCCCCCCCTTGCTTCTTGCACTTGTTGTGTCCATTTGCTGTGCATTTTTCTGTGTCTCCTTGTCTCCCTTTGTTGCATCACCTTGCTGTGCTAGCTCACCGCACCACGGCTTGCCTTCACCAGGAGACCCCATGAATTGAACTCAGGGCCTCCCATATGGTTAACAGGAGCCCAACCAATTGAGCCACAGCCACTTGCCAGAAATTGAATTTTTAAAATGCCACCCTTTTAAATTCCTAAGCTGCCACAACAAAGTACCACAAACTAGGTTGCTTTGAGCAACAGAAATTTGTGTTGAACTCTTTCGGAGGTAGAAGTCAAAAATCAACTACTCATCAGGGCTACACTTACTCAGAAACCTGTAGGTGAGAATCTTTCTTTACATCTTCTAGCTTCTGTTGTTTGCTGGCAATCCTTGGTGTTCCTTGGCTTGTACATGCATTGTTCCAGATTCTGTCTCCATCTTCACATGGATATTCTTCCTGTGTTTCTGTCTCAGTTCTAATTTCCCTCTTCTTTCAAGGAGTCGTATTAGATTAGGGCCCAACCTTATCCAGTTTCATCTCATTTTAACTAATTACATACTCAAAGACTCTATTTCCAAATAAGGTGACATTCACAAGATCAAGTATTAGGACATATACAAATATTTTGAGGGAGCACAATTCGACATGTGACAGCCAGTTATAATAGATTAAAAAACACAAAATAGTTAAGAATAAATGTGATATAACATGGTGTAAGATATGTGCATTAAAACTATGGAACTATGCTAAGAGAATAGTAAGACCTTACTAAATAGAGTGAAATATTATTTTCATGGATTTGATGTCTCAAACATATTAATATTTATCTCTTCTTTATTAATCTCTAGGTTAATGTAATCCCAAAGAAAATCCAAATAGATATTATTTTCAAAAATTTACAAAATGCTTTTAATATAACTATGGAAATTCAATGGATCTAAATTAACCCCAGTATTTAAAAAAGAAAAAAGAAAAAAAGCTGAATTTACATTACCTGATAGCAAAGTATTTTATAAAGCTATAGCATGGGTTTTTCATTAAGATGGCCAAGCTGTTGATAGAAAAGACTAGAAAGTATAGTAGTAGACTGTCACATATATCATAAACTAAATCTCAGCAAAGGTGTGTAAGAAATCAGTGGACAAACGATAGACTTTTCAACAAATGGTAATAGAACAATTGGATATCCACATATACAAAAAAATTGGACACCTACCTATATCTTACTCATTGCACAAAAGTAATTCAAAATGGATCTTAAGCCTAAACCTAAATGTAAATGCACACAATTTTTATAATAAAACAGGGATGAAAATCTTTCTGACCTTGGTTTAGGCAAAAGTCCTGAATATAATGTCAAAATTATGACACATTTAAAAAGAGATAAATTTTGCCACATCTGAATTAAAAATTTTGGGGCAACAAAATCTGAGATGACCAGAAATGAATTCAGGTTTGAGTCTCTAATTTATCACAATGCACATGAGGTACCTGCATACCTTTCTAAGGTGTATCCAGGTATGTGTTTGAGAAGATAGTATGTTTAGAGGTATGTAGAGCTAACTACTTCTGATTTATAGAGCATGTCTAGGTGTCTGTTTGAATAGGGAGGTTGGTTAGAGGTATGAACAGCTATCTTCTTCTGTGAATTAGTACTGGTGATCTTGATTAAAGGTATTGTGTTAAAGTGGGTAATGAAACATGAGTTCTTATATCCTTCATTGAAAGTGCTAGAATCCTTCATTTTAATCAGGGTTCCTTAATATTCAAAGCCTGAAAGCAAACATTAAACTAAGAAATATCCATTTATTTCACTGAATGGAGAAAACAGATTCTTTCTCTATGCTTATTAGCTGTTTGAGTTGGTTCATAACAACTAGAATGTTCAGTGTCCTTATGTGAATAATAGAGCTCATAAAATGTATTTCAAAGTAGGCATTATAGTGAGGGATAATTGATATATTGAACTTAAAGTTCTGAGTAATTTTTCAATAAATCAATTTTTTTTTCATTTTTCTAAGAATGCTCATCTGAACTAGACAAGATACTGGATTTCCTGAAGTTTCAAATCTGTGAGAAAATCTTTCATGTATGGCCTTGCATACAGAAGAGAGGGAAGAACACACTGAAAATCAGTGTGTGCATTTGAGACTGTGTGTATACAACCTGCACTAATATAGTGATAAAGGGAGAAATAATCACACAGTAAACAGAATAAAAAAGCCTTGCTGTATTGAATGCTCATTTCTTCTGGCATTTTCATTATGTTCTTTCATAATGATATCCCCTTCGACCCAGATATGCATATGAAGGGAATTTTTTATTCCTTTTTTTCTCTTATTACCTTCCCTCTTCCATTCCACAACCATCAATTCCAGCAATGTTAGTTCCTGGCTCAACAAATAATTGGGACCCATCCATGATCTCATAAGTCACTGATTTTATTTATCTATCTAGTTCTACACCTCTAAGTTATTCTTGATAACAATCCATATCTGTATTATGATGTCTGCCTTTATTTCTCTTTGCCTTTCCTCATGTCAGATATGCCTGGCACCTAACCCAATACCAATCCAGGCTATATTATCTTTCCTCCTTTCTTCAGAAATCTATCTTAGCACAGAGCCAACAAGTCTCCTGACTTGCATTGGGTCTGACTGTAGCATTTTGGGCCCTCAAGAGAATCAGTGCCTGAGCCAGACCAAATAAAAATTATAAAGTGCCCAGAACCACAACGGACATTACAATGGATAGTGACTTAGTGTCAGTTAGTGAGTATCTGGTTTGATAAGTCTCTGGGAAAATAATTCCTAAAAATGTTCAAAGAACTATTAATTTCTACAGTGTCACAAAAGTTTATATTCTGCTCTTCTGGACCAGAATACTTTTTAGGCAATAAATAGATGATTCCTAGGACATAAATACATGTGTTAGCACTCATGGGTCTTTAAAAATCTTTTTGACTAAATTTTAGTTTGAGCTAGTGTGCAGATGGTAAAACTGCAGTCAAAACTCCCAGCTTGTTTCTCCATTGTATAAGAATCCATATCTCCTTGCAACCCTGAAGGGTTTAGTGGACATTTAAAGTCCACTCCCCTGGAAAATATGTAGAAGTTTCTAAGGCACTTTAAGATTTCCAAATAATTTTGAGAATTAACCTGCTTGTGTTTCAGTTACTGGTAATTCTCTGCATTTACTTCATATTTAGATAATGGAGAAAATTAGCAGAGTGAGTATCTTGGGGAATTCTTCCTGGTGCAGCCTAAATATAACATGAAGCACACTCAGACTTGATGGTCAATAAATTACTTAGTGAGCTTGGTTTGGATAGTGTCCTACTAACCATGTTTTAAGGTGGTTGTGTGCTATCTGCATTTATTCCATCTAATATCATTCTTAGGACAATTACTTCTCTTGCTGCATAAGTTGATTACTATAAAACTGCTTTAGCACACTTTAGTTTTAACTGCACATTACACACAAGCCATATTCCATTTGGGAATAGTAGAGTTAAGTTAATGAAAATTTCAGGTTGGCAGTGAATTTCATTGAGTCACTTTCTAGTATTCATGTATCTTCCTCAATATTCTTATCGATGAATATCTCCATTTATGTTTCAAATCAACAATAACATGAATTTCATATGTTATAAACAGCCTGCTTTCCTTAATACACTCAATTCTTCTGTATCAACTGAGGAAAGTTTAAAACATGGCATAATCTGATACAACTAGGAGAAAATCTGAATTTAGAAACTGTAATTTAGCATTAGGAAATCTGTTACTATTAGGCTACAGCACGCAAAAAGGGCTTGCACAATATGTATTCAACCTATGAAAGAAATAAAGTGATAATCTCACAATATTTTTATGGTAATAGAAAAATCAGACAAGGAATTAGAGTTAGGAATGTTCCTAAAATAGTCAATCATTAGAATCTTTTTTTCACTAATGAATTGTAAAAATTGAAATTTACTTCGTCACCCCCATTAACTCTATGTTTTGTTTCTTTTTTCTTTTCTTACTTGCTTCTTAATTTGAATTTATTGTATATATGTGCAGGACAATTATAGTAGTTGCTAAGCTGCTCAAAAAAAGAGTAAAAAAGTTAAAAAAAAAAATGCTTGCAATTAACCATATATGACACTAGGGTATTTCATACTACTCATGTATTCCCCATATTTCTGAATTATGAAATGATTTTACAATGATATAATTGACAAAATGAGGCTTAAGGAGCTTAAACAATGAGCTCAATGCTGTCAATTGCTTGTTTATTTTACATTCCTCTGATTTTTTTTTGCTGTTGTTTTAAGCACTTACACAGTGATTGTTTATTGTATCTTTCCTTCCATCATTTTATTTCAATTCTTTTATAGAGATTTGCCTCTATTTCTCTTGTCAAAAATATTATACATTTTAATGACAATGATTCTTCTCACCTGAATCTACTCACATTTCCCTTTCATCTCTGTTAACAGCAGTGATCATAGTAGCATGTTCCTTCAGAATTCAGGATGGGATTTTAGGAGCTATTATTTATTAAACACCTGTAATGATCTAGACAGCAAGAAAGAATTTGCCCTACAGAATGTACATTAGGTAAAACTTCAGTACAATTATTTCAAAATGATTTAGTGTCTGAGAATTCTCAACCATATATTTATATTAATTACCAGTTAATGCCTTTTATAACTATTCAGGAAGACTGAGTGATCAGGTAGCTTGTCAAATTACATAATCTTTTCAACAAAAACAAGTATTCACAGCAGTTTCTCCCACTGCTATATCCCATGATACTCTTCCCACATCCAGTTCTGCCTTTACACATGAGATAAGGCACCAAACTGAGTGAGAATCCAGATTCTATCTTCTAGTATCAACAGTATATAACTTACTGTTTCTAAAACATTACTGAGATTCCTGTGATCTGACTCACTTTTATTGGGAATTGTGGACTTGTTTTAAGTAGTTCACCAAACCACATATAACAATTATTTAAATCAATTTATTTTAGGTTAATAAATGCATTTGATAATTAACAATATACCACTTAATTAACAATCTGTATCAGTTGTAATAATTAAAGGGTAGGACAATGAACCACTACTTAATTATTCGATATATGGTTACAAGTACAAAACACTCTGTACCTGATACTTATTTTCTCAGTAGCTCTAGCAAATTAAAATTTTCCAAATTAAACAAGTGTGTTTTAAACATTTGAATTTTCTGATTTATTTTTTAATCATTCAGGGAAGTATTCCAGATTATGCTGTGAAAGAAAGTTGATCCTATGGCTAAGGCAATACATTTAAAAATAGGTAAAACATTTTATTTCTATTAGGTAAATTAAACTTTTGTTGTTTTATAAATGATATAATTTACAGGAATAAAATATATTTTATGATCATAACCCAATTGAGATATATGGAAAGGAATAGGAACATCTCAGAATTAGTCACTTTTGGACTTTCCTATGGCCAAAATATACAAATATTTTCCTTTTGTTTCTTATTTTCTTTTGTTTCCTTCTTGGTAGTAAACCTCCTGATCCTTTCCTCCATTCAGTGCAGCTCCCTTTTTCACCAACCTGTGGACTATTTCCTCAGCCATTTATCCTGTATGGACATATGCCAAAACTCTAGTGTTTCAGCCAAACTGACTGGTGACTTATTAGTGAGGAGAAAGCCATCTCTTAAAATAATTGCAAGTTTCAGTTCTTTACCACACACTTCTTTGGAGGTATTAAGGTCTGCATTATTGCTTCCATGTCCTTTGATAACTACATTGCCATCTGCAATCCTCTGCCCTACATTATTATCATGAACAGTGCCAAATGCAATCTTCTAGTCCTAGCTGCTTGGGCATGTGGTGGGGCTGTCCATACTTTCCTTAATTATCCATAGCAATCTAGTTGCCCTTTGGTGGTCAGATTAAATTATCACTGTTTCTGCAATATTTTCTCATTGCTAAATGTTTCCTGTAATGGTACCTACATCACTGGTGTCCTTGTGGTTGCAAATTCGGGTAGGGTTGTCTTAGTAACTTGTGTTGTCTTATTTGTTTCTTAAGTCATTACATTATTCACCTATGAAATGACTCATTTTTGGGAAGATGCAAACTCTCCCTCCTTGTGGGTCTCATATCACTCTGGGTAGTTTTTGTGTCCTTCAATGTTTGCTAACCTTAGATTACTTAATACCTACCCTAAGAATAAAATATTTGCACTATTTTACACCATCACTGCACCTATGTTCAATCCTATAATCTATAATCTGAGAAAATCAGAGATGACAAATGCCATAAAAATGTATTGGTGTTGTATTAATCAGGGTCTTTAGGGAAAAGAATTAAATACATAAATATAACATATACAATATATTAATATGTATATTATGTAAATATTATGAGATTTTCTAATAGATTGGCTCAAAAGATTGTGGAAATGGGCAATTCCAAATTCTCTAAGACAGGCTGCAATTTGAGAACTCCAATGAAGTTTTTCAATGAATTTCCCAGTAAATGCTGGGCTGGCTGCATTAGAGATGGAAACTCTCCCTTCTGAGGGCTGAAAACATTACTTCTCCTTTAAATGTCTTCAACTGATTGGATGGGACTTTTCTCTTGAAGGCAATCTCCTCAGTTGGTTGTAGAAGTGATCAGCCATAGATGCAATAAATTTACTGATGATTTAAGTTCGTGAAATAGTCTCACATTTTCAATCAAAACAGTGCTTTCATGTTCAGACAACTTGGCAGCATAACCTGGCCAACTTGATACAAGAACTTAACCATGACAGGTGCCAAGCATTTTTTTTTAAGGAATAACACAATGAATGTGGAATAAGAAAGCTAAAAACTATCTCAAAGTTAATTATTCCTTCCTATCATGAATGCAATGCATGAGGATAATAGGACTTAGGAGTTTCAAGAAACTACAAATCAAATATTAATTATACCATGCAAAATGATATGGAAACATAATTTGTGGGGCTAATGACATGGATTAGATAGGGTACTTACAAAAAAATCATCTGTGTCAAAGCACTTAATGCAGTGCTATATTAAGCAGTGGATTATAATTTTAAAATTTAGTGATTATTTTATTGAAATTTCAGGCTTTCCTGGAAGGCCATATGGTGACATATTGCCACATTCTGTGGTAACTGAGAAATTAAATCTGTAATTTAATCAAAAATTTTAAATTTATATTTGATATTTATCCATATACACTTTACTGGCCTGCAAAATCAATTGAGAAATAAAGAAATCAGTATAATAGATCTCATTTTAATCCCAAGGGTAATTTATTTCTTCCTCTATGAAATTAATTGTCTCATTTGTTCTTTAAAATTTATTGCAAGGAAGAACACTAATTTCTAGAGGTGTGAGGATATGCTCATTAAACTCATTTTTCCAGCTAAGACCAGGTATAAAACTCTCAACTAATGATCACTGATGGTACTTTAATGATTGCCATGCAAATTAATGGTTTTGTAAATAAATATCTAGAAATAAATAGTTGGATCATAATTTAGGATAGACTTAATGGTTATCCTCAAATAGTATTTTAAGGTATCTGTACAATTTTTTACCACTAGGAGCAACATATAATCATTCCATCATATTGGCTTTTTGTGTTTTTTCTTTCTTTTCATTGATCAAGGAAAATTCTACAGACTTTTATTAATCATTTCATAGAACCAACTTTTTGTCTTTGCTGATATTCTCTATTTAGAAATGTTAAGTATGTCCTTGGAAATTGTTTTTATTATATCTTTGTATCTATATTGTTTGGATTTAATGTGTTTTTACATTTTGATACTTAGGGCACTTAGATCACTTATCACTTATCACTTTAGATCACTAAACATTTTATTTCTTAATGACACTAGTGTTAACACTATACATTGTACAGATTTTAAAAGGAAAATAAGGGGTTATTATAACCACATTAAGATCAATAAATTCAACAACTCAGAATTGACAAATTCCTTGAATACTATATATTTAAAAAGCACATTAAAACAAAGAACAGGTCATTTCAATGGTCCTATATATCTTAAAGAAATAGAATTTTTTTTTCCCCCAAAGCTTCCCTCAAAGAATCCCCAGATCCAAATAGCTACATTTATGGATTCTATCAAATATTAAGTTACAAATACTTCTAATTCTATTCAAGCACTTCCAGAAAAAGGAACAGAAATGAATGAACAGTATCTGAACTCACTCTATTAGGCCAGCATTTCTCTCATACTCATAAAATATAATAGAATTTCTTTATAGATTTTAAAATTTACTAATTAGATAACCATATCACCAATAAATACAGACAGTTTTGCTTCTTCCTATCTAATCTGGATGATGTAACTTTTTTTATTAATAAGTGAGCTTGGCAGGTTTGAAAATGTGAGAGCAATATACAAAAATTGATTGCAAAGACTATTTGTAACAAGTAATCAGAAATTGAATTTTTAAAATTATATTATAAAATCCTTAAAATAGTATGTTAAAATTCAAGAATTAAAACTTAGTAGTTAATGATATTTAACACAATATATGCAAGGTATCTACACAGAAAATTTCATAACTTTGAAGAGGGAAATTAAACAACACCTTAAAAAATGGACAAACATTCTGTTCTTATATGTGAAACAACTCAACATTGTTAAGTTGTCATTTGTACCACCCACAAATTAATTCCTAGGTTCAATGCTATTCTCTCCAAAAAACACAAACTATCTTTTCTTATTAGAATTTTAGAATATAATCTTAACATTTATATGGAAATGCAATTCATCTAGAACAGCCCTCATGAGTTTATAATGGAATAAATTTGGAGAAATCATATTTCCTAATTCCAAGGCATATTATAAATTTACAGGAATCAAAGTAGTATGGTATTTTCACAAAGATAGACAATCTTTGTGTTAGACTTAGAATCCAGAATTAGATCCACACCTATTTGGACAACTGGATCTAAGCAAAGGACTGTAGGCAATTCTGTAGAGAAAGTATAGAGTTTTCAACAAATATTGGTGGAAAAAATTGGACATCCATATCAGATAATGAACCCTCACACATTATACACAGATTAATTCAAAATGGATCATAGATGCCTATACAAAATATAAAAGTATTTTTAAAGAATGAAACCTAGATGAACAAAGAGTTGATAGATACAGATAGACAAAGAGTTGATAGATACAGTATAAAACCATGATCAAGAAAAGAAAGGGGGGAGCTCATATGGCTCAGCGGTTGAGCACCAGCTTCCCATATGTGAGATCTGGGGTTCAATCCTTCACCCCAATATTGAAAAAGGAAAAGAAAAGAAAGGCACGATAAAAGGATTTTTAAAAAATGGTCAGAATGAGCTTATAAATAGAATGCAAAAAGAAGTTATGCAACTAGGAGAAAGTATATGAAAAACATAGTTTTTAAAAAGAATTATTATTTAGAATATATAAAATATTTTACATACTAATAAGAAAAAATGAACAACCAAATTAAAATTGAACCAATATTTTGAACGTATAGTTCGTTAAAGAAGATTAAACTTTGCAAATAATACAAGAAATGATGCTAGACATCATTAGTCATAATGTAAATGAAAATGATACTGCTTCTTACCATTTGAATGGCTAAAATTAAGACTGATCATATAAAGTGAGGGGGGAAGATGTGGAACAGCAAAATAGCAATGATTTTTTTCAATCCTTACGTGATATAGGAAGGCTAGAAAGAACTGAAATTTGGTATTTACCTTCCCCAAAGAAGGTTAGATTCTGGAAATACCCACCTTGGTTTCACTTGAGGTTAGGCATTTATAAATGAGAACAGACTGCTCTGGTTTTATTTCAGAGTGGTCAGTTTTCAACTCCCCTGCCAGAAACAGAAGGAGTTTTTTCTCTGAAATTCAGAATGGGAATCAGATGGGGCTCCTGGAGGTAAGACTCATGTAAGTGTGAGGTGCCCCTAAGGCTTGGCTGCTTTCATATTTTGTCTCTCAATCTAGCCCATGCTTGGACTCCAGCGATTCATCAGTTACCCTTTACTTTTACTTCATGTAGCTGACTAAAACTGTGGTTTCTGCTCCAGATAAATTGAGATTGTTTTATTTGCCTATCTTTGCAGTTCTCCAGGAGGAAGTTTTCCCTGGAAACTCCCTTTTATGAAGGTTCTCAGTTTATTTGATATGCAGTTTTTCAGCTTTTATGTTGTTGAGATGGTAGAAGTGATGGTTATCCAAGCTCTTTACATGTCAGAATGGAAAACAATTCATTGCCATTCAATTTTAGGTATTTATAAACTTTTCTAATATTGTTTATTTATTACATAGCATATTTAAAAATATACTTGTAATTTACAAAGATATATAATCATTTATTGTTACCTTTTTCCTTAATTTTAAAGTTATTTACATACACACACACATATATATATACACACATATACATATTTACACACAGACAGAGATACACACACATATTCTGTAAGTTTTTTCCCCTAGAGAACGCTGTCTAACACATAGAGTGCAGTGGGTTGCCAGGTGAAGAACAAAGGAAATGCATAAATAAAGGAAAAGTCATGTAAAATAAAATAGGCATTAGGAACCTGGCATGGATCCATGTTTATAGTCTGCTCTAAACAAAGGGGTAAAATTAATTCTACTCTGTTACCTTTAGATTCTACTGGCATGTCTCTCTCCCCCAGCCCAGGGGGAAAGTAAGA
>JAKSZT010040477.1:1241858-1268286 GCA_026826555.1 Tolypeutes matacus
TCTATTGTTTAACTTTCATATGTCTGTGCGTAATCTGGTTCTCTTCCTCCTTACTGATTTCCAGCTCCATTCCATTGTGATCAGAGAAATTACTTTGTATAATCTCAATGTTTCTTCAGAATTCTCAAGAAATTCTTGAGAATTTTTCTGCAGCCTAGCATATGATCTAACTTGGATAATGATCCATGTGCATTCGAGAATAATGTATATCCCTCTGTATTTGGTTGTAGTGTTCTGTATATATCTATCAGATACAGATCCTCTAATATATTATTCAAAGTCTTTGTTTCTTCATTAATTCTCTGTTGAGATGTTCTGTCTAATGGTGATAATGGTGTTTTAAAGTCCCCAATAAAATTACAGAATCATCTATTTCTCCACTTAGTTTTTTTCCAGTGTTTTCCTCATGTTTGTTGAAGCACCCTGGTTAGGTGCATAAATGTTCAAGATTGTTCTTTCTTCTTGAAAGATTTCCTCTTTTATGAATATATAGTGCCCGTATTTGTCTCTTACAATAGTTTTGCATTAAAATCTATTTTGTCCAGTATTAGTGTAACTACTCCCGTCCTTTTTTTTGGTTATTATTTGCTTATAAGATTGTTTTCCAGCCATTCTCTTCCAGCCTCCTTGAATCCCTAGGTTTAAGGTGGGTTTCTTGTAGACAAGATATGGATGGGTCATATTTTCTTATCCATTCTGCCAATTTTTGTCTCTTGACTGGTTGTGTTTAATCCATTAACATTTAGTGTTATTACTCTCAAGGAATTACTTACCTTAGCCACATTTTCTTTGGGTTTATATATGTCATATGTTGTTTTTATTACTCCTTTTGTCTTTTTAGATGTTTTTACACTCTCCTCCAACTCTCTCTTTCTTGTTTTTTCCTTTCAACCTGCAGAACTCCCTTTAGTATTTCTTGAAGGGCATGTTTCTTATTGGCATACTCTCTTAATTTCCGTTTATCTGTGATTATTTTGAACTCTCCGTCATTTTTGAATGTCATCTTTGATGGATAGAGAAATCTTGGCTGGAAGTTGTTTTTTTGTTTTTTTTTGTTTGTTTTTTTTAGTACCTTAACTATGTCATACCACTGCCTTCTGGCCTCCATGGTTTCAGATGATGTTGTAGTTGGGCAGTTTGATGTAATTATGAATTCCAAAAATATAATTGGATCATGCTTGTAAACTGATCTGTTAATCTCGGCATGATTAAGTTATGATTAGGGCGTTGACTGAGCCATGACAGTAGGGAGTTGAGCCTCACCCCTTGGTCAGTGGGGAATTGACTATAAAAGGTAAGGCAAGAACAGAGTTGAAGCAGTTTTTGAGAAGCAGTTTTGATGTTGGAAAGAAGGTCCCAGAAGGGAAGCTAGCTGTTCACCTGATCATCTACAGCTGACCTTGTGGAGGAAACAGGAGCTAAGCCTGGAGAGAAACGCAGCCCCGGGAAGAAAGGAACACAAGAAGCCTGAACCCTGGCAAACATCGGCAGCCGTCTTGCTCCAACATGTGGCAATGAACTTTGGTGAGAAGAAATTTAATGCTTTATGGCCTGGTATCTGTGGACTTGTACCCCAAATAAATACCCTTTGTAAAGACCAATCCATTTTTGGTATTTCACATTAGCACCCCTTTGGCTGACTAATACAGGTGAGAAATCAGCATTTAGTCTTATTCAGCTTCCCTTTTATGTGGTGGTTCTCTTTTCTCTTGCTTCTTTCAGTATTTTCTTTTTGTCTTGAGCATTGGACAGTTTGATGAGTATATATCTTGGAGATGGCCTGTTTGGATTTATAGTTATTGGGGTGTGCTGCCCTTCAAGGACTCATACATCCATTTCCCTCAATAGTGTTGGGAAGTTTTCAGCCATTATTTCCTCCAACACTCCTTCTGTCCTCCTTCCTTTTTCTTCTCCTTCTGCAATACCTATAATGTAGATGTTTATGCATTTTGTGTTGTTATTCAAATACCTAAGTCCCTGCTGGATATTTTCTATCTTTTTTTCTATCTATTCTTCTATTTGTTTGGTTTCAGATATATTCTCTTCCATGATGCTAATTCTTTCCTCTGCCTATTCTGTTATGTGCTTCCAATGTCTTTTTGACTTCTTGCATTGTGCCATTCATCACCATCATATCTGTTACCTTTTTATGTATGTTTACAATTTCTTCAATATGTTCTCACAGTGTTTTCTGAATATCCTTAATATTTTCCTTCATTTTATTAAGTTGATCCATGATATTTGTTTCGGTAGCTTTGATTAGTTGTTCAATGTTCTGCATCTCTTCCTGGTTTTTAGTTTGTTCATTGGACTGAGCCATGTCTTTCTGTTTCTTAGTATGTTTTGTAATTTTTTGTTACTGTCTGGTCATCTTTTTTTCTTGATGGGGTTATTCAATTGATTAGCTTCTCTCTTTGCTCTAGAGTTTTATTTAATTGCTGTTTTGTGTGTGTGTTAAGTTTTCTCTTTAACACTTTGTTCTTCTTATTCTATTTCATTTCCATTGTCTATGTTCTGATTACTTGTTTTGGCTTCTTGTCTCTGGACCTCATTCTTCTGGGAATTGGTAAGCAGTGCCCTGGTTTGTTGTCACCCAAAGCAGATCCCCACAGCAGGCTCTGACTTTTTGTTCTTGTTTTAGTGATAGCTAAGCCTTATATGTCTAACCTGTTGGTCATGTTCCCACAATCATTCAGTGTCTTCTTAATAAGTTTAATCTCCTTAGCCATCTCATTGAATTTATTAAGGAAGTTTGTTTGAACATCTATGATAAGTTTTCTCAACTCCTTGATGTCATCTGCAGGGTTAGTTTTTTCCTTTGGCTAGGCCATATCTTCTTGTTTCTTGGTATGGTTTATAATTTTTTTTGTTGGTGTTTCAGCACCTGATATTCTATATGTATTTTTTCTTGATCCCTTTTCTTTCCTTAGTGTAGGGATTTCTATTTGATTGGCTTAATTTGAAACTTTATAGTGGTCCATGCTAGCCAATTTGATTTTTTCCAGCTCTTTTTTTATTTGTTTCTTACCCTTTCTCTTTTGCTTGCTGCAGAATAGGAGCCAATGATGCAGTTGGTCCTGTAAGCTGTGGAAACTGAAGATGCCCACCTTGCTCCAGAAAATGAAGAAGCTTCTTCTACTTTTCTCCCCTGCAGCATTAGGTATATAGCTGTAGCTGTGTTCATCAACCCAAGCCTTGTAGGCCAAGACCATCTGTAGTTGGTAGGAGGGACTGATGAAGTTCCACACTTCTTCCTCCCTTACTTGGAACAGAGATGGAACCACAGGAACGGTCAGCAAACTAAGCTGTGTGAGTCAAAACTCACTGCATTTACCCATGTAGACTAAAGAAGCAAATACTATCCTCCTCTGCTAGGGGTGGGATTGGAGGTTCCTATGTGCCCAAGAATCTAGACCTTGCAGGCTGAAAGTGACTGCAGTTTCCTGGAGAAAATGACTGTCCTCCTCTTCTCTCAGGGACAAGGGTGGAGCCACAGATGTATCCAATGATCTAGTTTGTGTGGACAGAAAGCAGTTGCAGTTGCCTGGAGAATTTTAGGTAACACCACCCCTATTCTATCCTAATTGGACTGGAGATGTATCCATAAATTTGCCCACCAACCCAGTCTATGTGGGCCAAAAGTGTCTGCAGTTACCTAGAAAGGCTGCTTCAGGTCCCCCCAGCTTCCTCTGTACTGGAGGTGAAGCTGGAGCCTAGGCTAGGGCTGTAATCCAGCCTGGCTGGAAAGACACCAGTCCCTATATTCACTGTGATTTTCAATCAGCCACACTGCCTTTCTTGCCAAGGGCAGAGTTAAAATGGTGGCTACTGGCCTATTTCTGACTTGGACATGCTCAAACTTTAGTTGTTCTTAGAATTGGATTTAGCCATCCAAATTTACTAATCAATAGCTGAAATTGATACCTAACCATCTCTTCCTCCCCCATTTTTGGGAAATGGGGGAGGCTTCCAACTCCAGCTAAGGAAAATTCCTGAAGTGGTTTGTGCTACCTGCAGGGGATGGGCCCTGATCTCCTCAGTATGAAGTGCCCTACTCATGAATCATCACTACAGATGGGTTGTTGCAATATGCTCTTCTTTTCTCCTAGATCCCCCAAAACAGTTATTTAGATAGCTGAATCTTGGAGTTACTCTGCCACCATCTTGCCCCCTCCACATGTAGCTATCTTTTAAAAAATATATGTTTTATTTATTTTTAAAAGATACTTAGATTACATAAATTGTTACATAAAAAATATAAGAGATTCCCATATGCCCCACTCCCCAGACCTCCCACTTTTCCCCATATTAACAACTTCTTTCATTGGTGTGGTACATTCATTTCAATTGATGAACACATTTTGGATGATTGCCACTAAGCATGGACTATAGTTTTCATTGTAGTTTACATTCTCTCCCACTCAATTCTGTAGGCTATGGCAGGATATATAATGGCCTGTATCTGTCACTGCAATGTAATACAGGTCAATTCCAAGTCCTGAAAATGCCTCCATATTACACATCCTTTTCTCACTCCCTGACTCCACATCAATGATATAATTTCTTCCATTGCTGAAATCACATTAAGTCTATAGTAGAACACCAGTACGTCTATTCTAGTCCATATTTTATTCCCCAATACTGAATATTCTGGGATGGTGATACCCACTTCACTTCTAATTGAGAGGGGATTTCATTCCCATATGACTATTGGATGGGACTCTCTTGCTTGCAGTTGTAGACACTCTTGGTTCCTTGGTGTAGTGGTTGTCCATCCTCACCTCCCCATCAGCTGTCCTGGGTGAGTCCAATGAACTGTAGAGTACGTGCTGCAACTCCACTGAGGCTCAGGGCCCAGCCAGCACATGGACAGCCCAAAGATTCAAGTCTCCTGGACGTGCACCTACCAACTCCAACACCAACTATGGGTTCAAACAAAAGGGACAGAAGAGGCATGTGTAGAGAAGTCACATCTGAGTCCAACTCTGGCACATTTGGAAGCATAATCTCCAGAGTAGGGTCCTCTGACAAGACACCAAACTCTGGAGCTATCTGCCATGACTGCAGGACTTGGGAGTCTCCAGAGCACCTAGGAGACCCATTGTTTCGGGTAGTGTTCACTTTGGCCATCTATGAGATCTTCCTGAGACAAGCTTAAGCATTACCTCTCTGATGACCTCCCAACTCAAGTTGACCATTGTCAACTTCAAAATAAAAAATTCCATTGCAATGAAGATGTAGCATTAAAAATAAAATAATTTGAATTATGCAATTTCTCTTTACCTTTAGTTATAAAAATCTTTCATGTTCTCAAAAAGATGGAAAACCAGAAGGCAACAGTCTGGTAGTACAGAACTTATACAACTGGAAGATATTACCAACAGCTTGACCCATCTAAATCACATTCCATATTATGCAATTTTAAGATTTAGAACTATCTGCTGTATAAGCCATTGGGAATAAAGCTTTTCCGTATACCTCTAATTATGCTGTGTAAATATTTCCTCACATATAAGTGAGAAGTCTATTTTTATTTTAAAATAATATTTAAAATACTGGTTTGGAGAATTATTAAATCAATTGCTTATTGATTTGAATGGATATAAACAATAACATTATTTTATTCATGTGCATGGGGAAAAAAAACAATGTGAATTTCTTTCCCCATATTCTCCACCTCCCAAAATGAAATGAAAAATGGTATGTAAAAATCCAACTAACTTAGAAAAAGTAAATATTTGAGTTCAAATAGAAAGAAAGGACTTTCCCTATGTACAATATAAATTGCATTTTCTCTATAAATATGCTGATTTTGTTCCATTTGAAATGTACATTTTCATTCTTTCTTCCAGCTTTTTCAAACATTTCAGAGAACAACTTTCTATTATGGGAGTAAAATGCTATGAGTCCTTGGTTTCTCACCATTCATCAGGTTTTAAATGAAGGAGACTTTTTATGATCTTGGGAAGTTCAGGAAGTAAGCAATAATAGTATTCAGAAAATTATGGTTCACACATGAAATTAATCTTAAGAAACTAAGGTTAATAGAGTACTCAGGCAAAGCCAAACATCCTTTTTGCATTTATTGCTACAAAGTTAATTACCCTAATTAAATTGTTGATATTCTAACCAATCAATTTCTATAAATATGTATATGAAACCCCAATTTTCTGCAATACCAAAGTCACAGATGATGCTTTATTTCACTTGTTAAAATCTTCCTTTTTGATTTCACTTTCCCCTTAAATTAATGAGTCACCATGTATAAACTGCTACCAATTTTCTAGCTCCTTAATTGTGGATTTTAGAGGATTCTTATTTTCTATTTTTGACACTGCCATTGATTTTAGTTGTGAACTCTGCAAATAATTTCATTTCTTTCAACAATGATTTCTTCATCCAAAATATAGAGACAATATTTTTCACATAACTAAATAAGTGAGCCAGTTCTGAGTTTGAAATTTAAGATAGGTAAAAGAGACCTTAGGGAAGAATAAAATACTAAATAAATTGACATATTATTTTGTTCAGTTTGTAGCTCATACAAGAGCAATTGTATGTTAGAGAGGTAAAAATTACTTGAGGTTTTCCTAGGTTATGTATATACAGAATACCCAACTAGCACTTATCAAGTCAGAACTTGAAAACAGAGTTTTCTTTGTCCAGAGCCCAAACTCATAATTGCAAAAGAAGACCCCCAATTTTTCATAATACCTTATATTTCATGCAAAACCATGTAATCTCCACAATTATTGACACCTAATGAATTCAGTCAGTTTAATTTTGATTGTAGATGGAATTGTGATAAGAAATTTATCTAAATTCTCAAAGTCTATACAAATGTAAATAATTCTCAAAAATTGCAAACTCACCCTGTTCTTCTCTTCTATATATATATAGCTAATTTATAATGAGTAAGCAAGTTACACTTATCATACCTAAATAAAAAGCATTTCATCTTATATTCTCAAATATATGCATTGCTTTTTCAGCCTGGGGATAGGTTTTCCCTGGGAATATGGGCATTGACGGTTGGGAATCATGGTAGTCAGTGTTACTGGGAGCTTATTCTTTGGATTTGGTTCTTCTCACTACTCTGTTACATATGAATTCACTTTTTCTTAATCAATGCTTCACTGACTTTCTACGCAAAGTCATAATAATGTTTTCATCTTAAATGAATTTCTCAGGCTGATAAGCATCATTTTCCTGTCACTGGTTGTTCTGCTTGTTTGTTTAGAATATCTCATCAAACACCAAAGGAGCAAGTTCTTGATTTTATTGCTGTCTTAATCTCAAAATAGATAACCCAATGTAAATCAGAAAGTATGCCTGTGTTTAAATTTAACTTTTTATCTGTGCAATGGTATCAAAAAGAAATTCAGCATATATCACGTTCAGTGCAGATATGGGAATGGAAGGGGCATAATTCATCATGATTCTTCGACTTCTGCTTCAATTGTTGTGGGACCATTTCTACACTTTCCTTTTTGGAGTTTTCTCTCTTTCCTCATTGAAATGTGGTTATTCTACTGTTCTGATTATTTCATTTCAGTTTCTTGAAATCATATTTCTCTCATTGTTAGTGCTATTGATAATATGTCATTTCTAATTCCTCCTACCATTGTAAAAGTAAACCATGTACAATGGGAAGTTATATACACTGAGAAACAGTTTGAAGGCAAGTAAAATAATTTTAATATTCAAATGAGTCAAAGATCTGTAATTCATTACTAAAATTATTCCCAGCAGGGTCTCACTCACATTATTAACTAAATAATGGATAAGATATAAATTGTAAAACTACATTTTTCTTGTTGTATGACATTGAATTTTCCTTGCATGTTTGGAATTAACTTCCTAAATAATTAACTGACCTGGTGGGTTTCCATTTTGTCCCCATTATTAGACCTAGTAGAGCTTGGATAGACTTTGCATTATAAAAAGTATGCAAGCCACTATAATTTCAGCTGTGTGTTATTCATGCATCTCAGTCTTTAGACATTTCCCTTGTCATTTAGACATCCCCAAAGATTCAATGTTCTGCTCTTTATGAAAGCTTTTTAAATGAAAATAAATTTATGAGGCTTTTGCTTTGAGAGTCTTTTGTTTTATATAATCTATTTAAACTGAGGAGAACAGGAAGTGTTGGCCCTCATGTTAGTCTCATTTCTCTTCTAAATTTGACTCCATTGTATTCTCTGATAGCATTAGAATATGTTTTGTTAATTTCTAATCATTATTTAGGTAAATTTCCTGAAAAATTATAAACTTAGCAAACTCCCATCAGAATATATATTAATATAATACATATATATGTGTATATATGCATAGATATATATATGTATTTATATATATATGTATATGGCTGAATATATTTTTGTCTCTCCTCTGCTCCTTACCACTTCTATACATCTATTTTTCCTTCATTTATTATTTAACAATGCATCCAAAGTTGGAACCTGGCTTCTGATGTGCTGCATGAGCAAAATAAATAATAGCAAACATGTTTGAGCACTTAACCTATGGTCTGCATACCAAATAATCTCATTCTGTCTTCAAAGGAACCCAATGAGAAGAACACTAAGAACTTCCATGAAAAAATGCTGTCTAGTATAATCAGGTAAGGAATAGATTATCAATAAAAGCCAGAGGAATACCTAATTTAAGGAGAAAGGAAGGATTACAATCAGGAGGGCTCATAAAATGGGTTTTGGAGATTATATCAGTGTTCTGCTTCTTGATTTAAGTGGAGGTTTCAGAAATAAATCAACTGTAAATCTTTTTTCTAAAACTTTTCTTTATTATATTCTATTTCATAATTTAACAGGGTAAGAAATATGCAGGACAAGTCTAACCAATTATCCAAGTCACTGAAACAATCCAGGTTGTTTTCTTTTAGATACTTCCTCCAGTCAAGGTAGCATTTCCAAAGTTGTTCTTGCTCTCTACAGAGAAGAATATCTCCCCTGGGAAACTCTGGGTCTCCCATTCTTTCTATTTGAAGATTTCTCAGGGTCTGTGCCTCTAGATCTTTCTATCTTTAGTCTTCATCCAGAAAAGGTATTTGCTCCCATGGATTTTCTACTGCCTAAGTGAATAGAGTGTGGTTGCATGTTGGGGGATGGGGCAGATGAGTGGTGGTGTTCCTGGGTTTGGTGGTGCAGCACTGTGGGGTGGGTGGATTAGGAAGGGCTGGTTCAAATCCCCAGGGCATGAAACTGTGAATCTTGACATTCCATGGGTTGGGAGAGGGGGGTATCACGGGCCCTGGGGGGCTGGGGAGAAGGGAACAGTCAAGATCTAATGGGTTGGGAAGCGGCTGTGGCTCAATCAGTAGGGCTCCCGTTTGCCATATGGGAGGCCCCGGGTTCGGTTCCCGGGGCCTCCTGGTGAAGGCAAGCCTGCCCGCATGGCGTGGTTAGCTGACCCAGCGAGCACAAGCAGCAAGGGGGGGATAAATGAATAAATAAATAAAATCTTTAAAAAAAAAAAAAAAGATCTAATGGGTTGTTTGGTGGTCATGGGGAAGGTTTTTCATTACCTTACAGTAATGGACACAGGACATGGTAAATATCATCAAAATTATTAAACTGTATCATCTAAAAAAAAAATCTATATATGTTTTCAAATGTAACATTTATGTAATCCAAAACTTCTTCATGTAATATGAACTATCCCTACAACTAGATGTAAATACTTTTAAAGTATTTTATATGTACACATATTGATATAAACAAAATTGGGATAACTATATATATATACATATTTTCAAACCCCTTTTTCAGTAGTCATAATATCATAAAATATTCACAAAGGGAGAAAATCAAAGAAAAAGACAATTGCTCTCCTATTCCCACTGATAGATTTAACATTTGGAATATTTTAGAATATTTTCATCTACATTTGATCCTTGTATTTTTCTTAAGTAGACACTATATGTGCTTTATTATTTTATACCATGATTTTTTTCCTCAGTTTTAATAAATGCTATAATATTTAACCTTTTGCTTTAAATTCTTGATGGACACTGTTTTCCTGAGAAAAATTCAGCTTCTTTGTTAATAAAATACAAAATTATTAAAATGTTGACAATTGTTGTTAGAATAAATGAAAATTATAATTATCCAATATATAATCAATTTTCTTTCTCATAGCATCAGTTAAAAGGGGAATTATAGTTTTTGGAAGTGGTTTCCTTTTGGAAATTCTTAATAGGTTTCATATAATTTGAAAGGCCAATGTAAACATAGTAGACTATGAGTCAAAATGAGATTAATAGGGGAAAGGGCAAGATGGCAGCAGAGTAAGGAGTTTCAAGAGTCAGTTCATCCTACAGGGATCACTCAGAGCTATCTAAAACACCTTTTTGAAGAACCCAGGAGACCAGAAGAACATCCTACAATATCCTTGGAAGAACAGAAGGAGGAGACTGTTCATCTTCAGTGAAAATCCTTGACTACAGCATTCACACTGCAAAAGTCAGTGCCCATCCTCCTGTTGCTGCATAAGACACCTCAGAAACTATTCCCTGGCTGGAGTTGGATGCTCCATTTCCCAAAAATGGGGGAGTAAGGGATAGTTGGGCACCAACTTTAGCTACTGATTAGTAAATTTGGCTGGCTAAAGTCTCTTCCTAAGAAAAGACAAAATTTGACAGGATTGTTGGACACTTGTGGTTCTGTCCCAACTCCCTTATAGGATAAGGAGGAGGTGGTGTTTTCCCTGACTCTCTGGGCAACTGTGCTGCTTTCAGCCTGCACTGACTGGATTTTTGGACACCTGTGACTCCATCTTTACCCCCAAAAGGAAAGGAGATTGGTGTTTCCTCAACTTCTCGGGTCAACTGCATGTACTTTTGGTTCACATGGACTAGATTGTTGGGCCCTCCTATGTTTCTATCTCAGCTCCTCAAAGAGGATGGTGTTCCCTCAGCCTATCAGGACAACTGCAAGTGCAAATGGCCATGTGGATTACATGATTGTCGCTAATGGAGCTCAATCCCTGTCCCTGGCAAGGGAGCAGGGGAGCTTGTGGTTTGTTAGTCTACATGGGCAATGCTGTCAGTTTATATCCACACTGCTTAGTTTGCTGCCTACACCTGCAGCTCCATCCTTGCCCAAAGCAGGAGAGAAATGGGTGTGAAGCAGCATCAGTTTCTCTGGGCAACTACAGATGTTCTTTCCCTGCACATCTTGGATTACTGAAAATGACTGAAGCTCCATTACTACCACTGTCAGGGGAGAAAGATGGGAGAATTTTCATCATTTCATGGGGCAAGAAAGGCAAGTTTAGCCAACACAGCTTATAGTTCACAACTCCTACTATGCAATCAGCAGGGGAGAAAGAGAAAAAAAAAAAAAAAACAAATGAAAAAGATCTGAAAAAATTCAGTTTTGTTAAACACAAGCCATTATAAAGTTCCAAATTAAGTTGAAACAAGTATCAAAAGAACTGTATCACTAAATCAATCAAATAGAAAGACCTAGATTTTGTGAAGATGGTGATAGAATAAAGGCAAGCTGAATACTATCACAAAAACAAAAGAGAAAGAGCCAAAATCTGTGCAAGTTACCTGCTTTGGGGGTGAACAGACCAGGGCAGTGCTATACAACTCCCAAGATGGTGAGGGACAGAGAGATGAAGAAGCCAGAATGACAAATGTGAATTACCAAGCCCTCTGGGCAGCTGGAAATGACTCCCCTCCCCCACCCCCAAGATATTAAGCTGGGGTAAAACCCCTGGTTCACTGCAGCTGATTGAGAGGGAAACAGACACCTTCCTCCCTGTCAATTGTTTCAAAGGAAAATGGAAGGGATGTCAGGATGCTTTTCTTCAGTGAATTCAGCCATCAGAGGCTGCTTTGACTCTCTAATATGGAGATGCAACACAGAAACACAGGAAAGCCAAGACTCTTCCATGGAATAGTGCACTGACTAATGTCATCTGCTGGCCAATTTGTGAATCACATGGACAAGAACTTCACATTCTCTGTATCCAATGCCTGGGAGAAAATCTGCATCTCACTGGTGAGTTCCTGGCCCAATATTGAAAACTTAAGCTGGGTAATTTTAAAGACTGAGAACAAGTTGAATCAAATATCATAGAAGAGCTGTGAAATAAAAACAATAGCCAAGAGTGAGAAATTGGCCAAATGACTAAATTCACCAACATATTTAGATGCCTAAACGTGAGCAAAATAATACAAGCTATACTAAGAAAGAGGAAAAGATGGCCCAGTCAAAAGAACAAATCAAATATCTTGAAAAGATACAGGATTTAAGACAATTAATCAGTCATAATCATAGAACTCTCTTAAATCACTTCAAAGACTTAAGAGAAAATATGACTAAAGAAATAAAGGATATTAAGAGGACACTGGGATAGCATAAAGAACAATTTGAAAGCTTGCAAAGGAAAGTAACAGACCTTATGGGAATAACAGACCTTATGTGAATGACAGACATGATGGATGAGATTATAAATACATTAGAGGCATATAAGTACAGATTTGAATTGTTTGAAGGCAGAATTAGTGACTCTGAAGACAGAACATCTGAACTGGAAAAGACAAGAGAACAGAAAGAGAAAGGATTGGAAAATATGGAACAGGGTGTCAGGGAATTGAATGACAATGCAAAATGCACAAACATTTGCATTATCGGTGACTCAGAATGAGAAGAGAATGGAAGAGAGGCAGAAAGAATATTTGAGGAAATAATGACTGAAATCTTCCCAATCCTTATGAAGGACATAAATATCAATGTTCAAGAAAGACAATGCACCCCAAACAGAATAAATCTGAAAAAGACCTACCCCAAGACACCTACTATTCAGAATGACAAATATCAGAGTTAAAGAGAGGATTCTGGAAGCAGTAAGAGCAAAAGCAAGCCATCACATACAAGGGAAACTAGATAAGATTAAGTGTTGATATCTTATCAGAAAGAATGGAGGAGAGAAGAAAGTGGTATAATGTATATAAGGTACTGAAAAAGAAAAACTGTCAGCCAAGAATTCTGTACAGCAAAGCTTGCTTTCCAAAATGAGAATAAATTCAAAGACTTCACAGAGATACAAAAATTGATAGAATAGGTTACCAAAAGACCAAATTTACAAGAGATACCGAAGTGGGTACTGCAGCTTGAAAGGAAAAAACAAGAGCAAATGATTTAGAGAAGAGTTTACGAACGAAGATTATTAGGAAAGGTAAACTAAAGGATAAGAAGACAAACCATAGAACAGTATGACAACAGAGAACCAAAGGACAAAATGGATGAAATAAGTAATGCCTTTACAGTAATAACACTGAATGTTAATAGATTAAACTCCCCAATCAAAGACATAGACTTAAAGAATGTATTTTAAAAATGATATGTGTATATGTTGTCTACAAGAGACCCACCTCAGACATAAGGACACAACGTAGTTAAAAGTGAAAGGTTAGTTACTACTTCCATGCAAATAGTTAACAAAAAAGAGCTGCAATAGACCAGATAAATGTAAAATAACAATAATATAGTACATGAACAATAATTACTTAGTGCAACTGGAAAAAATGTTCCTGTGATCTGTATTCTGTAATTTTCTTCATACAAAATAAGTATTTGCCTTCAGTTGAGGAGGACTAGGGAAGAGATACATTTTTGGATATTTCATTTTTCTTTAATCTTTTCTTATTCATACTCTTTAATTAAGATACTTTATCTGGATCAATAATGATTCGGCAGGACTTCTGTTGAATTGCGAGGTCCTGCCAACAACCTCCGCAGACTCTTGAAGAAACAGAGGACCCCAACAATCCAATCACAAGTACAGTGATTAAAAGAGACATCAAACAGCTCTCCAAAATGAAAAGGCCTGTACCAGATGGCTTAACAGGTAAAGTCTACCAAGCGTTCAAAGATCTAATACCAATCTTATGCAAACTCTTCCAAATAATTGAACAAGAGCATATGCTTCCAAATTCATTATATGAAGCCAATATCACCCTAATACCAAAGCCAGATAAATGTATTCCAAAAAAAAAAAAAAAGGAAAATTTCAGACCCATTTCCCTAATGAGCACAGATGGAAAAGTCCTCAACAACTTACTCACTAATCAAATCCAACAACACATTAAAAGAATTATTAATATATAGCATGATCTAGTGAGTTTTATCCCCGGCATACAAGGGTGGTTCAACACAAGAATATCAAACCACATTAATAAATCAAGGAAGAAAAATTACATGATCATCTAGATTTCTGTATCTAGATTGATACAGAAAAGACATTTGACAAAATCCAGTATCCTTTTTTGATAAAAACTCCAAAAGAAAGGAATAGAAGGAAAATTTCTCATCTGATTAAGGGCATGTATGAAATACCCATAGCTAATATTGTGCTCAATGTTGAAAGTCATTATTTGGAGTGACTTTTTAACATATAGGTTATAACACTGTGATTATCATGGTGTGCCTAATGGTTTTTGTTCAACTATTTAGCTTAGGGATTTATTTTTGATAGATCCAAAATTTAAATTTAAATTTCTGACTTATTTTCCATAATATGTATCTATCACATGTTATTTACATTCTGTTATTGTTAGGTATTTAGATAATTTCTATTTTCCAAATTTGAACAAGGCAACAATGAATACAAAGTCATTTCAAGAGATACGTTGATTTTCTGAAACATCATCAAACTTTTATATGTACAGGCTTTTTCATTTTATTTTCATGAAAATGATGCATGATAAAGTATCTCATTGTTAAATTTGTATTTCCTTAACCTTATGTCTCCATGGTGGATTCTGTCAGTGATTATGAGGTGTTGGCCCTATTTTACACCATGGTTGCCCCCATGTTTTACCCCCTAATCTACACGCTGAGAAACACAGATTTGAAGAACACCATGAGGAAAATGTGGTGCCAAGAGAGGCTATTTGAAGAGAAATGATGCTGTGGGTGTTTGAGCCCTTTGAAACATCTCATTCTTTTCACACATTTTTAAGCTCAACAAATGCAGCTGGTACAGAAGGGTGGCATGCTGTCACGTGAAGTTTCAAACCTCAAAGAGGCAAGAACTGTCACCCACTCTCTACTTCATTGAGCCTGTGAAAAAGGCAATAGATAAGATGATCTCATCTCTTCCAGCTCTGACATTCTGGAAATAAATTTGTCCTTCCTGATCCTACATATAGGGGATATTACTGCCCTTTTATCAGGGCACATTTTAAGTAATGCAGGGTTTGGAGGTTGTGTTCTGCTTTAAGAAACCTATCATGATTGAGACACCTCTCATGGATTGAGAGAGTCCTTGGCACTTCTCCTTTTTGAAGATTCCATTATTACAATAAACAACTGTATTAGTCAGCCAAAAGGGTGCTAATGTGAAATACCAAAAATGGGTTGGTCTTTATAAAGGGTATTTATTTGGGGTAGAAGTCTACAGATACCAGGCCATAAAGTGTTAGGTTTCTTCTCTCACCACAGTCCATTGTCACGTGTTGGAGCAAGACAGCTGCCGGCGTTTGCCAGGGTTCAGGCTTCTGGGTTCCTCTCTTCCTGGGGCTGCGATTCTCTCTGGGCTTAGCTCCTGTTTCCTCCACAAGGTCAGCTGTAGATGATCAGGTAAATGGCTTGCTTCTCTTCTCCTGGGGCCTTCTTTCCAACATTAAAACTGCTTCTCAAAAGACTGCTTCAACTGTCCTTGGCCTTGCCTTTTATATTCGAGTCCCCACCCACCAAGGGGTGGGGCTCAATGCCCTAATCCTAACCTAATCATGCCCAGATTAACAGATCAGTTTACAAGCATGATTCAATTATATTATTGGAGTTCATAATTACATCATAATAATTAAGGTTCCACAATTGAATTTAATACAATCAAAGTGTATCACGCCCAGAAGAATGGATTGGTTTACAAACATAATCTTTCTTTTGGGGGGATTCATAAATTAATTTCAAACTACCACACATGGGAATAATCACCCCTGCATCCCTCAGATCTCTGCAATTCCTCTAGAAATGGGTTATTGCTTTTAGTTTACTATTTTGCTAGGTAAATGCAGTTTGCTGGCTTCCAATTGGCCTTTCCTAGAAATTAGCCTATACTTCATAGGTCAGGGAACCATTGTGGGGATTCTGCCAGCTGCTGAGTAGGCCTACTTCAATTGTGTCTTCCAGAACTGGATACACTGTGTCTGTGTGTTCAAGCTGAGTTAAAATTCTATTAATCACCTCACTTCCATAAGACCCTACTCACTATGCCTCATTTCTTTTAGGAAAAAGGCAAGGTTCAGGTCTTAGGACAACCTCAGGAGAAACTCCATACATTTCAAGTCTAAACATTCATGCATTTTACTAATGTATATTAGGTATTGTGCCATTTTCAACTATTTTGAATGACAGTGGATATCAATGGACAATGAATGCTTATCTGAATAATTATATCTTTCTTAAATTCAAGGTTATTTTCTCATTCAGTTGATTGTTGTTTTTGATGGTTGGTTGAATTGTGTACCTGGGGGGGGTGGCGGAGGGCATAGTCTTAATCTTAATTCTTTTCCTGTAACTGTGAGCCCACTGTAATTAAGATATTTTGAAAATATTTTATTTAATGCATGGCCAAATGAGTCAGCATTAGTCTTAATCTTGTTAGTAGAAGACTTAAGAAAGGAAATGGCATGGGAGGTGCTAAAAGCCAGAACACAGAACCTGAAAGAGAAAGGAGAGAACCCAGCCATGTGCATTACCATATAATAGGAACCAAAGGAACCTAAGGATTTCAGGTTAGCCAGAATATTACCAAGCCTGGGAGGAAGAAATCTGTCTAGACTCTGAAATTATTACACAATATATTTCTGTTGTTTAAATCAATCTAATGTGTGTTATTTGACACATAGGCAGAAAACTAAGACCCTGATCCACTTTCTTAAATTCAAGGTGATTTCCTAAAATCATTTATTGAATTACTGCTTTTCAACTTATGGAATTCCCTTATACATATATGCTAATACTTCCATTTACTCCTATCTTATATAAATAATCTTTTTTTTTTTTTAACATTTTGCATTGACTTCCTGTGGAATTTTCCAAGTAATGTTTAATCCCTATTTTTTTAGCACAATATCTGCTCTTCAATACATCATTGAGTTTTATAGTTGTATTTGAAAAAATATATATTAAATAAAATAATAATTATGTTTTAATTACTGTGTGCTTATGTGTGTGCATAAATATAACTATATTTATGTATTCACATATATACATACTTATACATATATATATTCAAAATAAAATTAACTCCTTAACTCCAAACTGTTTAACACATAAAACATCATGAGTAACTTTCAAGTAATTTGACACCCCTTCTCCAAACTATCTCTTCACTCCAATTTAGAGGTAACTACTTGATACATGCATATATGTAGGTCTAATTTCCCAGATTTTACTTTAAATCTTCTGTGAATGACTTCTTTTGCTCAGAAGTTTAATTTTGAATATTATATACCTGAAGAATGTGTTTGATTCATCCCTTTTCCTTTATATAGTGTTTCATTAAATGAAGAGCATACAGTTTATCTATGATTCTATTTTTGAGCAAGTGATTTTCCTATTTTCCTTTTTTTTCATAATAAAAACTAGAATGCTATGAACATTGTTGAAATTGTCACTCAGTGGAAATGTACAAGAGTTTTTCGTTGCATATCATTAGTACTTGAACCACTGTTACAGGAAATGCATATATCCAACTTAATAACTAATCCTTATCAAAATAGGTGGCAAAAATTAACACTATCTGAAGCAGGGGCTCTTAACAAAGGATCCATAAGCTTGAGTTGAAATTCAAAAAAACATTATTCTTGTGGGGACATGGTGATGTGGGTGTGATATATTTATTAAATAATACATAGTATAGTGTGGACTTAGTAAGGGGTCCATGGTTTTCAACTGACTGTCAAAAGGGTCAGTGGAACAAAAAAAGGATAAGATTCCCTGATCTAAAGTAATACATGAGAGGGCCCATATTCCACATCCTTGCCAACACATGATGCTTTTCAACTTTAAATTTTGCCAGAAGATTGGTTAAATGTTATGACATTGTGATTTTTGCATGCATTTTCCTGAAAATTAATAATCTTTTCATAATCTTACAGGCAATTTGGACTTTCTCTTCAATTACATGCATATTAGTGTCTTTTGTATATATTTTTGCCAATGGATTGTTTACTTTTTTCTTGTTAAGATATAGGAATTTTTTTATATGAATATATATTTGGACACTAATGCTATGTAAGGGATAAACTTTTTAAATACCCTCTTCTAGTTTAGAAACTTTTCTCCTTCAAATTACTATCTATTTTTAATAAAGTTCTTAATTTTAAGATAGTAAAATTTCTAATTTTTCTTTGGCCATATTGAAGGAGTCTGTCTCAATATTTACAGGATAAATATATTCAATCATAACTTCATATAATAATGAAATTTGCCTTTTGCCTTTAAGTATATAATCTGTCTTGAAATGAATATTTTATACCATGTGAGATAAAGATGCAATTTCCTTTTTCTTTCTTTATGGAAATTGGTTTTCCAGCACCAATAAATGACTGGTCATTATTTCACTACTAAACTACAATTTCTTCTATCATATATAAAGTTTCATTCATGAGGTCATGCAGGAGATGATTTATTCCTGACCTATATTTGTTTAATTGGATAACTTTTTTCTAGCCATCTAGTTATATCACATTTTTTATTCTTATGGTATATAATAAATGATGCTATCTACAAGCCCCAATCTCCCTTTCTTCTTTTTATCATTCAGAATTGTCATGTTTTTAATGCTCTTTTGTATTCCATATACATTAGAATATGCTTGAGGAATTCCATGAAAAATACTGCTGGGATATTCATTAATTGCACTGAATCTATAATCAACATTAGAGAAAATGCCATCTATATATTATAGTTCCCTATCTAAGAATAAGGTACATCTCCCCATTTGCTTAAGTCTTTTATAATGTCTTTCAAAAAAGTTTATAATTTTGCTTATATTTTATGAGATTTAATTTTTCTCTTTTACATGTTTGTTTTCTATTTTAAATTGTATTTTACCCAAGTTTTATTTTTTGTGACTCCTAGTATGAAATGAAATTTACTTGTTTATGTTAGTCCTATTTCTAAAAGCTTCAAATAGTCCCTTCATAATTATAATATAACTATGGCTTCATTTTCTACATCAACATTCACATCAACTGTGAATAAAAACTGTAGTTTTTTCCTTTCCAATTCTTGGGTATTTATCTCTTCTGTTTGTCATAATATGCTGTATAGTACTTCCAGGCAATGGTGAATTAGTGGTAATTGAGGTATATGACTTGGTGCAGGTTTTAAGTGGAATGTTTCTAACATTTCAGCATCGACTATGATGTTCACTCTGTTTTATTTCTTTCACATACCTGTAAAAGATGTAAGAAGTTTTCTTAAATTTTTTTTCTGTTAAGAATTCCATCACTTTGTTTTTTACTATTTTTGAGATTATATAGTTTTTCTCTTAAATTTGTGAATCTCTAATGGAGAAGCATATATTCTTGATAAACCTATGTTTTTCATGAACTTTTAAATGTCTGTCATGACTTGTTAAGTCATTTTGCTAATGTTGTATTTAGTATTCTCATTTATGTTTATAACTGATAATTTTCTTTCTCATTTGGTTTCTTTTTATGCTCAATACTCATATTTTATTTATTTTATTTTTTTAAAGATACTTAGATTACATAAATGTTACATAAAAAAATGTAAGGGCTTCCCATATGCCCCACTCCTTACTCTGCCACACTTTCTCACATTAACAACATTCTTCATTAGTGTAGTACTTTTGTCACAATTGATGAACACATATTGGAGCTTTGTCGATATAATGTGGATTATAGTTTTCATTATAGTTTAAACTCTCTTCTATACCTTTTTGTAAGTTATGACAAGCTGTATAATGGCCTGTATCTGTCACTGCAACATCATTCAGGACAATTCAAATGTCCCAAAGTACCAACATAATACACCTATCTTTTTTTAAAGATACTTAGGTTACATAAATGTTACATAAAAAACATAGGGGATTCCCATATGCCTCACTCTCCACACCTCCCACTAAGTTTACACTGCTCTTATAAAATGAATTGATGAATATGTATTCTTTATTTTTTATGAAGGAGATTGTATGTGATTAGTATATGTTACTTCACTGTTTAGTAATTGTTTACGTCAGTAAATCTGGACTTGGTGACTTAAAATTTTTTAAAAGTTTAAATTTCCTTTAAGTGGTTAAAGAAATGTTAAAATTTCCTTAAATATACCATCAATTTTGATATTTTTGCACTTTTCATTTTTATGAATATAAATAGTTTTTTTGTTAATTGTTGTATTCTCAAATGCAGATCATAATTTTTAAGTAATATACATTGGTTGAGATGTGTTCATGAATTGGGAATTTTAAAAGTTTTAGAAAGTTACATGGTCCATACAACACATATTGTGTAATGCTCTAATAGAATCTGTTTTGATACTCCATAATCTACTCTGATCATTATTGCAGCAAATTGTACCTTTCCAGCACCAATCAGTAACGAGTCATTATTTCACTACTAATCTACAAATTCTTCTATCATATATAAACTTCCATGTAGGAGGCTCACAAGGTCTATAAATGTATGTTGAATGTTAAGCTTCCTTCACAAATGGTTTTCAGAAATTTATTACTGTGCACAGTTTCATATCCAACTACCATGCAGATATTACAGGGAATGGTATTCTTTTCTGCCGGTAAGTCAGTCATTAGTTTGATTATCACTGTGGATGTATAGCAAAGGTTGGAAAGTGAAAGACAATTAAGGAAGAAATATGTGGGCTGGTCAATAAACTGACTGCATGATATTGATATCATTATGAATAAGTTTCCTAAACAAATAAAAATGCAACAAAATAAAAACAATACAAAGCAGAGTATTTCCACTTTTTGGGTTTTTTTTTTTTTTTGAGAAATTCCCAAGAGAATAAACACAGTGTGACATTATTTCTATTTTCCAGGTCTAATGTAGGAAAATGTAAAAATGCATATAAGTCACCTGAAAAGACATATTTCATAAGTCAATGTAAGAAGGATTTAGAGTGAATATTGATAACACATATATTATGAAACTATGTTAATTGACATGATTTTAATTCTTCAGTAAATGAAGAACTATTATTTAATAAAAGTATCTTTTCTGTTCTTCTCATGATGATTTCCAGGAATCTTTCACAACATTATTTTCAATCTAAGATATTAATAGAAATTAATGCATTCAATCATTTAAATGAAAACTTTTAAAATATATTATTAGGTAGCAAAATATTCTCTGCAGGATGCCAATGGAATTGGTTTGACTAATTTTAATAGTTTGTTACCAGTTTTAAAAAAATGATACATAACAGTAAATTGTTGACATTTATATTTATTTACAATTTTAGCATATTTCTTTACAATTTTAGTATATTTATTTACAATTTGCTATTTTCAATTTGGGCCTTACAACCCAGAAAATCTAAATAAGAAAGGTATATGGAGTCTCTGTAAATCCTCATTAGGAGAAGCATCATGTGCACACCTAAGATTTTACAGCAAAGCTTTAAGTTTTCCTGCATATAATTATTCAGGTATTATTTTAAAAAATTCTTGACTTCACATAAGTGCTTAGCAGAGAATGATTATCTAACCAAAGGAAGAAAATGTCCATATTGTATGAAATTATCATCATGATCTCAGGGTATTCTTTTCCACCAAGTTTGTGGGTTGTTTACCATCAGTGCACAGTCAATTTAAAATGGTATCATAGAGGTTAGGTTTTAATAAGCCTAACAGGCACAAGATAATTGCATAAACATCGTGATGGATTGTCTTCTTTTCCACAGTCATCATATGGCCTAATTGTTGATTGAAGAGGAAATATAAAATCAAGTATATTCACATTTAGTTCTACATGAAAATATGGTGCCAACTCAAAGTGGAATGCTGTAGTCTTAAGGCCTCAAACATAAATGTTCCTAAAGAGGTAGCCTCCCCTTGGAATAAATGATAATTTATCTCCCCAATGTTTCAGAGTTAGACTCATTTATATTTTCCTACACATGGTTCTGCCCATTTCATCTGAATGTATAATCAGCACTATATCTTTTATATATATATATATATATGTGTGTGTGTGTCTGTATATATATGTGTGTGTGTGTGTGTATATCAGAGACATAAATCTTCTGACTGTTCATATGACAGTTGAGCCCTGAATCTCAGAAAAGTGGCAGCAAGCACCTACTCTCCAGTTCATCAGATATACCCAGGACAACCAACAAAAGGATGATGATGGACAACACCCATCCCCAAAAACAGAGTATCTACAACTACAAGCAAGACAGTTCCATCCATCTTCCCCATGGGATTTAAGTCCCCTCTCAGTCAGAAGCAGAGTAGACATCACCATCCCCAAATCCTCAAGACCGAGGAATGAACAAACATAAGAGGCGAATGCAACTATGGGCTAAAGTACACTTATTTTTATTTGAGTAATGGAAGAACTTGTAACAACAATATAAAGGCATTGTTCAAAAGAGGTTCTGAGGGCAGGGAGAGATAAAAATAGGTGTAACGTGGGGCAATTTTTGGACCTTGGAATTATTCTGCATGATATTGCAATGATAGAAACAGGTCATTATACATTTTGTTAAAACCTATAAAATCATGTAGTGAAAAGTGTAAACCATAATGTAAACTATAGACCATGGTTGGTAGCAATGATTCAATATGTGTTCATCAATTGTAATAAATGTATCACAGTAAAGAAAAATGTTAATGGGGGAATGTGTGAGAGGGGAGAGGATGGGGTCTATGGGAAACCCCAATATTTTCATTGTAACATTTATATTATCTAAATCTTCTTTAAAAATAAAGCTAAAAAATCTATGCAGATTCAAGAGAAGAGATGATAGATAACAAAAATTTATGGAACTGTTAATGTTACATTTTAAGAAGTGCAAGCAGAATAAAAAATATAGGTATGATAAACTTTGGAAACCAAGATTGAGTATCCAATATATATTATTTCTCAGTGGGAGTATTCAGCCCTTTGGTGGCAAGTTGATTACATGGAAAATTTTCCATAATGGATGGGTAGAATTTGTACACATAGAAATAACACTTCTGCTAATATGTGGATGGATTTACGTTTTCTTCTCATAATGCTTGTAGTAACAATGTAATCCATGAGCTTGTAGAAATTCTTGGAGCTCAAATATTCATGTTATTCAAACATCACTGAGCCTGATCAAGTACATTATTCCAAAGTGAAAGAAGTGTGGTGGTGGACATGTTCCCAAAGAAATCACTGGTCTTACCATGTACCCCATTACTCTGTAGTGTCTGGTATGATAAAGTAGTGGAATGTCTTGCTGAATATTCAAGCACCAATTCAGAGTAAATGGCTTGAAAATCTGGGGCTTTATCTTTAAGGATGTATTGGCAAATATGCAATATTGCTTCTTTCATATCCAGAATTAACAGTTATGGGAATCAAGGTATGGAAGTGCAAGTAACTCCTTTTTACTATTATACAAAAAAAAATCTATCTACTGAGTATTTCCTCTCCCATCATTTTCAGCACAGATAGTTTGTGACCATAGTTACAAAGAGGTTGTGCTTTCATCTGGGATTACAGCAATGACTTTTTTGAATTGGTAATTGAGAATGCCACCTGGACAATATGGGCTCCTCATATCTGTACTATGCCAACAGACAAAAAGGATGTATTCATTGGTACTGGCAACTAAGATAAATGTGGTTTTTTTTTTTTATAACAATGAGGACAGATCTGACCAATATCTTCAAACCAGGGAATTCTCTTATTCATCTCTTATAATTTCCATGATGAAAACTGAATGTTAATTAAAAATAAAGCAACAAAAATTATATGACTCTTGAGGAGTGAGGAATTCAGAAATGACATTTTGTTCAACTACTAGATAAATCCTAATAGCTGAATGTCAGTCTGAGAGCAAAGGGAAGGTGGAATAGAAAGTGGAAGAAATAGAGGTATAAATATAAACTAAAATCTTAAGACCAATTTAAGCAACTAAAATTGTTGTAATATTTTTCCTTTACTTGTTAGAGTTATATGTGAATGTGGTATACAAATATAATTACTTATGTGTGTATATGAATGAATTACATTTTTCTCCCTTATTATTGCATACAAAAGATGTGTTATTCTTAGTTAAATTTACAAGGTAATCTTTAAGCTACAGATTATTCAGGTGGTATTGTAACCTAGTAGAATAACAAGTAATATCTTAATTAACTTATCTAGAGATATCTACAAAGACATTGAGCATGCTGTGTTTTTTTTAATGGTCAGTTTAAGAATATATCTGTAGAAGTATCTTGTTTAATGGAAGTGGGATTATATAATTGCTTTATTAAGGACTTTCACTATGTATAGAAGAGGGTTTATGAATGCTGAGCAGCCAATTAAGTTATATGTTCCACTCATTTATTTGTTGGCATCAGCCAAAAATTCACTCTTCTAAGTTTTGCTGTGTAATCATGGGACAGAGAGCCTATAAATTGCTTTCTTCCTTTACCATATGACTTCCAGTTAGATTTGCCAAATGGTGTACAACAGGAGGAACAAATTTAACTTTCTATGCTAAAGTAAAGATACGGACATGAAACAAGTATGTGAGAAAAATGGAGGAACAAAGAAGAAGCGAAAAATAATCAAAAGTGACAAGTCAAGAGGAGTTATTGGCCGATGTGAAGACTCCTGTTTTGTATATAATTCCAGATCAGTTTTAGGGCCCTAATTTAAATAGACCCTATTTTAAAAGGCCTAGAGTGAAATTCAGAAATGCCTTTCCTACACCACTGATGACATCTCATCAGATTCCTCAAAGCATTCATCTTGATGTTTCTCAGAGTATAAATAAGAGGGCTCAAGAAGGGGTCAATGATTGTGTAAAGAATAGCAAACATTTCATCTTCTGGAAAAAAATATGGGTGTTCTAATATAAATAAAGAGACCAGGTACAAAAAAATAGGACCACAACTGTAATGGAAGAACTACAAGTAGAAGAGTGTTTGCTTTCTGCAGGGTAAAGCACTGATGGTGTATAATATCAGAAAATAAGGTACTATCACAATAATGAAAGACACCAGAACAATCAGACCTGCATTCACAATTACCAAGGGATTAATTCTGTATATTGGGGTAGGCCACTTTCAGCAAAGGATACACATCACAGAACTAGTGATCTATTTCATTGGGACCATAGAAATGTAATCAGATGGCCCCTTCCTTATCAGACAGGCAGCCTGGTGGTTGTGGAGACAAGTGTGTTCAAGGCAGATTGCTGCAGCTGTGAAGCCAAGCTCTAGTGTCCCACCTGCATCAAGCTGAGCATCCAGGGCTCATACTTTTGCGTGCAGGAATGTTTCAAGGAAGTTGGGCTACTCACAAGTTACTACATGAGAAAGAAAAGATGAAAAGGTAAAAGGAGAAGTGTCTTCCTGGACTGTAGAAGGTGATATTAACACTGACACATGGGCAGGTTATTGATATACTGGTGTACTCAAACCACATTATCCACTGATGCCAGCAAGGCCAGTGCCAAGTTATATTCAAACACCAGATTATGCTGATCATCCTTTAGGAATGTCTGAATCTGAATAGGCTCTTATAGGTATTTCTCAAATTAAATTACTCTTAAGTGAAAATATACAAGGGATGCAACCTGTATGTAGGCTTGCTAGAGAAGTATTGGATATTGCTGCTGGGATGATTAAACCAGGTGTAACTACTGAAGAAATAGATCATGCTGTGCACTTAGCATGCATTCTAAGAAATTGCTATCCTTCTCCACTGAATTACTGTAATTTCCCAAAGTCTTATTGTACCTCAGTGAATGAAGTAATCTGTCATGAAATTCCAGACAGATGGCCTTTGCAAAAGGGTGGCATTGTTAATGTGGACATCATTCTTTATCACAGGGGCTGTCATGGGGACCTGAAAGGGAGTTTTTTCATTGGAGGTTTGGATGAGGGAGCACAGAAACTAGTCCAGACCACATATGAGTGACTGATGCAGGCCATTGATGCAGGAAAACCTGGTCTTCAGTATAGAGAGTTGGGAAACATTATTCAGAAGCATGCCCAAGCAAATGGGTTTTCAGTTGTTTGAAGCTACTGTGGGCATGGAATCCACAAACTTTTTCATACAGCCCCTAATGTACCCACAATGCCAAAAATAAAGCAGTTGGAGTGATGAACGCAGGCCATGTATTTGTGAAAGTGGATGACAGGATGAAACCTGGCCAGATGGATGGCCTGCAGTGATGAGCCTTCAGAGACTGAAGCAGTC
>JAKSZT010040477.1:1273004-1293929 GCA_026826555.1 Tolypeutes matacus
AAAAAAAAAAAAAAAAAAAAAAAAAAAAAAAAGGCAAGAATAGCTAAACTTAAATTGGATGCAATATACTTTTAAAGCAAAGTTCTTATTAGAGGCAAGGAAGATAATTGCATACTAATAAAAGGGGCAATTCACCAGGAGTAAATAGCTATTATATATATATATATATATGTGTGTGTGTACCTAACCAGGAGGCCCCAAATTACATGAGACAATTACTGGCAGAACTGAAGGGAGAAATAGATGTCTGTACAATAATAACAGTTGGAGACTTTAATACACAGCTCTCTTCATTGGATAGATCAACTGGGTAGAGGATCAATAAAGGAAAAGATAGCTTGAATAATATGATAAACAAACTAAGCCTAATAGTCATATACAGAAAAATTCACCCCAAAACATCAGGATATACATTCTTCTCAAGTGTTCATGGATGGATATTTCTCCATGACAGACCATATGTTGGGTGATGAAGTAGATATCAATAAATTGAAAGAGATCAAAATTATACAAATCACTTTATCTGATCATAATGGAATAAACTTGGGAATCAACTTCAGGCAGAAAAAAGGAAAATACCCAAATACATGGAGATTAAACAACACACTATCATATAATCAGTTGGTCAAAAAAGAAAGTGCAAGAGAAATCTGTAAATATCTTGAGATGAATGAAACTGAGAACACAACATATCAGAGCCTATTGGATGCATCTAAAGCAATGCTAAGGGGGAAATTTATAGCCCTTAATGCTTACATTAAAAAAGAAGAAAGCTAAAATCAAGGACCTAAGTACACAACTGGAGAAACTAGAAAAAGAACAGCAAACTATGGTCAGAGTGAGCAGAAAGAATGAAATAACCAGGGTTAGAGCAGAAATAAACATAAGGAAACATTCTCTCTCAGGTTTTGTTTGACTGTAAAGACTTTAAGCTTGTCTTCATTTCTGAAGAATTGTTTTGCCAGAAAAAGAATTCTTTGCTGGCAATTTTTCTCTTTCACTACTTTAAATATATCAAACCACTGCCTTCTCACCTCCATGGTTTCTGAAGAGGGATTGGCAAATAGCTTTATTGAAGCTCCCTTTTAAGTAATACATTGATTTTCTCCTGCTGCTTTAAAAAATCCTTTATCTTTGGCCTTTGACAATCTGAATAGTCGTAGATGTTTTGGAGTAGGTCTATTAGGATTTATTCTTTTTCAGGTATGTTGTTCTTCTTGAATATAAACATTCATGTCTTTCAATTGTTACATTTTTTTTGCATACTTTTAAATTGTTCTTTAAGCTAACACAGTGTCAACTTAATAACTTTTATGTCTTTAGTCATGTTTTCCTTCAGTTCTATAATTGATAAAGCAGGTTTGTTTGGATATTAGCTATTTTCTTAAATCCTGAGTTTCATCTACATTCTTGGTTTGTTCCTTTGCCTGGTCCATATCTTTCTATTTCTTAGAATGGGTTGTTATCATTTGGTGATACCTAGGCATTTGCATATGGTGATGATTTTGTTCTGTTTACAAATTTCTACCTCTTGCCTAGTGGTTTTATTTCACAGCTTTTATTTGATTTTTAGTTTACTTTTTTCTAAAGCTTTAATATTGACCTGTTTAAGATATCAAAACTGGGGTTGGACATTGTGTTTTGTTAAAAAAAAAAAACAAAAAACTGGGGTTGGTTACTGCTAATTGGGCCCAATTAGGACTTTTGTGCCTGGGAAAGAACTGGAAGAGACCAGTCTGTCTTCCTTCACTTTCCTGGATGGCCAGCAAATGGTGCTCTTCAGCAAATCCTTCCACATAGATGAATCCTTCAATTTCCACTATCTCTTCAGAGCTAGCAAGTTATGGTAATTACATTCACCAATGAGAATCCAGTCAGCCCTCTGCTTCACCTTCCCTTTTCTCAGGAAAGAATCTATTCTTTCCCCTCTCTACTGGCCACTCAGCTGTAAGTTTTACTAAGACTGCTTGTATAAGGGGTGGGGGCTGGGTGATGTTCCCAGCTGCAAGTGTAACAACTCATGGTTTTCCCTCTGGTCTCTCTATCTCTGCATCCCCAGTCCCTCCTGGAGGATGGTAGTGGCACTTCCTTGGTCTGCAGAGATCTCCAAAGTGGCTCCCTTAGACTTCTTCTATGCCTTCTCCCCTACTTTGCAAGAGACCTTTGTCTTACCTGAGCTACTCTGATGCTCAATTACTGCATCAGGTCATTGTCTCTCCTATTTCTTGTAACATCCTGGATACTAAAGTCTTCCAATCACACAATAACTGCAAATTTAAATATCACAGAGCCACCAAACTCTCCCTTTCATTGGACTTACCATAACTTGATAAACTCCCTAAACACTGCTACTTTTACATAATCCACATACTTAAAAATCTCCAGTTAACACTGTAATTTAAATCTTCATTTAGCCATGAGATTCCTTATGGCTGTCTACTGCAGGGGAACAAGGAACTCACCATTCCCAACCAGGTCTTGCATAACCCATCAGAGTCCACTCAACTCCCACCATTTCCAGATAGATTTCACTGATTATTGCAGCCCACCAGGCAATGAATACCCAAATCTCCAAAGTCTTTTGACATTTAGAATTGACTACTTGGCTTTATATTGTTTGTTTATTGTTGTGCACTTGTTAAATAAATGAGTTTATCTCTATAAGTGAATCTTAACTTGGTGAGTATTAGGACCAGTGCCCCATATTCTCTCTGAACTGGACATGATGGAAACAAAACAAAACAAATCTTTATGGTCTTCAGAAATGTTTTGAATGTTTAGTCTCTGAGTTTCAAGATTTTATTGTACACATCTATGAAATACAAATCACCGACCTTCTGATTTATTTACTTCCTCTCAACTTTTCCAAAACTATAAAAAAGAAATTATTGTTGCCCTCCTTTGAATTCACTTATGCAGTTGACAGGGAAAGTGTAAATTACTATATATGGATTCTCTAAAAATATGTATCCACAAGAGATGCTCTATATTACCAAGTAAAAGGTGTAATAGCATCAACAATTGATCATATTTCTATTACTAAATTATGGCCAGAGTTTTCCAATAAGCATTAGTCAATATGCAAAATATCATTAAGTTACTATTTTAATAATAAATACCAAATTATATTTCTTATTGATCTTGGACAGTGATTAGTTGTAGGTGGCTTAAACAAAATTTTATAGGTGTCCAAAGTCCAATTCTCTACGTGCCCTATTTAAATCTAAGATATATGCAATGATCCACAGCTGCCATAGAATTGAATAAACTGATAAATTTCATGAAGAATCTATTAATAAATCTCAATATGTAAATAAGTCTGAAGAATCCAGAAGATGGCACTTACCTACTCTCTAAGGAAAGTTTTTTCTAAAGCAAATTCAAGGACCGTTTTTCAATTTCATTTCAATTTTCAAGAAAAGAAGAAACCAGTATTTTCAGCATTTATGTTGGCATATATTCTTTATCAATCCTAAGATAGTATATTTATCACAGTCTCTTAGGGAAATGAAAACAAAGACAATACATGGTTCCTGTTTGATTTCCAAACAAGTTTAATTGAGAGATATTTAATTTGCAGACATTGTATTTCAGTACCCCTCTGAGTTTGTAAATTTCCTTGGGATAAATTAACCAATTGATAAATTGACAAGGTGAAGCAGAACTTTTTTCTTTTTTAAACTTTTTTCAAAGGACTAATCATACTAATATCAATCAAATCATCTTTTTTCCCCATGCACATCTGGAAACTAAGAAAAGACGAGTTTCCATTTTGCTATAGGAATAATTGTAGGAAACTCTGAAGGCCTGGAAAGAAAGTACATAATGCCTACAACAGAGGAAAGAAAAACAGTAGAAAGAGTAATAAACCCTTAGTTGTAAGTAAATGGGAAGCACTAAATGTAACATTTACTAAAAGTAAATGTTGCCTCAGTTTATCATTTAAAGTCTAATAAAACTTTAAAGAGTGAATACAATGCATGACATTGGTAATTTGAGTCTGTTTTGTTCTTGAATTGGTCTTATTCCCTATTGAGGATGGGACCCTTGATTTGATTACTTCAGTAAGCTGTAGCCCATGGTGGGTCTTATAGATTGTGTGATAGAAGAGTGTGACAAATTTCCATAAAACTTGGAAAGCCTCCCTGAAAGTGTGCTGATAGGGCTGAGGCTAGATGACAAAAACAATCCACAGAGTCTAGAGGTGAGAATAGGAGGGGAGACAATACAAATGCTAATGGGAACATGTACAAATTGACTATGGACGAGTAAAGGTGTCAAATTGGGAAAATAACATGTTCTTATATTACTGCAGTAGCAGCCTCCAAATCTGGCTTTCCAGTGTCATTTCCTCCTCTTTCAGAGTTTTCCTCATATTGCAGCCAGAATGCATTTTCTAACACACAATATGTACTTTATCATTCCATAAATCCTTGGTTCCACAGTCTTTCTTGATAAACTCCTTAGCATGGCATACATGGACATTTGAGTTTTGGCTCCTGTTTTAGTTTGGTAAGAGCTGCTGGGAGCAATATATCAGGAATAGTTTGGCTTTTATAGAGGGAATTTATTAAGTTAAAAGCTTAATGTTTTTAGGCTGTAAACACATCCAAATCAAGGTATCATTAGAAATGCTGTCACCAAAATTTGACTTTAGGGATACTGGAGTCCTTCCATGTGGCAAGGCATATGGAAACATCTGCTTTTCTTCTGGGCCTTTTTGCTTCAGCTTCAGGCTGCACCATCTGTGGCTTCCTCTCTCCCAGATTCCTCTCTGAGCTCCCAGGTTTCTTCTCTCCATCTCTGGAGCTTTTCTATGTGTGTCTGCTACTTTCAGTCCTCCAATTCTAATGGACTCCAGCAAAATCCTTCAAACTGTTATAGTTCCCATTTAGGTCTCTATATTTTTTTTCACTAAATCATTCTTTCCTGTGCCACATGTTCTAACCATGTAGAATACAGCTTACTAAATACATCATGACCATTTAACTAGAGCCATTGAACATTCTTCTTCTTTTGACTTAAGTTTACCAATTTCTAATTGCCCTTAGGACTGTGCCTTCATTTCATTGGCACCAGGACAGAAAAATGTTCCTAATTCCTTCCTCATCCTAGCCCAGCCTCTGTGTTTTATCAGACCTAGTTGATCTAATTTGCTTCTTATACATCATTATGTTAAACATATTACACTGTATTGAAATCACATGCATGTCTGTTTTTCTTCCACTAAATGATATGTTTTATAGGGAATGGATTTTGTTTAATGCATTATGTCTCTCCGACAACTATTGTTATACCTAGAACATAGTAATCACTCTAGCAATATTTGCTGAAATCATGTAGTTCTTCTTTCAACATGCAATAGAGACATTTAAAGTAGATTAAATGGAACAATTGTGGACTCACACCAGTGTCAGTGTTTATTGGTTTACTTGTTGCTGTTGTTTGATCACCAACTCTTTATATTCTTTATTAAATTGGTAATTGTGGAAGTGACTAAATACACATATTAGTCCAAGTTCAATATTTGAACTTCAATATTCAATATTGAAAAACAAAAATAAAAAAATAGTAAGTGAGTTGCTGTAGGAATATAGTCATTTACCATCTTTGAATATTTGTGGCCTTATTTTTTTAAAAAGGGGGCCATGAAATAAACAATTCTCAAAGTATATTAAAATTATGAATTTGCTTTCAATTAGTGTCTCTATTACTGCCTTTATACAATAGGGACTTTATTTAATTTATGCTAAGACATTGTCATCTATAGGTAACTCTAATTTTCACTTATAAGAGAAAAACAAATTTATGCTTTCAACCACTATTTTTAGAGGGGAATTTTGTACTCCTGGATTATGTTTTCAAATTTTTACTAATTGATATGCAATTTAGTTGACAATAAGATATCATTTACTATGAGAGAAGCTCAAAGATGGCAGAGTAGGGATGGCAGAGTAGGGTTAAGCTCCTCCTCCATAAACTGTGGGAAGGTAGGCAGGCTTACCTGGCAGAAGGCAACATGCAGGACAATGGGGGCAATTGGAGAGAGAAGCTAGAGAGGCTAAGGGAGAGGGAAACAGGGTAATTGATTTGGCTGGAAGACCGCTGCTCAGTCATTTATGAGCATGAGGAAGAAACCCAAGGATCAGGGGTGCACTGCAATGCCCAGTAAGTTCCTGAGGTGGGGGACCTGTGGAGCAAACATGTGTGGGCAGTGAAACCCAGCCAGCTCAGGGAGCTACAGAAGTGGAGGGGGGGGGATAAGGGAATGGTGGAGGGACTCTCAGCCAGTTACCAAGAAAAGTAGAAACACCAGCCATTGCTGAAGTAGATCCAGGAAGAAGGAAAGGGAAAGCTAATAAGGGGGACTCTCACACCCAGTTGCCCTGGATGAGAGAGGAAATGGGTGAGGGGGTGGGCTGACAGGTGCCCAACAGCCCTGGTGAGAGAGGAGCTGGAAGAGGAAGCAGGGAAGCTATCAGATACCCAGCCATCCTGAGGAAAGAGGGTCAGGAAGAGGCAATGGGTGAGTTGTCAGGTGCCCAAACAGCCCAGAAGGGAAGGGAGCCAGAGAGTGATCCACCAAGTTGCCAGGGACCCAGCCAGCTCCGCAGGGGAGGATCAGTTGTGGTACAAGCATCCTTATGACAGAAAACTTAGACTGAGATATTTTTTCTTATTTTTTTATTTTTTAATTTTATTTTTTATTACTTATTCCTTGTGTTTTTCTCTTCATTCAGGTACCTTACTTGCAGAGAACAGGCTACAGGGTGGTTGATTGCTGAGCACTGGCTGCATGAGAGGTTTTCTAGTGGCCACAGAGGAAGGCCAGTTTTTCTTATTTTTCCTCTTTGTTTCTTATTTCCTCTTTTCTTTTTCTCCCTATTTTCATTTTTTCTTTATTTTTAAAGAAGTTTTGGATTATGTAAAAGTTACATCAAATTATAGAGAATTCCCACATTCCCCACCCTCCCCTCATATTTTCCCCTATTAATAATGTCTTTCATTAGTGTGGTATGCTGGTTATAATTTATGAATATTGAAGCACTGCTACTAACTATATTCTATAGTTTAAATTATGATTTACTCTTTGCACCATACAATTTTATAGGTTTTGACAAAGTGTATAATGGCCTGTATCTATTATTGCAATATCATGCAGAACAATTCTAAGGTAGAAAAATGCCCATGTTACACCAATTCTTCCCTCTCCCTCCCCTTAGAATATAGGGTAACCACTGCCTTTATATCAATGTTACAAGTTCTTCCATTACAAGAAGAAGAAGAATTATACTTTGTTCCATAGTTGCATTGCCCTCTTACGTTTGCTCTTTCCTCAGTTTTGAGGATTTGGGGATGATGATGCTGACTCTGCTTCCAACTAAGAGGGGCTTAGATCCCATGGGGCAGATGGATGGAACTATCTTGCTTGGAGTTTTTGTAAATATTCTGGTTTTTTTTGGAATGGGTGCTGTCCATCATCATTATTTTGTTAGTTGTCCTGGGCAAGTCTGATGACCTGGAGAGCAGGTGTTGTCTGCAACTCTGCTGAGATTCAGAGCTTAAGTAGCACATGAATAGCCTGAAGATTTAAGACTCTGGGACATATATTTAACTGGTACCATGCTAATTATAGGTTCAAATAAAATGGACAAAATACCCATGTATAGGAAAATTATGAATGAGTCTAACTCTGCTACATTGGGGAGATAGGTTATCTTATATTCCAAGATAAGCCCTAACAACTGTGTGCTTATTTGCTGAGGTTGAATGCCCTGCTTTTAGTGTCCAGACATCTCTAGAACCTTCAGGCTTGAGGCATTGTTTTCTATGGAAGTTAGAGAGATCTTCTGAAGACATACGTATGTGTAACCTCTGGAATGAAATCCTGACTCATGTTTGAAATCACTTAGCCAAAAAATCTCATTTGCATTTACTACTTCCCCATTTAGTCAAGATCTTTTCCCAAATGCATTGCTAACTGGCACTTGGTAATAATAACTCTGTGTCAGAGAGGCCCATACCCATGCCAGGGTAATGAGCTTATGTGCTGAGTTTGGCTTAGACAGAGGCCACATATGAGTAACAATATGTTCAGGATGTAATTATTAGGCAAAATATATGATTAGGCTAAGTTTCAATTTTATAAGAATAAGGTTCATAACTACAAGCATTAATAAGATATTATTAGTAAGACTAATAAGATATTTTTAAATACCTTTCTTAGGATCCACAAGCAGGACTAGGATAAAATTTGAATTTGGGCATTCTGAATCCATAAATTAGGGAAATCACCCTAGTCTGGACATACTAAGCAAACTGTGACCTAAACCATAACAGTAATAGCTAGCATTTACATGGTCTTAATATCTACCAGCCTTTCATTGTTCTGTGTCTGCATGTGTTAGATTATTTCATACTAACGAGAAATCTATGTGAGGGATATATTCCTCTATATTTTCAGATGAGTATAGTGAAGCATGGAGAGGTCAAATGAAACATCCAAGAACACATGGTCAGTAAAGGATGAAGCTGAGACTCAAACACAGGAGCTAAGCTGGAGTCAGTGAAACTGCCACTTACCAACCCCCTTGAAACAACCAAAAACTAACCCACTTTTCAGAGTAGACACTCCCTTACTGGTTTGTAGATATTTTTTTAGAAGTTTCTACTTCACTTTTCTTCAACCCCCCACCTCCTCAAGTTTATTCATAGGAGACTTGCTGCATATGATATGTTAGAGTTTCTTCTCCCCCTTGCAGCACCTACTGAAGCCAGCTCTGAGTAGTGCTAGCCACTGAGCATGCTAGGCCTCCATTTTAAGATGAAGCACAACCACCACACCACCATAGTCAGATGAGAGTTTGGGAGAAAGAAATATCCCATCACATTAAGTTATAAATCTCTGTCTCACAAATGACAGCACCTTTTTTGAAGACAGAGAAATAATTCAATTCATTTTTATGATATAATCTGACTCCTCTCACCAAAGTATGCTTCTTTGACTCATGCCATGTTTTTCTTGTTGCCATATTTGGATTCAAACCAAGCCCATGGAACTGAGCTGTCATTGATGATGTCACACAAGCATTACTGGAAGTCTTGGTGCTCACTCAGCTCCCAACTGCTCCTCTATAAATTTGTTAATCTCAGATCTCCCTGTTGAAGAGTGACTTTGGCTATAAACTGACAGATATTCAGGACTAAATCAGAGTCCACACCTAAGGAAAAGTTGGGATGGTACTTACAACTAGGACAAGTGATAAAATCTTACAGAAACTCTTCTTTTAGGTTCACATTCACCCAGATAAGATGAAACAACAATCTTGGAAGAAGAGACCTTTCTTTAAAACTTTAGGTAAGGATGGAAGGAAAATTGTCTGAGTAATGGGAGCTCGGCAATGAGGAGTCTGATTCTACATCTGGATTTCCCATGATTGCTCTGGGACCAGATCTATCCTGGTCCAGAACAAAAATGAAGAATTTGGGGTAAGGGGACAAAGCTCACTGAGGCTTTCACTGAGAAAGTACTTTTAGTTACTTAGTAGATAACAAAATTTCTTAATGTAAATGAAAAAATGAAAAAATTAGTGAGAAAACACAAGAATTCTGGGTCTGAGTGGTTTCCACAATAGGCTCAGAAAAGTTATTCAATTATGCATATTAAGATCTAAATGTTTTGTGTAGATGAAAAGGGAAGAAATGGGCAACTAGGGCAGAGGGATGTGGGACAGGGAAACAGGGTGTTTAGAAAGGTTTTTACTTCAATGTAGTTGTTATTACATTTTCTAATGAGATTGTTTTTTTTTTTGTTTTTTTGTTTGTTTGTTTTTTAGGAGTTTAGGGAAGCAATGCAATTGATATACTCTAGTAAGGGAATGTTAATAAGAACTTCTTTTCAGGAAAAAGCAATTTTTACATTAAACTCTTGCTTGGTTAAAAATGGTAAAAAGAAGAGGTATAACTAAGACCCAATGCACATTATATGAATTATTATCTTTCTTTAAACATAATTTCTTTTCTATAAGCCTTCCCTTAAAAGAAGTTTTTGGAAACACATTAAAAAGAGGTGACCATTTCTCTTATTTCAGTGTTTGCATTCTGAATTTGCTAAGAAAATCACTTTCATAAAATCCTTCTTTAAAGAAGTAACATATTATTGGGAAGATTCAGGCATTTGAAGTGATTTCAATGTTACAAATGAGAAAATCATTTGGAATTCAAAAATAGATACCAAAACTTATATATATATATATATATATATATATATATATATATATGAAACTATAGTTGCTATAATGTGATATCTTATCAAAGGCTCCAAGCTCCAGGCCTAGCAAGATTCCAAGTATATCAGAGACGTCTCCTTCAACTTCCACTGAGAAGACCATAACTTCATTGACCTACAGGTCTGTTTCAGAGCGGCAATGGTCAGGTGCAAATATTTTACCAGAGTGCGCAGAGTAAAGGGTGTAGCTGTTGAGGGGCAAACCAAAACCACATGTTCACCACTGGGAAAAACACCCTGGGAAGAGCACCATTGGCTTTCTCCCCAGTCCAATCAACACTGAGTCCTTGCTCAGTCCTGAAAGCCCTTTCAGGATGGACCTGAGACTTGCATCCCTGAGCCCACTGCAAAGGTGGAGAAGGATGAGAGGCCCCATGCTGTGAACTGAGGCTGGTTGGTCACCAGGCAGCTTGGCTTTCATTGCGTGGCTTGTTGCTGCATATTCCCCTCCATGGAGGCCTTACTAGGCACATGTAGAGCATGAAGTGAAGGAGGGATTCAGCTGTCATGTCCTCATTGAGGAGATGCTGGAGACTTGGAGGTCCCACTGAGAACAGTGCCATCCCAGATGTTGCCACCAACTGGCCCAGGGAATCCTGAGGGCCAACATGAAAAAGGAAAGGAAAGAGAAGTAAGAAATCTGCTGCTGTTTACAGGAGAAGTTGGAAATACAGAAACAAGAGCTCATCAAACCACAGTAACAGCTGTCAAAAGCTGCAGAGGCAGGAAGCATTGCAGAGGAAACTGAAAGCAGCACATTCTCAAGGACAGAGGGTGAAGCACTTAAAGACTTCTGGAAGACACCCTGACTTGGAAAGAGCAGGGTGCTTGAGCTGAGAAATGGGAACCATTCTGTGAAGACATCTTTTCAGGGTACTTCAATACATTTGCTCTTTAAGAAGCAGCATTCCATCCACTACAGCCCCTAGTTTATCCCAGCCTCATGGGTATCACCTGTCCTGGGAGGAACTGACATCAGTTCAGGCTCAGAGACTAACCCAGGCCAGGAAAATATAGGAGCCTTATCTGAACAATGACTTCTAGAAGACCCTGAATATGAGACACACTTTATACCAGGAAGGAGAAATGGTATATTATTTCTAGCCAGCTCCAGGGTAAGTGTGTTTCTGAAGGATGATGTAACAGATTATTTTTTATAGTAGAAGGAACAGAAACAGTGCAAGACTGTGGGAATATTGCGTGCATGGGAACAATGGTCCAACCTACAGGCAGTGAAAAGAAGGTGAGCATTGCAAGAGGATGGAAGGCAATTGTGAGATAAATTGAGTTCATGACACCAGTAGTTTTCTCACAGGAAGAAATTAAATTTGGGTTTATGATATATTGTTTCCTCTTAGTTTAGTGGAAGTGGCAGTTAAGGTAGAATAATTCTATGGAGTGTTTTACTTTTCTGGATAAGAGTAGAACCAGTAGCTCATAGATACACTGCTGGAAAGATTTTCTTAAATGTATGAGAACTTTTACATAGATTTTCCTCTGTGATTTTATACATATCATTGAGTCTTATTGGCTTTTATTTTTTTCTCTTCTATAAACTGACCTATCCTGACATCATCACATAGACAAAAGCACAGATCATAGTAAAGGCAAAAAAGACAGCTAAACTTATCCTAAACCTGAACTGAACAAGAACAACCTATATAATCAGAAGTCAGGATGGGACAGCCAAATTCAGACCCAAATTCTCTAATGGGCAGAAAAGCCTAAGTCATAGCCAAGCATCAAGCCCCAGGGCCCGGGAACTCCATGAGGAGGTACCAGAGGCATGTCAATCTTCCTGAGATATGAGACACAGAATGGAACAGAGAAGCATTCAGAGATACCAGAAAGGTGGCAGGGCCTCTGGTACAATCACATCCATCCCTAGTGTGTCCTATTTTTTTTAATTTTGCAGAGAAGTAGTGATTGATCCAATGAGCATTAGCTTCTGAGGCAGAGGTAATTGAGGGCTTTAATAGGAAGTTAATCTGTTCACTACCACCATGAAAAAGAAAAGCCTATGAAGCACAGATGTACCACAGTAGGAGACAGGTACAGACTGGGCAGAGGCTGGCTCATGGCTTCCAACTCCTTGAAGACTTTTTGCCCAAAATCTTCTTTTTCCTTGTAAGTTGTATCTTCTTAGTTAACTCCCCCTTTGTTCAGTCTTCTGAGAAGGTCTAGAGTGTACAATGGTGAGTTTTCAAGTAGAGCACATTGGGAAAGAAGGAGAGAGCAGTATATGAAAAAGAGAATCTTGTTGTGGCTGATATGTTGCTTATTGAATTTCACATCCTGTCCAACTACTCCCTATCTCTAGAAAAGCACACTCAAAAGTTACTTCAACATTGATATAAAGATAGTGGTTACCAGAGGTTCTGAGGGGAGGGGGAAGAAAGAGTAGATGGAACTTAGAGCATTTTGTTCTGCATGATATTGCAATGACAGATACAGGGCCTTATACATTTCATCAAAACCCATAAAATTGTACAGTGCAAAGTGTAAACCATAATGTAAACTATACACCATGGTTAGTAGCAATGTTTCAATATTTTTTCATGAATTGTAACAAATGTATAACACTACTGTAAAATGTTATTGATAGGGGAAAAGGTGAGAAGGGAATGGGGTGGGTATATGGGATTCCCCTATATTTTCAAGTAACTACTAAGTAATCTAAAACTTCTTTGAAATAATGTTTAAAAAAATTGTTACATCAAGAATAAAAACATTAACTCTCATAAAATTCTTTTGACCATTTCTTGGTATAGAGATCAGATAAGGTCATTGTTTTCAAAGGGGAAACAGGAGACCTGCTGGGTCTGGCTTTTATAGTCTGTAGTCATGTTCTTCATTCAATGAATAAAATCTACTTAGAAAATATCCAATGAAATATTTATATATATATGGCTATTAATTTTTTAACTTACAAAGATCTTACTTTCTATTACAAACATTATAAACTTGTGTAAATAAATAAGCAGAGATAATCCCTTGTGTAAATTATGTGTCTTCCATCAAGGTGCCCAATGTTAATGAAACATGTGTATCCTTAAATGCTGTCTTCTTTTCTGGGGGACATACATACAGGTACAGTTATACATGTAGATCTCTCTGTTTGCATTTTAGAAAATAGGTCACACTATCCCCCATTTCTATTTGCTCTTTACCATTTAACAGACTATCATGGTTCCCTGTAATTCAGTAGCTATGACACTAACACTTCAACTTTGGATATTCTAATTTTTAATTCATATTGACACATGAATTATATAAATGGAACCCATTACAGTACACATTGCTCACACTCATAAATAATACTACAGGGAACATATGTTATCTATGCTCTTTTCTTTAATTTTCATCTTTTATGCATGTTCTACCTGTATCTGTCTCACAAGTGAATCCAAGGCAATTCATATTAACAATCTGATAAGTAGTCTGTCTTATTTGTGCCCAAACAATCATACCCAATATTTAGATTCACATATCTACTCTTTTTTGCATCCATAAATACATCTACATTTGTTTAATATATTCATGTATTTGTTGTTGTTTTACCCAATTGGGTTCATTTCATATGTACTATTCTACATCTTGCTTTCCTCCTTAAATAATAATTCACAGAGCTTTCTATTACTCAACTGCTATAACTCTTTTATTCTGATGACTACATATTATTAGGGTATCAAGTGACTGTACCATAAATTATTCGCCACTGGTGCCCATGACAAGATTAGGGGGAGGGGGACAGTAGTCACTGCAGGGAGGCTGAAACTCAACTAGCATGTATTTCAATTTACCAGCCTCTTTCTTAGCTCCTTTCAGGATCCTGCATAGTGTTCCACTAGTTTCCAGAACTTAAAAATTGTTGAATCAGACAGCTCCTTCCAGTTCAATGCTGGTTTTTGTGGAAGGGCTGATTCCTGGAGCTTCCTACTTTATCATCTTCCCCACCATCTTTTAAGCATGTTCTAATTCTTGACTCTATGTATATGTCCTGGAAGTGATCCCTAGTCAATTCATACTTACCATCTGGTAAGTTGTGTATTATTATTCATACCTAAATAATTGTACCAAGTTATACAAACATATATACTCTATTGCGCACACATATATAAATATGCATATACATGTATTCATATACATTCATGTATTTGTTATTGTTCTGACAAAATGAGCTCATTTTATAATATACATGCTACTCTGTATCTCGCTTTCCTTTATATACAATACTTGACAGAGTGTTCTGTTTCTCAACTACTATGGCTCTCTTTCACTCTAAAAACTTTTTTCAACACTTCATGCTCAGTCTTTAGCACAAAGTCTAACATATCATTAAAGCTCAATTATATCTGACAACATTAATAAATGATAGAGATTTGCTTATTCTGTACTATATCTTATAACCTTCCATCATGCTCCTCACATTTTCACTTCCAATTCTGTAAGCCAAGCATCCATCTAATTCCTAAATGTCACCAGTTCCCTCTAAATTACTTCATTGCATTTATTTGTAAAAAACTAATTTACAAACACAAATACTATCATATAATTTTTCTGCTTTAAATATTTCAATGGGTTTCTACTAGCATTTTTCTGTGAATCCCTAATATTTTGAATATAAAATTTCAGGACTAATACTTATATTTATTTAGAGTCAAACTGATTCCCATAACCATACAGAATGTTGGTAAATCACAAGACCACTCAGAAATAAAAAGCTTTAAGGATTCACTTGCTGCATATTCTCTAGAATATAGCCTAGAACCACAAAAATCCACAAAATAGAGAGGCATCTAGAGTAAGGCACATGTGGGTTGCTTTTGAGATATTTAGAAGGATGACTGAATTAAAGGACACAATCTGTTCTCCTTAGTTGCATCTCTGGATGTACAAAATTAAAGTGAAAGTATTTTGTATAAAGGGCCAGATCTTGATTAAACTGTTTTTTAAAGGACATGGGCTGGGGATTGAACCTGGGACCTCCCATATGGGAAACAGTCACAGAACACATTGAACCACATCTGTTTCCTAGACTTATCTTGATTGACATCTAAATTAATCAGGATGCATTATTTGAATTCCATGATTCATGAAATAATGAAGTATATAAAAATAGTGCTCACCATCAAAACTTTGTTTCTTTTTTTCTCATGAAGCTTCAATAAAGTATTGGCTTCTTTTGTTTATTCTATCTAATTTGGTTCTAGTGAGTAATGGAGAAAATGTTCAACATGACTTCCTTTATTTTTCAGTGAACTTTTCATCAGAAGATAACTGTTTAATATGACTACAGATATTTCAGGTAGGTGGACTTCTAAGGGTAGGTGAGTTCATTGTGACCATATTTCTCCTGATTTAAAATGCATATATGTTGTAATTCAATGTGGAGGTAGACAATGCTGGGAATGATCCAAAGAGAGATTGGGATCAGGGGACATCACTCCATGTGGAATGCAGGCAAGTTTATTTAGGCTGAAGCACTTTTTATACCACAAAGCTGATAACAAAAGTAGGGCATCCTTCACTAGTTCCTCTGCATGGCACATGAGAGAGTTGCCAGTTCCTGTATTTCTAGATAATTTTTCTTAGGAATTTATACAATAACTTCTTAGTGGTGGATTCCTTCCACTCTTCTTCCTCCCATTGACATCTGCAGTATGCAGTGTCCTTGGAGACATTTACTAATGTTTCTCTGCCAGCAAGCATGCTTTTTAAATGCTTAACCCTTTATGCTCTGACTCTCAGTATCTTTTCCAACAATTCCCCCTTTTTTGTTTTTTGTCCAGGGTGACTGTGCCTGTCTTAGGTTGCCCTCCTCTGAAGGTCTTACCCATTTCTGGCCACCAGCCAAGCTCCATGGACAGGGGTCTTGAGAGTTAAGGGTTTTAAGCAGAATCAAGTTATTAGCATGGCTGGCCTTTTCAGCCCTATTAATGCAGGACAGCAGGGCTTTGCGAATGTCTCCTAATACAGTTAAGAGTAGCAGAGCACCAATGATCACCATACCAAAGTTAACAAGTACAAAGGTTGATTTTCACCAATGTAAGGGGTTTATTTTATTCAATTGTTCTGTTGCTGATTGCCAAAATTCATTACCTGGAAGCGTAGTAAGTTGATTCTGAGACTTGCTCAAAATCCTTCTTTACAAATCTGTAATTTCTTTAGATAAATTTGTGTGATGACCTATTAAATGATTTTTAATTTTTTTCCATACATAATGAAAGCCATTGTATGGGAGAGGAGTGATACAAAAAGCACTTTCATTCCAATCACACTTCAAACCTTGTTTTAAATTTAGATTATATATCTGATCTCCTGATGGAGTTTCAATTAAATGCCATGACTACTGACAGAAAGCAGGTCACCTTGGAATAAAATAAACAAGCTCTACAGTCTCATGCTCTAGGAGCTGGGTGGGGAAACATCCTGAGACCATGCCTGTAAATTACAGAAATGTAAAGAGCTGAGTCATTGACCTTTAAGACTTGTTGATTTCAGCTCATGTGTAACTATTAAGTATCTATTACCCTTGCACATGCACACATGTATTGGTCAAAAACCAAATAAAAGCCATGCTCTATGAGGTGGCTGGACTCTTCTCTCCATATCAGACGGAGAGTCCCCTGGTCCCAGTTTTTCTTCTCTTTGTCCTATTCTTTCTTTCTCATCCGCAGCACCGTTTTCATGGACCCAGTTTCTGAACGCCATCATACGGCACCCAATGTGGGGCACTGAAAATGAAATTTTTCTTTCAGTCAGTGTGCGGACCAAGGAGCTCCTGAGAGCAGTTTTAAAGAAAAAGAAAGCAGAAAAGGTAAACATCATCCTTGGAATCATCAGGGTAATGGGTAATCAGCAGTAGAACTTTGAAGAGCTCTCTAGAGTGTTAAAAAATTTATTAAAATGCACCAATGTAACTATTAAATCCTCTGCTTTTGAGGAACATTTTTTTCTTGTACAGAAACATTGTTATTGGTTTCAGCCACAAGGACAGGATATTTTAAACCTGGAACAATGGAAGTTAGTGATGAAAGTTTTAAAAAAGTTCATCAAAAGGGAGAAATAATTCCCCTTCATGTATGGTCTTTCTGTAGTCTTATTTCTGTTGCTCTTGAACCTTTACAATCAGATGAAGATGAAGATTGTAAACAGGGTACTGCTATTGCTGGGCCGATAGCAGAACAAGTTAATGGTGATTTTAATAAAAATATACATGAAAAGGTTAATGAACAGGCAAAAACAGATAAACTCATGTCTAATAAAAAGAAGGAAAGGAAAAAGGAAGTTTATGGAACTTTTCCAGCAGTTGCTATACCATCTGCTCCAAATTATGAATTATTGTCTTTTGAACCAGCATCTGCACTGCCTAAGGTGTCTACTGATCCATTTTTTGCAACATTTGATGACCCTCCAAAACTTTCTGTTTTTGTACCAACACCATCCTCCTCAATTATGAAAAGTATAGCACAGGGAAGTAGAGAGGGAGATTCAGAGGCTACACAACTCTTTTCTACTTTTCCGGTACAGTAACTCAAATTCCTGTAGATGCTGACAATCCCCAAGGGGGTATACAATATGAGAATGCTCCTATTCCTTTTAAAACTATCAAAGAATTAAAACAAGCATGCACACAATATGGTGTAAATTCTCCTTATACTCAAGGATTGGTGCAAGGAATGGCACAAGCAGACAGATTAATACCTTGGGACTGGGCTGTTAATGTGAGCTGTTCTTAGTCCAGCAGAATTTTTACAGTTTAAAATTTGGTGGGCTGATGAAGCTAATATTGTAGCATGATGAAATCAACAGCAAAATCCACCAGTGCCTATTACTGCTGAACAAATATTAGGAATAGGTCAATGGGCTGGAGTTCCTTGCCAAACTCAATATGATGATATTGCTATTGTACAAGTTCAATTGTGCTGTCTAGCTGCTTGGCAATGAATCTCCACCCCTGGACAGGCTGTACAATCATTTTCAAAAATTGTTCAAGGAAATACTGAACCTTACGTTGAATTTGTAGCTAGGCTGGCAGATGTAGTCAACAAGACAGTAACTCAGCATAACCTTAAAGAGATACTTATTCTGATGTTGGCTTTTGATAATGCTAATAGTGAGTGTAAAAAGGCTTTGCATCTAATAAAGGCAAATGGAGGTATTTTATAGGATATATAAGGGCATGCCAGGGCATTGGGTCTAATACATATAACATGACCGTTCTTGCAGCTGCTATTAAGGGACATAGTCCTATGATTGATCATTTAAATTGCTTTAAATGTGGGAAACCAGGTCATAGGTAAAAAAGATTGCCAAGCCAAAACTGGTGTAAGAGCTCCATCTAGCGGCAATAATAGATCAATGCCGTCTCGTGTATGTCCTATATGTCAGAAGGGGTTTCACTGGGCCAAGGAATGCCATTCTAAATATCATAAAAATGACAGTCTCATAAATAAGTCAGGAAACTTCCAAATGGGACTTGCTCAAGGTCCTCAGACAAACAATATGAGCACATTTCCCAACCTAGCTCAAATCTACCCAGTCAGCAACGGAGCAGCTTACTCTGGCCTGTAACAGAACTTAAGGCAGTTACTAAAGGCAGTGCAGCCATTGATCTTCCCTCAGCTAAAACTAAGTTTATTATGCCTTCACTGGGTATACAAAAAATAAGAACAGGAATTAAAGTTTTTTGGCAATCAGCAATTGGAGATGAAAGGCCTGAAATTACCATAAAAATAAATGGAAAGTTATTTTTAGGATTGGTGGATACCGGGGCTAATATCTCTATTATTGCTAAATGATATTGGCCACAAGCTTGGACTTTGCAAAAGGTACCTACAGTTTTCACTGGCATTAGAACAATGACAGATGTTTACCAGAATACTCAGATATTTAAGGTAGAAGGTCTGGAAGGACAAGAGGCTGCTCTGCAACCTTATGTTGCAGACGTAGGACTTAATTTATGGGGAAGAAATTTACTATACCAATGGGTAGCTTATTTGAATATTCTTCATGTTTCTGATACAGCTAAACATCTTATTACTCACATGCAATGTGCTCCCCCTTCCCGACCTGAAATGCGACTTACTGGAGACTACCATGGCCTAGGATATTCAAATTTAGAGTAAGGGCTACTGTTACAAAGGGCTTCACATGGCCTTTAAGATGGCTAACAAACAAACCTATGGGGATACAACAGTGGCCCCTTCCGAAAGCAAAATTGGAAGCCCTGAAAGAATTAGTCCAGGAACAGGTAATAGCGGGGCATATTGAGCCCTCTACTAGTCCATGGAATTCTCCAGTTTTTGTAATTAAAAAGAAATCTGGCAAATGGCACATGTTAACTGATATGCGTGAAATTAACAAAGTTATTCAACCTATGGGGTCTTTACAGCCTGGTTTGCCATCCCCAACTATGATCCCACAAAATTGGCATATTATTATTATTGACTTAAAAGATTGTTTCTTTACTATTCCTCTTAATCCAAATAATAGAGAAAAATTTGCATTTACTATTCCTTCTATTAATCATTCAGCTCCTACTGAAGGATATCAGTGGAAAGTTTTACCTCAGGGAATGATGAACAGTCCTACATTATGTCAATCCTTTGTTCACATTCCATTACAAATTTTACAAAAACAATTTCCTAAGGCTGTAATTATTCATTATAGGGATGATATTCTTTTTGCCACCAAGCAATCTTCTGAGCTGAAACAACTTTCAGCTGGCTAAAGAAGTTCTTCCTCAACTTGGGTTGAAATAGCAAAAGAAAAAATTCAAAAACAGGTTCCTTTTCAGCATTTAGGTCATACTATTAATAGAAATATAACTCCACAAAAGGTCCAGTTTCAAATTGATAATGTATATACTTTAAATGATTTTCAGAAATCCTGGGTTATATTAATTGGGTATGGCCTACTTTAGGAATTCCAATTTATGCTTTAACTAATCTTTTCAATACCCTAACAGGAGACCCTGACTTAAATAGCCCTCACATTTTAAGCCCAGAAGCAAAAGGGGAGTTAAAATGGCTAGAAAAAAGGAGTACAAAATAGCCAGCTAACAAGAATAAATATAAATCTTCCAATTTCTCTTTTAATATTTCCATCTTGCCATTCCCCTACTGGGATACTTTGGCAAGAGGAGGGCATAATAGAATGGATATTCCTACCCAACAAAGATACAAAAAAACTTTATACTTATTCTGAACAATTCTCAGCAATAATATCAAAAGGCCGTGTTCACCTGAGACAGTTTATGGCTAGAGACCCTGATAAAATCATACTAGACCTTACAAAGCAGGAGCTTTCTCAGCTCTGGCAGTTCAGTAACTCTTGGCAAGTGGCCTTAGCAGATTTTATTGGAACAATTGACAATCAGTTCCCAAATTCAAAATTTCTACAGTTTTTAAAATGTACTTCATGGATTCTTCCTAAGGTTGTCAAACATCAACCACTCTCTGCTGCGCCAACTTACTACACTGATGGCAGCAGTAATGGAAATGCAGGCTATTTAGGCCCAACTACAAAATCTTGGAAAACATCTTATTTATCTGCCCAAAAGGTAGAACTTATGGCTGTTATTCAATTGCTAACTGATGTTTCTGAGCCTTTAAATATTGTGTCTGATTCTG
>JAKSZT010040477.1:1303179-1320598 GCA_026826555.1 Tolypeutes matacus
CAACCACTGCAGAAACATAATTTTCCATTCATGCAAAGAAAAAAGTTGCAGTCTCAACCTGGGCATAGGCCTCAATGATCACAGAGCCTTAATGTTTTATGGCATATGGTGAATCATCCTTTGTTCTTGAAGGATTGTCAATATGCTGTTTTCATGGTGTTCTTCCATTTTGACTTTAAATGCTTACTTTATTCTTCATCATAGCCTGACCTGGACTTGAAGAGAATGCACTATTAGCAGATAATTCAAAATCCATTGTATCTGTTTCATATAAACAGGTGTCAACTCCACAAATCAGATGTGATTTCTCAGTTGTAACAAGGAGAGGAATTGTGAAAGAATTGTTAGAATTTCTCCAAGTCCAGAGACCAGGTGAGCTCCAGAAACCCGTGCATTCTCACTTGGTCAATAAATTAGTAGATCCTTGGAAATATCATCAAAAAGTGTCCTTAAGTGAGTGATATTCTCTTAAATGTTAGCATGGAAAAAGAGTGAAAAATCCTGTAATAATGTCATTATATCTCACATGTACTAATCTCTATTCAAGTACCCATCTGCCATTGTCTTTGGCTTTAGGCAAAGGAATATTAATGTACTTATTGCAACTAAACTTTTACATAATGTCCCTTGCCATGGCCCTTCTCTTTGAGGTTTATCTTCACTTTACTTCCACATATCTAATCTTAATTTTGTTTCCCCTTATTTTAATCCTGCAAATACTTTAACTCTCAATTTTATAAAAAGAGATTCTAATCCTTACGGTATAGCTTAATGTGACATCTTTTCACCATTCCTTATCTATAATTGACAATATTGAAATATATCACAATAATATTTGGGTTTCTCAGATTTTTGTAATTCTGTTAATGCCACTCTAATAGCGTTGTTTTTTCCCTGATCATTTCAGACAGGGAATACGACTTTTTTTCTTTACTTTTAAAGAAGCTTTAGATTACATAAATGTTACATCAGAAATATAGGGGATTCCCATATAACACACCTATCCTTCTCTCACAATTTCCCCCATTTACATCTTCCATTAGTGCGGTACAATTGTTACAATTGATGAACACATATTGCAGCATTACTACTAAGCATGGTCTATAGTTTTCATTATAGGTTTACACTTTGTGCCATACCATTTTACAGGTTTTGATAAAATGTATAATGGCTTGTATCTGTCATTGCACTATCATGCAAAACAATTTCAATGTCCTAAAATTGCCCGATGTTACAACTCTTCTTCCCTTTCACTCCCCTCTGAACCTCTTCTAACCATTGACTTTACATCAATGTTACACATTCTTCCATTACTAAAATAATAAATCTAATTTATTCCATTCTTGCAGTCCCACCTTATGTTTGTTCATTCTTAAATCTTGAGGATTTTGGGATAGTGATCCCCTCTCTGCATTGGATTGAGAAGGGTTTTAAATTGCAAGGGGGCACATAGATGTAACTGTCTTTTTTTGCAATTGTGGACACTCTCTATTTTTGAAATGGGCATTTTCCATCATCATGCTTTTTTCATTGTCATGGGTGAGTGAAGTGAACTGAACTGGAGAGTAGGTGTTGCCTGCAGCTCTATTGAGATACAAGGCTCACCCAAGATATGAACAAGAAGATATTTTCTCTGTGAAGAACAAAAGGGATAGAAGAACCATGTGTGGGATAATTGTAAATGAGTCTAACTCTGACATATTGGGGAGATAGATTATCATGTATTCCAAGGTAAGTCTCACCAAAGGGATGCCATTTCTTGGGGTTTTCTGCTCTGTCTATAGTGTCTAAATATCTATAGACCCTTGGGGTTGTCCGTTCTGCCTATAGTGTCTAGATGTCTAGAGACCCCAAAGTGAACAGTGCCCTATTTGAGGCACTGTTTACTGTGGCAGTCAGTGTGATCCTCTTGAGATGTACATAAATGTAAAGTCTGGAATGACCTCCCATATCACTTTGAAATCATTTAGCCATAAAAACTCATTTGTATTTATTATTTCTCCTTTTTGGTTTAGGTATTTTTCCAAATGCATCACTAGTTTGGCACTTGGTAATAATCACTTGATGCCAGGGAGGCTCATCCCTGTGAGTCATGTCACATGCTGGGCAGAAAGTAATGAGTTTATATGCTGAGTCTGGCTTAGAAAAATGCTACAGTTGAATGTCAAGGAGGCTTTCAGAAAGTAACTCTTAGGCAATATATATTACTAGTCTAAGTTTCAACTTCACAAAAACAATGTTCATAAGTACAAGCACGAACATCAAGGGCCTGGCATATTGGTCTACCCTCCTTTGCTGGGCACTGCTCATTTGCTGTAGAGGTTCATACACTCTATTAGAGAACATAACAGGATTCCCCAGGATGAGAATTCAATATTCTGTTGGTTATTGTGTGGGTCTTCACCCACTGAGACAATACCCCATGACCACATGAACACACATTCATATTCCATAGAGGCATGCCACAGGTGTACCCTTCCCCACAAATTCCCCCACCACTGATGACCTGCACCAGTGACCCTCCCCTGTCACAGTTGCAACCCTTCTGAAATCCAAGACCTCTCAAAAAACATAATCAAAATTAATAAAGAAGTAAAATAAATTAAAATAAAATCAATTTAAAAATTAAAAAAAAATTGCACTGTGCAATTTTTAGGTATACAGACAATTTATTCTTTATGCTACTCCAGTGTCTTATTTTTTCTCATTTTATTTTCGAAGAAGTTTTAGGCTACAGAAAAGTCACATAGAATATATAAGGGAATCCCATTAGCCCCCCTCCCTCCATATCCTCCCCTACCATTAACATCCTACATAAGTATGGTACATTTGATATAATTTATGAACAAATATTGAAGCATTGCTACTAACAATGGCAATGGTTTACATTATGGTATACATTTTGCACTCTATACTTTTATAGATTCTGACAAAATGTATAATGACCTGTACTGTATCCATCAATGCAAGACCATGGAAAACAATTCCAATGCCCCAAAATATCAAATATTCCTCTTATTCTTCCCTGTCCTTTCCTTCAGAAAGTATGGCAACCACTAAGTTTCAATTATTGAAGAATAAGGTTCATAGTTACATGCATTAATATTGAAGGCTTGACATATTGGTCTGTTTCTTTGATTAAGCACTACCTATGTACTTGAGATTCTTGTTCCTCTATTTGAGAATTTAGCAGAACTTCCCAGGATAAGAGTTTAATATTTTCTTATTTATTGTATAGCTCTCCACCCACTGAGATGACACCCTATGACAAAATGAACACATTCATTGTCCATAGAAGCATGCCCCAGGTGCATACTTTCCCACATATCCCCCCACTACCAATGCTCTGCACCAATAAACCTCCCCTACGTATTTACCAGGAGAACATTCCCACTATTATAATTTCAACCATAGACTTACAAATCCCCAGAGCTCAACTGATCCTTCCTCCAGTTCTCCCACCAATCCCTTGGATACTCCAACCCAACTCCCCCACCCTGCTCACCCTCACATTCCAGTACCTTAAACCACTATTGCCCCTATCCACTGCCAAACCACATCCTTCCTCCTTATCGTGTGTTTTGCCATATTGAACATCAGCTTACCACACTCTACTCCCTTTTTCTCTGCTTATAAACTATCTTCCAGACTCTAACACTGTGAGTCTGTTCAATATACTTAAGTCCTATCAGTGAGATCATGCAATATTTGTCCTTTAGTGACTGGCTTATTTCATTGAACATCAGGTCTTCAAGATTCATCCATGTTGTCATTTGGGCCAATACTTCATCCTTCTTACAGCTGAGTAATATTACATTGTATATATATATATATATATATATATATATAACATTTTGCTTATCTCTTCACCTGTTGATAGACATTTGAGTAGTTTCCAACTTTTTGCAATAGTGAATAATGTCACTATGTACTTTTGGTATACATATATTTGTTCTTGTCCCTGCTTTCAATTCTTCTTGGTATATTCCTAGTAGTGGCAGGCATTGCTAGATAATATGACAATTCTACAGTTAGCTCCCTAGGAATCGCCAAACAGTCCTCCACAATGGTTGCACCATTCTACATACTAAACAGCAGTGAATGATGTTTCCCTTACCTCCACATCCTCTCCAATACTTGCAGTGCTTTGTTTTTTTTTTTTTTTTTTTTTTAATAGCTGCCAGTCTATCAGGGATAAGGTAATATCTCATTGTAGTGTTGATTTGCATTTCCCTAATAGCAAGTGATGTGGAAAATCTGTTCATAAGCTTTTGAGCCATTTTTACTTCTTCTTTGGAAAATTGTCATTCAAATCTCTTGCCCGTTTTTGAAATGGTTGTTTGTCTTTTTATTTTCAAGATACAGAATTTCTTTACTTATGCTGGATGTTAGTCCCTTATAGATAAGTGGTTCACAAATATTTTCTCCAGTTGAGCAGCTGCCTTTGCACTTTTTAAACAAATTCTTTTGAAGCAGAAAAGTTTTAATTTTAAAAGGTCCACTTATCTGTTTTTGTTTTTTTTCTCATTGCTTAAACTTTGCGTGTAAAGTTTATGACAACATTTCCTACTACATGATCTTGTAGATTCTTCCCTACTCAATCTCCTAAGAGTTATATGCTATTAGCTCTTTTATTTAGGTCTTTCTTCTAGCTTGAGTTAATTTTTGTATAGGGCAGGAGATGGTGATCCCCTCTCATTCTTCTGGATATGCATACCCAGTTCTCCCAGCACCATTTGTTGAAAAGGCCACTCTGTCCCCAGTTCAATGGACTTTGTGGCCTTGTGGAATATCCGTTGACCATATATGTAAGGATCTATATCAATATTCTCAATTCAGTTTCATTGGTCAGTATGTCTATCATTGTGCCAATACCATACAGTTTTGACCACTGTAGCTTTGTAGTGTGCTTTAGAGTGAGGTAGACTGATCCTCCAATTTTGATTTTCTTTTCCAATATGTTTTTGATTATTCAGGTCATTTTGCTCTTCCAAATAAATTTCATAATTGGCTTTTCCAATTCAGTAAAAAATGTTTTTGTAATTTTTATTGAGATTGTGTCAAATCTGTAAATCAATTTGTGTAGGACAGGCATCCTAATGATATTTAGTGGTTCATTCCATGAAGACAGACTATTCTTCCATTAATTGAGGCCTTCTTTACTTTCCTTTAACAATGTTGTATAGTTTTAAACGTACGAGTCCTTTACAACTTTAATTGTTTGTTCCTAAATATTTGATTCTCTTAGTGCTATTGTAAATGGAAATTTTTCTTGATTTCCTCCTCAGATTGCTCATTATTAATGAACAGAAATGCTACAAATTGTTGATTTTATATTCTGCTATTTTACTAAACTCATATATCAGCTCTGGAAGCTTTGTTGTAGATTTTTCGAGTTTTCTACATATAGGATCATGTCATCTGCAGATAGTAAAATTTACTTCTTCCTTTCCAATTTGAATGTATTTTATTTCATTTTCTTGCCTAAGTGCTCAAACTAGTACTTCTAACACAATGGTTAAATAAGAGCAGTGACAGTAGGCATCATTGTCTTGTTCCAGATCTTGGAGAGAAAGCCTTTAACATTTAAACATTGAGTATTTGTTAGCTGAGGGTTTTTCATATATACCCTTTATCATGTTGAGGAAGTTTCATTCTATTCCTTTCTTTCAAGTGTTTCTATCAAGAAAGAATGCCATACCTAGTCAAATGTCTTTTTCTTTAACAATAGAGATGATCACGTGATTTTTATTCTTTGGAACATTTGATGTGGTGTATTACATTGATTTATTTACTTATGTTGAAACATCCTTGCATGCCAGGGATAAAACCCATTTGGTCATGGTGTACAATTCATTTGATGTGTTGTTGAATATGATTAGCAAGTATTTTGTTGAGTATTTTACCATCCAGCTTCAATAAAGAGATTTCTCTGTGGTTTTCTTTCCTTGTGGCATCTTTATACGACTTTGGTATTAGTGTGATGTTTGCATAATAGAGTAAGTTAGATGCTGTTCCCAACACTTATATTGTTTGGAAGAGGTTAAGCCGGACTGGTGCAAATTCTTTCTCATATGATTGGTAGAATTTACCTTGAAGCCATCTGATCTTGGGGCTTTTTTTTGTTCTTATTGGGATGCCCTTCATAACTAATTCAATCTCTTTGCTTGTGATTGATCTGTTGAGCTCATCAATTTCTTTTGTCAATTTAGATTACTTGTATGTTTCTAGAAATCTGTTCATTTCATCTAAATTATCCATCTTGTTGGCATACAATTCTTCAAAGTTTCCTCTTATGATACTCTATTTTTATGGGATCAGTGGTGATATCCCCTCTCTCTCTCTCTCTCTTTTTTTTTTTGTATTTGCATCTTCTCTATTTTTCTTTGTTAGTCTAGCTAAAGGTTTGTCAATTTGATTAATTTTCTCAAAGAACCAACTTTTGGCTTCTTTACTTTTTCTGTTTTTATTTATTCACAATTTCATTTAATTCTGCTGTAATCTTGCTTTATGCTTGCTTTAGGTTTAGTTTGTTATTCTTTTTCTAGTTCCTTGATAGGTGCATTTAGATCTCTGATTTTAGCTTTTTCTTCTTTTTTAATATGAGCATTTATGGCTATAAATTTCTCTCTCAGCTCTTCATTAGCTGCATCCCATTGTTTTTTATAAATTGTTTTCTTATTTTCCTTCATTTCATGGTAGTTATTAAATTTCTTTTTCAATTTCTTCCTTGACCCACTGATTGTTTAAGAATGAGTTGCTTAATTTCCATATCTTTGTGCCTAATCTGGTTCTCTGTCACTTATTGATTTCCATTTCATTCCATTGTGGTCAGAGAAATTACTTCATATAATTTCAATCTTTCTAAATTCATTGAGACATTTTCTGTAACCTAGCATGTGGTCTATCCTGGAAAATGATCCATGTGTGTTTGAGAAGAATGTGTATCCCATACTTGGATGTATTTTCTGTATATGTTTCTTAGGTATAGTTCCTCTAATGTATTTTTCAAGGTCTCTGATTCTTTATTAATGCTCTGTCAAGATGGTCCGTATAATGTTGATAATGGTGTATGACTATCCGGCACTATAATTGTAGAGGCATGTATTTCTCCTCTTAGTTTTTCCATTGTCTGCTCCATGTATTTTGGTTAGTTGTATAAATATTTTTTATTGTTCTTTCTTGTTGATACATTACCCCTTTTATTAATATATAGTGTCCTTCTTTCTCTCTTACAATAGTTTTTCCATTTAAAGTATATTTTTTCTGATGTTATTATAGCTACTTCCACACTTTTCTGTTTTTTTTTTTTGCCTATAAAATCATTTTCCAACCTTTTACTTGTAAGTTCCTTGAGTACCTGGATCAAAGATGAGTTTCTTATAGACAACATAGAGATGGGTCATATTTCCTTATCCATTCTTCCAGTCTGTGTCTTTTTATTGGAGAGTTTAAACCATTAATATTCGCTGTTATTACCGTCAAGGCAGTACTTACATTAGCCATTTTTAAAGTTTATATATATTACATTTTGTTTTTCTTTATCTTTTTATCCTTTTTTAAACTGTTACTAACAATTTTCCTTTCTACACTCTCCTCCAATGCCATCTCTCCTGTTTTTTTTTTTTTTTTCCTTTCATCCTGTAGCACTCATTTTAATATTTCTTGAAGTTCAGGTCTCTTGATGACAAACTCTTATAATTCCTGTTTATCTTTGAATATTTTGAACTCTCCCTCATTTTTTAAATCTAACGTTGCTGGATATAGATTTATTGGTTGGCAGTTTATTCTTTTAGCACCTTAAATATATAATAAAATTGATTTCTAGCTTCCATGATCCCCAGTCATTTCAGGCAAGGAATGTAACCTTGAAAACAAGAAATTATATCCATGCAATATATCTGCAGGTAGGCTTCATCTACCATCTTGTCATGGAAAATTTCATGTGTATGAACCCAGGTCATACAAATAAAATCTTGGTAATGGAAAAAATCATGAACTCAGAACAATCAACAAGATGAAATAAAGATGTGATTAAATGTTCTCCTAGTAAAAATTTTGGAAATTTTAATTTTTGGGAAAAAATTAATTTGTTCTCAAAATTATAAAATGAGAACTTATACAATGATAATTGACAAATCATGGCCATAGCCATGGTCTTTGAAATATAACAAAGTCATCCAAAGTTAATTAAAAGGCTATTAAGTTGAGATGACCCAAAAGACAGAATCTGTTCAAGAGAATAACATACCATGTTAATGCAGCTAACATGTTAAAATTTTTATCTAGAGACTGAATGATTATACCAGAATTCATATATAGAGAATTAAACTAATGAATATTTGTGAACAAACTCTTCTCCTTCCAACAGCAAAGTTCTCACACTCTTTAGGATCCACTAGAATTTAATGTCTTGGGAGAAGATTTCATTCATAACCCCACAATGATTCTATTTTTGTTATCTCATATGAGGAAGAAACCCTATATCAGAGAACATTTTCAAGAAGCCTCCAGGGACCAGTTATCCTTTAATCAGTGTAATCAAATCCACACTAGAAATAAATCATATAATTGTTATCACTGTGAAAAAGTCTTCAGAAAAACTTCTGAACTTAGGCCACATGTCAGAACTCACATTGAAGAAAAAAATACAGATGTCAAATATGTGGGAAAACTTTCAGGAAATCTTCCATCATTAGACAACATGAGGGAATTCACCCTGGAGAGAATCCACACAAATGCCTTGCATGTAGTAAAGTCTTTAGACAGAGGTCTTCTCTTAAACAACTTTAGAAAACTCACACTGTAGAAAAATGATACAAATGTTATGTATGTGCAAAAGTATTTAGACAAAGTTCTTTCCTTAGATAATATGAGAACACTCACATTGGAGAGAAACCATACAAATGTCATGTATGTGAGATAGACCCTCATTAAGTCTTCTGTGCTTAGACAACAAGAGAACACCCACACTGGAGAGAAACATTCTGAATGCCATTTCTGTGGAAAAACTTTCAGTCAGAGTTCTAATCTTAGAAAACTTGAAAAAATCACATTAGAGAGAAGCCATACAAATATCATGTATGTGAGAAAGTCCTCAGTAAATCTGTGCTTAGGCAACATAAGAACACTCACACAGGAGAAAAACCTTATGAATATTGTCTATGTGGGAAATCCTTCAGTCAACATTTTACCCTCACACAACATGAGATGCCCACTGGAGATAAAACTTATGAATGCCATCTATGTGGGAGACACTTCTGTCAGATTTCCAACCTTATAAAACATAAGACAACTCACAATATAAATGTAATGAATATGGAATAGGCTTCAACCATAAATTATTGTTTAAACAAATGAGAAAACATACACAGGAGTAAAATTCTATCTCAATGTAATCTATGATAAATGCCTTTATTTGTAATTTAGGCATGCATGAATTACAATTGGAAGAACTCTATGTCTATATATATATTTTTTTGTTATTCATTTATCCCCCACTTGCTGCTTGTGCTCGCTGGGTCAGCTAACCACGCCGTGCGGGCGGGCTTGCCTTCACCAGGAGGCCCCGGGGAACCGAACCCGGGGCCTCCCATATGGTAAATGGGAGCCCTACTGATTGAGCCACAGCCGCTTCCCTCTATGTCTATATTGACCTGGAGGATATTTATGCTGAGATTCAGCCTAAGTGCAAAAAGATAAACACAGGTTAGTAATAACTCCTACAACAGAAAGTCAGACAGGAAAATCTTTAACAGGAGCAGGAGACTCTAGAAGAACAGCATATAATTTTTGCTGCAGTAAATATTTGATGAAATAATTATGAAAAATTCTTTACTCATATTTCAGTGTAATGAATGAAGGAAAATCTTTAGTGATTTCAAATTTCTTCATCAACATAAACGTTTTCATACTGAAGCAAAGACAATCCTAAAATCAAAGTGGATAAATATTCAGATAATGTTCACATCAGAAATAACAGAAAGAGGAAAAAAAAAAGCATTAACAAAATATGCTTTCCCATACTATTCAGAATGTTTCATAATTAATTTTTACTAGAAAATAATTAAGATAATGTAAGTCTCTAAATGATCTGGTTATGTTGCATGCCAAATTTTATAACAATTAGTAGGAAGATTTTGAAACTTTTCTCCAAATCAGTACTTGCAAAAATATGTGAAGTAAATGCTGTTCCTGTAATTTGTCTATTATGATTCAGATTCTTATTTTTATGCAACACTAAACTAAATTAAAATGACTGGAGTGAATCTGAAAATAATATTGAATATTATCTAAATGATGGACAGTACAAAATGATGTGCTGTAACTATTATATATGCTTAATATATATGTGCATAACAGTAATTAATGGAACCTGAAAAAATAAATAAATTAATAATATCTGATGGTGAATAAAATTTTCACTTTTAAATGTCATTATTTCTATGTTAAGTTATATAGGATTTAAATCAATTTAAATATGAAAAGGAAAATAATGTTGCCAGACCTGGAATAGTATGGGCACCAGGGAATGAAATCTTTGCTCAATACATAGTGAGGAAATGTGATAGTCACTACAATTAAAAATAGTTGCCAAGTGACTTGTGGCAAAAAATACAGAGAAATCTCAGGGGATGAGAGTGTGGAACATCACTGCAGATACGAGGTAGTTCTTAATTTCAAAATGCCTTGGAATTGATAAGGTGTACATACCGTCATTCATTAATTCACTCAATTAGTACTAATATTTGTTGATTCACTTGACTTATTTTCCCTCCAAATACCCACTCTGTGCAGAATAAATGGAACTAATATTTAAATGCCTTAGAGGAAGAAAGAGCTCCACAAGAAGTAGGCCCATCTTGAAAGTATATCTGCATGAAGACTAGCTAGGTTAATGGCAGAAACTGTATAATAGGTTTTGGATCCTCTTCAGGTCATTTATTTCAATATCACATATTTATTAAGGTTTTCAAATATTCCAGAGCATGAATTTTCTGGGGATTAATTTGTAAAATATATAAGGTTCCCAACTTCCCTGCTCTTATGTCCTAGTATAAATGAAACAAAAATAAACAAAAAAATGTGTTAGAGTCAATCATGACCTAGGATTCTGGGACTATCCCTGGTCAAAGTACACACTGTAAGCCTTGAAAATGGTAGAAGGGACCAAGGACCAAGAATGCTTAAAGCTACCAGAAGCTGAAAAATGCTAAAGGAATGAAGTTTACAGGCTAGAATAGACAAGAAAATGGATTCTCCCTTATAGTCTCCAGATGGAGTGTTTTCCTCTTGACTGAAACATTGATCTCAGATCAAACCAATATGGACTCATGGCCTCCAGAATTGTAACACAATAAATTCTAATTTAAAAATGAAGTAGTCCTTATAACACCTTTATTATTTTTAATCTCATCCATTGTGTCTTTCATTCCCATAAAGAATGTGGCATTTATTGCAGATTTTCATATTGTTCTTTATGTTCAGCAAATGTCTTCTTAATATCCTTTATTTCTTTAGTCATATTTTGCTTCAACCCCTTGAATTGATTTAGGATATTTGTGTGATTATTATTGATTAGTCATCTTTAATCTTGTATCTCATTAGGATTTTTGGTTTGTTCCTTTAGTTGAGCCATATCTTCCATTTCTTATGTTGACTTGCAACTTTTGCTGAAGTCTAGCCATATGAATATGTTAGTGAATTTACACTGATGTTCAATTTCTCTCTCTTTCCTAAAGATTTTGTTTCAGAGCTCTTATTGATTTTTGTTTCAACTTATTCTAAGTCTTTAAACTTGCCCAGCTTCTGTTATCAAAATAGATCCAGGAACTCACAACTGCAGTGTAGATCTTCCCCCAGTAGTTTGGTATAAGCCACATCTATAAGCAGTTGTTTTTCTTTTCAGTTTCCTGGCCAGCTGGCAGATGGTGCTCATCAGCAAATATTTCCACGGAGGTGACTCTTTCACCATCCACTTTCAAATGATTAATTTCTGGTCAGAGTCAAGAATCAAAGCGGCTCTTCTGGTCAAATTAGCTGAATGGAAACAATCTCTGACATACCTTTGAGTCACCTTACCTCTTCTCAGGGAGGAAGACCTCTGTTCTCCTCTCTTTTGGCTTGCAGTGTGCCATAGGTTTTATCCAGGCTGATTGCCTTGAGAGTGTGTGATGGATGCCATTCCCAGGCCCAAGGGTTAGTAACTCACTCAGTTTTAATTTTGCCTTCTTCACCTCTCTGTCCCTCAACCTCCTGTGGATTATGCAGCAGTCTCCTGGACTGCAAAGTCTGAAAGCAGGTCCCTCGGACAGCCTTTTGCTCTTCCTCTCTTGTTTTTGAGAGAGGTGAGCCCTGCTTACCCATTCAGATGCCATTTTCCTAGATGTCCCTCTTTCTTCTTTTTTAATGTAAGCATTAAGGACTACAAATTTCACAACTGCCTTCACTGTATCTCAAAGTTTTGATATGTTGTGTCCTTGTTTTCATTCACCTTGAGATATTTACTGATTTCTCTTGCAATTCTATCTTTTACCCATTTATTATTTGAGTGGATTTTAATCTCTATATATTTTTTAATTTTCCCATTTTCTATTTTAATTTCCAGCTTCATTTCATTATGATCAGAAAATTGCTTTGTATAGCTTTTACTCTTTTTTTAAGTTATTGAGACCAGACTTATGACCTAATATATGGCCTATCCTGGAGTAAGATACATGAATACTTGAGAAGATATTTTTAGCAGAGTTTCAAGGTATGTCTCATTAAAATGTATAAATGGTGTTGTGGCTTTTTAGATAGCTACAGAGATTTGTTCCCTCCCTTGCTTTTGCCCTCCATGGAAAGGCACACATAAATAAAGAGGGCATCCTACGATTTACTCAGCATAATTGGGATCCTCCAAATCCTTCCAGAACTGTGCCCTTCTGGTCAGGTCCTCAGTGGGCACAGAAGCTGAGAAGGAGCTGGCCCTCTACTAGGAAGTCTTCAGTAAATGTTCAAGTTAATTTGATGCAAGTGCTGATCATGCAACTCTTCAGGGACCTAGTGAGACTTTCAGGATTGGGAACAAGAACATGTGACAGGTTGACACAGAGGCTATTAGTCAAAAGTGGAGAGGCATAAAGGGCCTCCAGGCCTCATGTCTGTTCACAGATACCTATGCACTTTTTAAACAGATGGGAGGGGATGTTTGAAAAGCCTTGTAGGTTCACTCATGCCTTCAGTGGCTACTTAGTCCAGGACTAGACTGAAAATGTACTATCAGAATGGAATTCTTAAAAAAATCAGACTCTTTTTTAGAAGTCATGCTTAAATGGCCACATTGTCCACTGCCCTTAAGTAGAGACCTCAGATCTACAGAAGTTGGATCCCTATGCAACTTCAGTCCAGCTCTTTCCCTTCCTGTGGTCCAACAGTCACTTCCCAGGTCCCTGTTTTTTGCAATGAACCAATATAACTCCTTCCCATCAGAAATCAGGTTGAGCTGGGATCCATGTGCACCACCTGGAAGAGGCTGAACAGGGGGAAGACCTTCAACTGTCCAGGAGCAGGTGGAACCACAGGCCAGCACAAGACTGCCTTGGCCATCTGGGATTTCTTGTTTGGTAAGTAATTTCAGATATAAAGGGAGAATTCCATCAAGGACTAAGTTAGATGAACTCTTCCCATAAAAGTAGGTCTCTGCTGGGTGTCTCCCAAGGCACTCTCAGCCAATGGTAACCCAAAGGTACAATAATATATCCATCCTCTACTATAATGGCATGCACTAGTGTTTAGCTAAGGAAGAGGCAGAAACTCTAAATGCTATGCAAAGGCAACTTTATTTAATCAAATGAGTTTGTGGTTATATCAAGTGATTATAACAATTAAGGGATCACAAAAGAAAATAATCAAAGACATAAGAAAAAATGAAAGAATGAAAGTATATACAGCCACTCACCAAATCAGGGGAAAACACAACCTCTGATCTCTCATGAGACTGGAAAGTCCCTTTCAACAGCTGGTCAGAGTTCCAACTGGAAAAACAGTCCCAGGCAGAGACTTCTCTCCTGGGTGAACTTCAACTGGCCGCTTGTGGACTATCCTCTTTTAATGGGTTGTGAACCTCAGAACTCCAATAAGTTTTGGAACTCATGAGGAATGACCTCATGAAAAGTAACTGAATCCATCCAGCAGGGTGTGGCCAGCCCTCCACAGGAGAGACGTGGTGTCTTGAGGGGTCTTTTGTTCTATTCTGTTCATGGTACACTAAACATGAATATGAAGGTTTCAATACACATCAGCGTTAACTTGATGTTAACTTTACAGGGGATACAAACAGGATTTGCAAATATCACATCTGGTTACTTGCTCCTTCTAAACATTTGTTTTTATTTAATAGGTAGTGGGGTTGCCTCTATAGCAGCATTACATCATTCCCAAGGACAAAGGGCAAGTTAATCATTCACAATTCTAGGCTGAAACAGCAGAGACTATTGATTAGAAAGCTTAGGAGTTCACAATTCTTAATAACAATAATTTTCTTATAATACATCAACTAGACTATTAACTCTTTCCACACACTTTCTCTGTTCTCAGGAGCCTCCCGGTCATGTGGATCAAACTTCTTGGACACTAGTGCATTCTTCCAGGCCCTAGACTAGCCTTGCAACCTGGCATTTGTCTTTGAAGGAAAAGCACAGCCATACTTGTGCTTCATTTAACAAAACACATCCAGGGACAGCTGTGCCATGTCAAAAAGTACCTGGGCTTTTTGATCTAGGGTTTGTGATCAACATGTTGGCTGTCCTGAAAAGCCAACCTGGCATGGTTGAGCACTGCTGGGTGTCTGGGTAACACTTGGAGCCATCAGGAAAGAGGGGAATAACTAAGAAGCACCCACAATTGGCAACTCAGAACTGCTTCACAGTTGATCTGACTCTCACATTTATAGGTGTATCCAAGGTATGATCATCTAAACACTTAACAAGATTGGCTCAGTTTTCAGATAATCTCTCAGGATACATTGGGGAAATCATGACAGAATCTGTAAAGTGATCATCCAAGACAGTGTACTTCAGAATCACACAGCTTCAGACTCCATCTTGGCCAGTTTTGAACTTTTTATAATTTTCCCAACCTTAGTGCTAATGCAATTCCATAAATTTCACCTGGAAACTCCAAGTCCCTAATTAGTAGTCAAAAGAAGCCTCAGCATGAGAAGTAGAAATAAATTATTTCCTCTTTGTCTAAATTTGGGCAAAGGAAGCAACTGTGCTAGGTCAAGAAAGGGTCCTTGTAAATGTAATAGACACCCACATTTTAGAGGTTGTTGCAATGTCCTGTGAAAATATCTTCAACACTAAGTCACAGGAGAGCTGATTGGATGACTCATCTCTTTTCCAGTTTAATGATCCTGAAATGTATGTCTACTCTGTGAAAGGATGACTTACATGTTTACTTCAGTAAGCCAGATATGGTACTTTGACCCTTCAAGCTTCTTCCACATAAAATATACTAGTGACTCTGTAAAATTTCTTATTTTAATGACTACTGAGACAGACTGCATCTCATTTAAGTTGATGCAATAAGTGAAAGAAAAACAACCACAAATACCAGGGTATAATTAAAATGAGAATTTAATGTAATATTTAGGTCTAATATTTGTTATTCACAACAAATACGTATTACCCCTTTCCAATTGACAAAGTTTTCTTTTTGCCTTTTATACAGAAATTCAATCACCCCTCCCCTCATGTCCTCCATGTGACTAAATTCTGTCACTTGTCTCTCAAATCCCGGGAATCAATGATACATGCCACTTGCAGGAGACTGAGGGGGCCTGGAATAACCCTGCCACCCCCCTGGTATCCCTGTTCTAGCTACTGCAAGGGCATTGACCTCATAGATGGAATCTCAAACTTCCTTTACAAATGGGAAAGTAAGTATTCCCATGGCCACAAGGTCTGAGGTGGGAGTCAGAGCACTTCTTCATAGAAGAGAGGAAAATAATAAATATGAAAAACCACAGAACACCCAGCAATATTTATCCCAAAGCCAGGAACCAGGAAAGAACATTACAAGATTTGTGAGTCTGCATTCAACACACCATGCTTTATCACTAAATGTTCACAGTAACCTCATGAGGTTTATCTGTAGAATGTGGGTTCCTGGTTACCAAGATTCCAAGTTCTGTTTTGTTATATCTCCAAGGAAATGATGTCACTTCATAGGGTCCCTTTACCTGTGCAATTTCTTTGGACAAAACATGTCCTAAATCCCCTTGAGCTGCTGAATCTTCATCCTTCTTTTCCCATGTCATCTATTTGAGTCTATATTTTCACAAACACTGTCTTCTCCACAGTCTCATAGGAAGGCCTGGGAAATTTAGGACCCCATGATTGAGTAAAAAGTGTATTAAACCCTTCTACCCTTTCTGTGAGCCTGGTGAAGTCATTGTACCTCTTGGGTTTCTCCAGTCTTCCCACCTGAACCATGCGTACATTCTAGCACCTATTTCCCAGGGACTTAATCAAGTGTATATTTTAAAAAGTATAAAACTCCAGAGCTGGTGTCACTTGTACATAATGCATGAACTTAAAATGGAAGAATTACCACAAGTAAAGAAGATAACATGTGGCATCTTTCAAAAGGCCCCACTTGGAATACATATCCTTGTGTAATCCCCTTCTCTTGGATGTAACCTGTATTTAGCCACTCATTTCTAATCAATATGATATGGCCAAAGTGACAGAATGTCACTCCCAATATTTACTAAAATTCTCATATTGCTCATTAACTGTTTTCTTGATATATGTGAGGTTTTTTTCTCTGAATTTTCATTCATCTCCTTGTCAATTTTTAAAAAGGCTTCATTCGATTTGTCCAGAATCTTGTCTTTTTCTTTGGTGTTTTCTGGATTTTTATTCTATCCCTTTTGATGGGTCATGATTTCCTGTATCTCTGATTGTCTTGTATTCTTTTTTGCACACTATATATTTTATTGTTTTATAACAGATGATTTATAAGCTTCTATGATTTATGAGTGTGTGTTTAAGTATAAATACCAATGAATCAACACAGGCTTGATTGGGAGAAAAATCCCCCAAATAAATTCTTACCATGGCCTTTTGTCTGAAATATCAACAACATTTCTGGCCTGAAAAGTTTTCAGCATCTATACAGTCTCTATAAGCTTATTCAAGGTGAAAACACTTTTGTGCTCCCACTTTTGCAGAAGAGAATGAGAACTTCACTCCCCCTCAATATAAGGTGACTGCACATGGGGAGGAAAGTGTCCATGTGCCCTAGAACAGGAACCCAGCTTCTGATGTAGATGCATCCACCTATCCCGTCCTGCAGCCATTACACATGTAGATTATGTACCTGCAGAGACATGGCAACACTTGGTTTCTGTACTAGATTTGGTATTCCACAG
>JAKSZT010040477.1:1320698-1334008 GCA_026826555.1 Tolypeutes matacus
CAGTTTCTGAGCTTGGATGGAAGGTGGTCAAGACAATATAATGCAGATTCCCAGAAGAGGCTCTAACTGAGCTCTGATAGTTTCTTGTGCACCAGGAGCCCAGTTGACCACTGGAAATTAAAGCTAGAAACTCCTATAAAATTAGAGCTGATGAGGGAGCCTCAGACTTCTCTCAAATCTTCTACTACCCTATTACTTGACTGTAAGATTAGAACTGCAGGGTATTGAAGAACTTCAACAGTCCTTAACTTCTCCTAACCCAGAAAACAACAGGAAACTGGGAATCATAGACAAGGAGGCAGTCATTTTCCTTTTTATCTTCCTTGGGGTTGGCCAAGTTAAAGTATGCTAAAATGTGCTGATATTTTAGAGTTCATAGCTCCAATGCAAGTCTGGAGAGTTAAGGCCCAAGGCTTTACAAAGGAATGTTTTGTCCCTTCAAACTCTAAGTATGGGTCCAATAGACTTCTACAAGATCACTCAGCAATATATGACTGTGGCACTTTTATGAATCCCAAAAGGATAAAAATTATGTTTGTAAACTAATCTATTCCTCAGGGTATGATTATATTAAATTCAGTTGAGTTGCCTTTGATTAGATTACCTGTTATGACTGATTTTAGGCTTTTTGATTTGACTATGTCAGTGAAGGTATGACTCAGTTTGAGTCCTCACCCCCTTGCTGGATCTTTTATAAATGGACACTCACAAAGACGCACAGAAAGAAAGAGTTTTGTCATTTTTGATCCTGACATCTGACAGAAAGGAGAAGGCTCAAACACCTGAGGCCCAGGAAGACACTGTGAAGAGAGCAGAACATCTGAGACTGGTGTAGACGGCCCAGAAAGAAACAAGTCCTCCACCAAGAGAAAGAGAAATACAGGATCACTTACATATGAAGTGTCAAAAGACTGGAACCACAGAGCTCAAGAAGATGAGGAAGCCCAGAGGAGAATAGAGATCAGTCAGAGATCACATACCATCATGCGTGAACACATGTTACCTGACTTTAGTGAGAAAGCACCTCTTATGTTGCCTTGAGTTAGGCTTTCCACAGAATTGGTATTGTAAATTTTTATTCCAAATAAATGCCCTTTATAAAAGCCAACATATTTCTAATACTTGGCATCTGCACCCCTTTGGTAGACTAATACAATGATGGTTTTTATCATTAGGGCTGCTGTTACAAACTACCACAAACTTGGAGTTGTAAAACAATAGGCCAGCTCTTAAAGTTGTATTAAAAATTGAGCTAAAAGTGGTAGCAGCACAAGTATTACTATGTGATCCTACTTTTTTCCTGCACTTTCCTCACAGGAGTCTCTGAATCAGGTTCCATTTTCCTTTTTTTATGTATGAGATAAAGGGGTAAAGATAGTTTAAAACACATACCAGCCAAAGATAATGATGGCCAGTGACAAGGGGAAACAAAACTCAGGCAGTCTTGCTCCAAAGAAACTTGATGACAACTTTTTTTAAACACTGATCACTGAGTGAAATTTCTGTGAGGAACACAAGAATCTATGTAATCAGATGATCACTCCCTATTTATCTGGGACTAAACATCGTTCTAAACTTGAAAAAATAAATATATGTTATTAGGGGATATGGGGTTTTTTCTTTTGGAATAATCAAAACATTCTAAAATTGACTGAGGTTATGACAGCACAACACTGTGATGAATATGAGAGCTACTGAGTGTACACTTTGAATGGATTGTATAAAGCATGGGACTGTTTACCACAATGAATCCTGTGGTGGAAGATGAACTGTGGTTAACAGAAGAAATATAAGAACATTCTCTCATGAACTATAACAAGTATACAGGGTGTCATTAACTCGATGGCTTGGGGGAACAATATGCCAAATGTAAATTATTGGCTATAGTTAGTAGTAATGTTTTGATGATGTTCTTTCATAGTTTGTAAGAATTGTTTCACAATGCAAGTTTTTGGTGGTGAGGTAATGTGTGGAAGCTCTGTATGATGATAAGCATGCTTGTTTTGTAAGTTCACAGCTTATATGATACACTTATGTTTATGGATGTTCATGTATGAATGATAAACGTCAATTCAAAAAATGTTTTAAAAAATGTTACCTGGTGTCAAAATAATGGTCAAAAACAGAAAATCCCTACTGTATTTGGAGACTAAATAGGGAAAAGAGGAAGAAACATTTGTCACCCTTATGGATAATATTTAAAAAGAGGTTTGTTGAGGATTGTTTACTCTAACCATGGGAATCCCACAGACTGAACAGGGCAGGGTTTCTGAGGGGTGGGTTCTAAAGCATCACTGCTTTTAGGGGCCCACAAACTCCCTGTGCCGAATCAGCCCAATGAGGCCTCTGTAAACTCAACTCCTCTTTGCATTCTGACCTGGGGACACTGAGTTCCAGGCCCTCTCTGCTTCTAGCTGATGGTGTGATCCTGAATGTTTCACTGATACGGTATGGACATCTAACTGGACAGGGGGAAGAGGAAGTAGGGTGGAGGAGGGGATGACACTGGGCCTGTGGGGACTCTGTGGAGTGAGTCACGCAGAGTAGGCATGTTGCTGGGCCAAAAGGACATCAGAGAGATCCCATTGTGATGCACTGAGAGCTCAGTCATGGATTGGCCAGGTCTGTAGGCAGAGACAGTGATAAAAAGCCAAGGTCCAGTACCTGATATGAGCACAGAAGTCTGGGAGCCAGAAGATGCTCCATAGGCTTGTTCCTTCTGCTGGTATCTCCTCCCTGACCCCTCAGCAGATTGTCTGGCCACAGCCTAACCTGAGTTTAAGTCACAAACTCAGGTCTCCTGGTCCCCAAACAAATCTACCTTCTCTACCCTTGGGAAACCAAGCTGAGACCTGATGGAATAGAGTTGGAAACATCAAAGTTATGTTTAAATTTAAAAATTTTCACATACTGCAACAAATGAATTAATTTTTTAACCATTTAAAGGAAAATTAGGAGCTACTCATCATGAGGGTGGGATATATGTGCCATTCCCAGCCATAGGGCTGGTAATTCACTGTTTTCATTTGGCCTCTGTCTCTGTGTCCCTCTCCCTACTGGATTATGAGCACTCTCCTGGTCTGCAGATCCACAAAGCAGCTCCCCTAAATAGCTTTTTGCCCCTTCTCCATTGTTTTTAAGAGAGAGTTAAGCCTTTCCTACCTATACTATTATATATGGCCTAAGAGATATATATGAAAGCCCCACTGTTGCTCAAATGTGAACTCTCTAAGACAAACTCAGCATATAAATGCACTGTCTTTCCCCTGGCATGGGGCTTGACAGTGGGGATAAGTCTCCCTGTCACTGAGGGGTCATTACCCAGTGCCAACTAGCAATGTATTTGGAAAAAGACCTTGACAAAAGAGGGAAATAATAAATACAAATGATTTTCCATGGCTAAGCAATCTCAGGTGAGTCAGGAGGTAATTCCATAAATTATGCCTATGTACATCTCAGCAGGATTTCATTGATGGCCAAAGTAAATAGTTCCTTAAACAGTGGGTCTCCTGAGAGCTCTAGAGACATCTAGACATTATAGGCAGGGCAGATAATCACAGGAATTCAGCCCCCTGTCAGTGGATCTTACTTTGGAATATATGCTCCCCAATGTAACAGAGTTAGACTCATAATTTCACTATAAATGGCTCTTCTGTACCTTTTATTTGAATCTATATTTAGCACTATACCCAATAAATACATGTATCAGAGACTTAAATCTTTGGTCTGTTTATATGCCAGTTGAGCCCTGACTCTTAGCAGAGTTGCAACACTTACTCTCTACTGCATTGGACTTACCCAGGACAACTGACAAAAGGGTGATGGTGGACAAGGCCTATCAAAAAAAAAACAAAACAGAGTATCCACAACTGTGAGCAAGACAGTTCCATCCATCTGACCCATGGGATCTAAGTCCCTTCTCAATCAGAAACAGAGTGAACATCAGTGTATTAGTCAGCCAAAGGGGTGCTAATGTGAAATACCAAAAATGGGTTGGTCTTTATAAAAGCTATTTATTTGGGGTAGAAGTCCACAGATACCAGGCCATAAACCATTAAGTTTCTTCTCACCAAATTCATTGCCACGAATTGGAGCAAGACAGCTGCTGACGTTTACCAGGGTTCAGGCTTCTTGTGTTCCTCTCATCCCTGGGCTGCGTTTCTCTTTGGGCTTAGCTCTTCTGGTTCCTCCACAAGGTCAGCTGTAGACTATCAGGCAAATGGCTCACTTCTCTTCTCCTGGGGCCTTCTTTCCAACATCAAAACTGCTTCTCAAAAACTGCTTCAACTCTGTTCCTTTGCCTTGCCTTTTATATTTGATTCCCCAGCCACCAAGGGGTGGAGCTCAGCTCCCTACTGACATGGCCCAGTCAATGCCCTAATTATAATTTAATCATGCCCAGATTAACAGATCAGTTTACAAGCATGATCCAATTATATTTTTGGAATTCATAATTACATCAAACTGCCCAACTGCAACAATCAGCATCCCCAAATCCTTAAGATTGAGGAATGAACAAACATGGGGAGGATGCAACTATGGACTAAATAGACATTATTATCCTAGATATGGAATAATTTTTAATCACTGATATAAAGGCAGCAACCACCAGAGATTTTGAAGGGTGGGAGAGTTAAGAATAGGTGCAACATGGGGTATTTTGGGGACATTGGAATTGCCCTGTATGACATTGCAATGACAGATACAGGCCATTATACACTTTGTCAAGCCTATAAAATTATGAGGTGCAAAGTGTAAACTAAATGTAAACTATAGACCATGGTTAGTAGCAATGCTTCAGTATGTATTCATCAATTTTAACAAATGTACCACACTAACAAAACATGTTGTTAATAGAGAAATGTGGTGGAGTGGGAGAAGGAGGGGTACATGGGAGACCTCTATATTTTTGATATACCATTTATGCTATCTAAAGTTTTTTTTTAAAATAAAAAAATAATTATGAAACATTTTAACTCTGGAAATCATGGTTGTAGTAAAAAAAGAATATTAAAACTCTTGATAAAATTTTGTTATTAATTTTATGGTTATTGTTATTTATTGTCACTAACAATGGCTCTTTTTATTGACAAAATCTCAGAAAATATTGGAACTCTGTCAGATTTGTGCTTTAGGGGAAAAATCCCAGAAACTGAAAATTATTATTATTGCAAAATATTTAATGTAAATGCATTTAGGTTCGTTTGAATGTAGAATGAACAGTCTCCATTTTCCACATGGGGATATATATATATAATATAAACTCATACTTATGTATGAAAAAAAAATAAAGAGACATCAGTAACGTTTTCCCTAGTATTTCAGAATGCATTCAACTTGTGTGTAAGACTTTTACAATTTATTTATTTTAGTTAAAATTTACGTGCCAGAGAATTCACACATTTTAACTGTTTTAACAGATGCATATATCTATGTAAGCCAATCCCCTATCAAGTTATCAAATATTAACCCATTAATCTTCACTCTACATAGTTCCCTCATGTCCCCTCCCAGTAAATGTCCACCTTTAGACAGACAGTGACACTTTCTAATAGTTTGCAATAATGGATGGATTATGCCTTCTCTGGAACTTCATATTTACAGAATCATAATGTTATATACTCTTTTGGGTAAGGTTTATTTATTCAGTATAAGGATTTTGTTTATTTCAGTAGTTCATTCTTATTTTTGACTGCTATTCAATTTTAAGACACAGCACAGATTGTCTATCCATTTGTCTTTTCATGAGAATTTAGATTTTAACTTTGAACCCATTATGAAAAATGTTCTGTGATAGCTCTTGTACACATCTTTACATCATATTGGTGGGAATCTCATAGCATTTGGAGACAAATACTTTCCATTAGTTATGGGAAGTCTAAGTGCCAGAGTGGGAAATATTTCCATGACCACACAATTCTCAGTAGAGGCATCTCTAAAATCAGTGATTTGTGCCACAGATATTCTCTTACCCCTGGGTATGGTTTAGCATAAACAAGAATGGACGGAATATCTTACCCCATGTCCTCAAGTTCCCCATATTATTTTTCCAACAGAAATTAGCTCCTAAATTCCTATGGGGTAGAGAAAGGGAACTCATTCTCCTATTTTGCCTTGAATATGGGTTTAGGCCATTTACAGGTATGAGAGGAAACAGATCAAATTGCTAACTTTCTGTGTGGACATTAATACAGCCTTTCTCTCAGAAACTCATTTCCCCATGTGTTAATAAAATGGGTTATCTCCATTTTTCTGAATTTCATTATGGGACTGAGAGCTTTTGGGCAGCATTGTATCCAGAGAATCAGTGTTTTGATTAAAGTGAAGTTTGTACATCTACTCCCCTCTGTTATCTCCAGCCACAAATGTAGAATCTGGAAGTGAAAGAGTTCCAATTACATTCCTTACTAAATATTATACATATATCCAGCATCTTCTCCACCTTATCACACATTCTATTTCCCACTAACCTACACTTTGTGGTCCAACTCTGTGAGTCTACTCATTGTATTTAGTTTGCATCAGTGAAACCAGACAATATTTATCCTTTTGTGTCTGGCTTATTTCACACAACATAATATCCTCAAGGTTCTTCAGTGTTCTCATGTGCTTCCTCAATTGACTTATTATTACACCTGAGTAACATTTGATCATATGCATATACCACATCTTTTTAATCCACTAATCAGTTGATGAACACTTAAGCTGTTTCTTTTTTGGTAGTTATGAATAATGCCGCTATGAACATCAGTGTGCAAATATCTGTTCATGCCCTTGTTTTCAGTTGTTTTGAATAGGTTCCTAGTAATGGGATTGCTGGATCATATGGAAGATTTTATTTACTTTCCAGAAGAATTGCCAGATCATCTTCTACAGTGGATGTACCATTTTACAGTATCAACAACAGTGAAGGAGCATTCCTTTTCTTCCTCATCCTCTCCAGCATTTAAAGTTTTCTGTTCTTTAAATAATAGTCATTCTGTATGCTGTGAAATGATAGTTCATTGTACTTTTTCTTTATTTTTAAGGGAGCTTTAGATTATGTAAATATTACATAAAAAATATAGGGAATTCCCATATGTCCCACCCCCTCCTACTCCCACACTTTCCGCATTAGCAACATCTTTAATTAGTGAGGTATATTTATTACAATTGATGAACACATACTGAAGTATTGCTACTAAGCATGGTCTATAGTTTACATTATGGTTTGCACTTTACACCACTCAATTTTATAGGTTTTGGCAAAATGTATAATGGTTTATATCCTTCATTGCAATATCATGCAAAACAATCTCAATACTCCAAAAATGCCCAATGCTACACCATTTTTCCCTCTCCACCCCCAGAACCTCTGGTGACCACTGTCTTTATATAAATATTACACATTCTTCAATTACTAGAATAAAATAAGTCTACTTTAGTCCATAGATGCAATCCCCCTTATGTTTGTTCATTCCTCAATCTTGAGTATTTTAGGATGGCCATGACCACTCTGCTTTTATTTGAGAGGGTGCTTAGATACCATGGGGCAGATGAATGTAGTTGTCTTCCTTGTAGTTGCAAACATTCTTTGTTTTGGGTGATAAGCATTGTCTATCATCATCCTTTTGTTAGTTGTTCTGGGTTAGTCCAATGAACTTGAGAGTAGGTGTTGAAACTCTTCTGAAATTCAGGGCTCAACTGACATATGAACACCCAGAAGATTTAATTCTCTGAGACATACATTTAATGGATATAGTGCTAATTATAGGTTCAAATAAAAGGGACAGAAGAACCATTTGTAGGAAAAATATAAATGATTCTAATTCTAATGCATTGGGGAGATAGGTTATCATATACTCCAAGGTATATTCCATGGTGCCATTTCCTGGGGTTGTCTGCCCTGCCTATAGTTTCTAGATGTCTCTAGAGCCCACAGAAGCACCCCTGCTTGAGGCTTTGTTTACTGTGGCAGTCAGTGTGATCCTCCTGAGACATGTATACACATAACATTTGGAATGATCTCCCATCTCACTTTGAAATCTCTTAGCCATAAAAATTTATTTGTATTTAATCTTTCCCACTTTTGGTTTAGGTCTTTTTCCAAATGAATTGCTAGATGGCACTTGGTAATAATCCCTTGGTGCCAGGGAACCTCATTTCTGGGAGTCATGTCCCACACCAAGGGGAATGTAGTGAGTTTACATGCTGAGTTTGGCTTACAGAGAGGCCAGATTTTACCAACTATGAGACCTTCAGAAGTAACTTGGACAATATATATTGCTAAGCTAAGCTTCAAATTCAGAAGAAGAAGGGTTGTAAGTATGCACATCAGTATCAAGGGCCTGGTGTATTGGTCTGTCCTCTTTCACTAGGCACTGTCCATGTACTCTAGAGATTCTTGCCACTATATTAGAAAATGTAGCAGGACTTCCTAAGATGGGAATTCAATACTTCTTTGGTTTTTCTGTGGGTCTCCACCCATGGAGACATCACCTCAGTACCACATGAATACATTCATATTCCATTGAGGTAAACCCCAGGTACACCCCTCCACATGTCCCCCCACCACTGACATGCCACATCAGTAATCCTCCCCTGCTACAGTTACACCACTTCTGCAATCAAAAACCTCTCCCAAAACAAAGCCAAAAATAATAAAAGAAAAGATAAAAATATATATATATTTTGCATTTTGCCTTTCATTAACTTAAGATCTGTTATCTTTTATGTATATTGAAAATTTCTTGTGTGTGTTCCCCCAGTATCTTATTTTTTAACTTTATTTTCCCAGAAGTTTTAGGTTACAGAAAAGTCACATAGAAAATATAGGGGATTCCCAAACACCCCACACTCTACCTTCTCCACATCCTCACATACCAAAAACTTCCAATATGAGTATGGTACATTTATTACAATTGATGAACAAATATCAAAGCATTGCTACTAACCATGGTCAATGGTTTACTTTATGGTTTACATTTTTCACAGTACACTTACAAGTTCTGACAAAATGTATAATGGTCTGTATCCATCAATATGAGATCATGGAGAACAATTCTAACACCCTCGAATTGCCCTATATTACACTCATTCTTCCGGCCACCTCCCCTCAGATCCTATGGCAACCTCTGATTTTCAATTTTGGAAGAATAAGGTTCATTATTACATGCATTAATATTAATATTGAGGTCATGTCTTACTATTTGCTTTCTTTTATTATGCACTGCCTATTTCCTTGTCAAATTCTTGTCCCTCTATTTGAGAATATAGCAGGACTTCACAGGATAGGATTTTATGTTTTCTTGTTTATTGTGTGGGTCTCCACCCAATGAGATGACACCATATGAAAAGGTGAACACATTCATATTCCATAGAGTATACCCTAGGCACACCTTATCCCAAATAAACCCCATCACTGTTGCCTTACACTAGTGATCTTTCCTTGCCATATTGGCCAAAAGAAAATTCTCACCATTGTAGTTTCAAGCACTGACAGACAAATCCCCAGAGTTCACCCATTTCTTCCTCCGCCTGTGTACAAGTACTCTACATCTTTAGTTAAGCTTATTCCTGCATATTTCATCTTTATTTGTTATTGGAAATGGATTTTTTTTAAATCAATTTGCTCCGCAGATAGCTCATTATTAGTTTATGGAAATGCTACTGATTTTTCCATGGTGATCTTATATGCTGCCACTTTATATAACTCATTTATCAGCTCTGGAAACTTTGTTGTAGTTTTTCAGGGCTTTCTACATATAGGATAAAGTCATCTGCAAGTAGTGAATATTTTACTTCTTCCTTCTAATTGGATGATTCATTTCTTTTTCTTGCTTAAGTGTATGAGCAAGTACTTCTAACACAATGTTAAATAAGAGTGATGACAGTGGCCACCCTTGTCTTGTTCCAAATCTTAGAAGGAAAGCCTTAAGCATTTCAGCATTAAGTTAGTTGTGGCATTTTCATATATGCCCTTTATCATGTTGAGGAAGTTTCCTCCTATTTCTATCTTTGGAGTGTATTTATCAAGAAAGGATGCTGTATTATGTAAAATGCTTTTTCTGCATCAATAGAGATCATATTTTTTTTTTTTATTATTTTGATCTGTTAATGTGGTGTATTATATTGATTGATTTCCTTATATTGAACCATCCTTGTGGAACAGGTATCAAACCCACTTGATCATGGTGTATAACTCATTTGATGTGCTGTTGAATATGATTAGCATGTATTTTGTTGTGGATTTTAGCATCTAAATTCATTAGAGTGTTTGGTCTGTAGTTTTCTTTTCTTGTGGTGCCTATATGTGGCTTTGGTTTTAGGGTGATGTTTCCATCATAGAATGAGTAAGTAATGTTCCCTCCACTTCTATTTTTTAAAAATATTTATGCAGCTTTAGTATTAGTTCTTTCTGGAATGTTTGGTAGAATTCACCCATGAAACCATCTAGTCCTGGGATTTTCTTGGATGGGAGACTTTTGATGACTAATTAAATCTCCTTGTTTGTGATTTTTCAGTTGAGTTAAATAATTTCTTCTTTGATCAATGTAGGTTGCTTGTGTGTTTCTAGAAATTTGTGCAGTTCCTTTAAGTTGTCCATCTTATTGATATATAATATTTCAAAGTATCCTCTTATGATACTCTTTATTTCTGTGGGATCAGTGGTGATATACACTCTCTCATTTTCTATTGTATTTATTTGTATCATCTCTCTTTATTTTCTTTGTTAGTTTAGACAAGCATATGCAATTTTTATTAATCTTCTCAATGAAGATTAAAATTTTGATTTTGTTAAAATTTTCTAGTGTGGAGAAAATTTCATTTAGTTCTGCTCTAATCTTTGTTATTTCCTTCTTTCTGTTTGCTTTGGGATTAGTTTGTTGTTCTTTTTATATTTCTTCCATTTGTGCAGTTAGGGCTTGAATTTTAGCTCTTCTTTTTTAATATACGCATTTCTGGCTATAAATTTCCCTTCCTGCTCTGCTTTTGCTGCATCCCATAGAGTTCTGATATGTTGTGTAGTCATTTTCATTCATTTCAAGGTTGTTACTTATTTCTTTTGCAATTTCTTTCTTGACCCACTGATTGTTTAATAAGAGTGTGTAGTTTAACTTCCATATCTTTGTGCCTATTTTGGTTTTCTGTCACAGTAAAATAGTGATCTTAGTTCTCCACATCCTCTCTAGCACTTGAAGATTTTGTTCAATTCTGTCCATTCTTTATGGTATGTGGTGATATCTCATTGTCATTTTGATCTACCTTTTTTTTTTTTTTAAGTATTTTTTTTTTATCTTTTATTTTTTTTATTGTGGGTAAAAATCAAAATTTTCACAAACATACCAACATTTGCAAAATGATATATAAATATATATGCATATATGTGCATTTGCTTACAAAAATGTTATTTATGTATATATATATATAAATATATTTTAAGAGGTGCTTAGATACCCAAAATATACACGGAACCCACTGGGATTCCCATGTTGCCCACCTCCCACATCTTCCACAACATCCCACACAAACATCTCCCACAAGTGTGGCGCACCACCCTCAATGGACTTATACATCCTGGGGCCTTGCCACCAACCACAGACCACAGTTCACACCGTAGACAACACTCTTTCCCACACAGTTCCGAGTGGTGTCTGCTGACTTAAAATGGCCTACATCTGTTGTCACAAAGGTACTCAGGACAACCTCCAAATCCCAAAGAAGCCCCTGTATTTCAACTGCTCATCCCCTCCCTGCCCCAAAAGTGTCTAGTGGCCACTGGCTCCACCTCATTGTTATAATTTCTTGCATTGCTAGAATCACCATATGTGAACAAGAGAATACCATCAAGTCCACTCTAGTCCATAGTTCTCCCCCCAGTACTGAGGGGACTGGGATGGTGATGTCCACTCCACCTACAAGTGAGAGAGGGCTTATATCCCATGGATATGGTGGGTGGGATGATCCTGCCTGCAGATGCAGGCCCTCTCCATTCCCTGGGATGGCCACTGCCCATCGTTGTCTCCTCGCCAGGTGACTTGGATGAGTCCATTGAGCTGTAGGGTAGGAGTTGCAGCTCCACCGAGATTCCACGCACACCTGGCACATAGGTAGGCCAGAGGCTCCAGTCTCTGGAAGTATACCTAAAAACTTCTGCATCACATATAGGTTTGAATAGAAGGGACTGATGAACCATGTGCAGGGAGGACCCATTTGAGTCCAATTCTGTCACTCTCAGGAGCACAGATTCCAAAATAGAGCCCACTGATAAGGCATCAGTCTCTAGGTCTATCCCCACTTATATAGGACCTGGGTGTCTCCAGAGCTCTCCAGAGCCCCTCTGTGTGGGGTGATAGGCACTTAGATGGTCTATGAGCTCCTACTGAGGTGTGGGTAAGAGTTACCTCTGGGATGACCTCCTGACTCTCTTTGAAGTCTCTTAGCCACTTGAACTCATTTGTCTTTACCTTTTCCCCCTTTTATTCAAGGTCTTTTTCCAGTTGTGTTGCCAGTTGGCACTTGGTATTAATCCCTCGTTGCCAGGGAGGCTCATCCCCGGGACTCATGTCCCACGTTGGGGGGATGATAATGCAATCATATGCTGAGTTTGGCTTGGAGAGAGGCCACATTTGAGCAACAAGGAGGCTCCCAGGTGGCAACCCTTAGGCACCCCACAACTGCAGGCTAAGTCTCAGTTATAGGAGCAGAGACTCACAAGGGTAGTCATCAATAAAAAGAACACATCAGTGGGTCATCCTTTTTTGACAGACACTGTCCCTGCACTCAGAGGTCTATTGCTGCTCCCTTGGAGACTGTGGCAGAGCTCTCCAGGCTAGGAATTCAGATTCCCTCATTTATTGTGTGAATGTCCACCCATCGCGACCATGCCCCATCTTTTGATCCTTTGAACGCTTTTGTATATCTTTCATGTATATTCGGATGAAGTAATTCCCATGAAACCCCCTCCCAGACACCCCCCACCAATAATCCCCTGCGGTACTCATTGTAACCCTTCTGTGATCCAGATCCTCCACGAACATGTAGTCCATAAAATAATCAAATATACCTACTAGGAAAAAGCAACAAGTATGATAAGCTTACATGCAAGAGACAAACATAAGGAAACTCAGGGAAAAAAAAAACAAAAACAAATAATCAAACCAAAAACAAAATAATATAAAATATAATTAGTGGATTGGGACATTCAAAAAATGGCCAAAAAGGCAAAGGAAATGCCTTTAATATATATATATATATTCATTTTTTTTTCCTTTCTCTTTTTTTTCTTCTTTCCTTCCTTTTATCACTGTGTCATCAGATGTCTGGTGTGC
>JAKSZT010040477.1:1334108-1375967 GCA_026826555.1 Tolypeutes matacus
TTTTTATTGTGGGTAAAAATCAAAATTTTCACAAACATACCAACATTGGCAAAATGATATATAAATATATATGCATATATGTGCATTTGCTTACAAAAATGTTATTTAAGTATATATATATATATATATATATAAATATATTTTAAGAGGTGCTTAGATACCCAAAATATTACACGGAACCCAATGGTATTCCCATATTGCCCACCTCCCACACCTCCCACCACATCCCACACAAACATCTCCCACAAGTGTGGCGCACCACCCTCAATGGGCTTATACATCCTGGGGCCTTGCCACCAACCACAGACCACAGTTCACACCGTAGACAACACTCTCTCCCACACAGTTCCGAGTGGTGTCTGCTGACTTAAAATGGCCTACATCCGTTGCCACAAATGTACTCAGGACAACCTCCAAATCCCAAAGAAGCCCCTGTATTTCAACTGCTCATCCCCTCCCTGCCCCAAAAGTGTCTAGTGGCCACTGGCTCCACCTCATTGTTATAATTTCTTGCATTGCTAGAATCACCATATGTGAACAAGAGAATACCATCAAGTCCACTCTAGTCCACAGTTCTCCCCCCAGTCCTGAGGGGACTGGGATGGTGATGTCCACTCCAACTCCAAGTGAGAGAGGGCTTATATCCCATGGATATGGTGGGTGGGATGATCCTGCCTGCAGATGCAGGCCCTCTCCATTCCCTGGGATGGCCACTGCCCATCGTTGTCTCCTCGCCAGGTGACTTGGATGAGTCCATTGAGCTGTAGGGTAGGAGTTGCAGCTCCACCGAGATTCCACGCACACCTGGCACATAGGTAGGCCAGAGGCTCCAGTCTCTGGAAGTATACCTAAAAACTTCTGCATCACATATAGGTTTGAATAGAAGGGACTGATGAACCATGTGCAGGGAGGACCCATTTGAGTCCAATTCTGTCACTCTCAGGAGCACAGATTCCAAAATAGAGCCCACTGATAAGGCATCAGTCTCTAGGTCTATCCCCACTTATATAGGACCTGGGTGTCTCCAGAGCTCTCCAGAGCCCCTCTGTGTGGGGTGATAGGCACTTAGATGTTCTATGAGCTCCTACTGAGGTGTGGGTAAGAGTTACCTCTGGGATGACCTCCTGACTCTCTTTGAAGTCTCTTAGCCACTTGAACTCATTTGTCTTTACCTTTTTCCCCTTTTATTCAAGGTCTTTTTCCAGTTGTGTTGCCAGTTGGCACTTGGTATTAATCCCTCATTGCCAGGGAGGCTCATCCCCGGGACTCATGTCCCACGTTGGGGGGGAAGGTAATGCAATCATATGCTGAGTTTGGCTTAGAGAGAGGCCACATTTGAGCAACAAGGAGGCTCCCAGGTGGCAACCCTTAGGCACCCCACAACTGCAGGCTAAGTCTCAGTTACAGGAGCAGAGACTCACAAGGGTAGTCATCAATAAAAAGAACACATCAGTGGGTCATCCTTTTTTGACAGACACTGTCCCTGCACTCAGAGGTCTATTGCTGCTCCCTTGGAGACTGTGGCAGAGCTCTCCAGGCTAGGAATTCAGATTCCCTCATTTATTGTGTGAATGTCCACCCATCGCGACCATGCCCCATCTTTTGATCCTTTGAACGCTTTTGTATATCTTTCATGTATATTCGGATGAACTAATTCCCATGAAACCCCCTCCCAGTCACCCCCCACCAATAATCCCCTGCGGTACCCATTGTAACCCTTCTGTGATCCAGATCCTCCACGAACATGTAGTCCATAAAATAATCAAATATACCTACTAGGAAAAAGCAACAAGTATGATAAGCTTACATGCAAGAGACAAACATAAGGAAACTCAGGGGAAAAAAAAAGAGAGAGAAGGAAAAAAAAAACAAATAATCAAACAAAAAACAAAATAATATAAAATATAATTAGTGGATTGGGGCATTCAAAAAATGGCCAAAAAGGCAAAGGAAATGCCTTTAAAATATATATATATATTCATTTTTTTTCCTTTCTCTTTTTTTTCTTCTTTCCTTCCTTTTATCACTGTGTCATCAGATGTCTGGTGTGCTGTGACACCTTCCCCCTCTCAATCCCCATTGCCTCCCAATTTTTCATTTGATTATCAAAGAAGTTTTAGGTTACAGCAAAGTCACACACAGAGTGCTGGAGACTCTCAGATACCAAAACACCCCCCCTTCCCCTCCCCATATTAACCCCCCCTCTTTTTTTTTAAATGTTAGCATTGTTATAACTGTTATACAGATAGCAAAATATAGCAACTGAACATTGTCAATGATTTACAGTATAGTTTACAATTTAGATGATACAGTTTAATAATTTTGATGATATTTACCATGTCCTGTGTCCATTACTGTAAGATAATGAAAAACCTTCCCCATGACCACCAAACACCCCACTAGATCTTGACTGTTCCCTTCCCCCCAGCCCCCCAGGACCCATGATACCACCCTCTCCCTACCCATGGAATGTCAAGATTCACAGTAACATGCCCTGGGGATTTGAACCTGCCCTTCCTAATCCACCCACTCGCCAGTGCTGCACCACCAAACCCAGGAACACCACCACTCATCTGCCCCATCCCCCAACATACAACCACACTCTATCCCTTTACCATAGATTATTTCCATATGGGTGATGGCTCAAAGCCTGCTCTTCTCTTACTCTCTTTGTTAACCTATCTTTCAGACAATGGTTCTCAGAGACTGCTCACTTTCCTCAGTTCAGATCAGTGAGGTCATATACTGTTCATCCTTCAGTGCCTGGCTTGCTTCACTCAACATTAGGTCTTCAAGATTCATCCACGTTATTCCATGTATTAGCACTTTGTTCCTTCTTACAGCTGAGTAATATTCCATTGTAAGTATGTACCACATTTTGCTTATCCATTCATCTGTTGATGGGCACTGGGGCCGATTCCAACTTTTGGCAATGGTGAACAATGCCGCTATGAACATTGGTGTGCATATATCTGTTTGTGTCTTTGCTTTCAGTTCATCTGGGTATATATCAAGCAGTGGAATTGCTGGATCATATGGAAGATCTATTGTTAGTTTTCTGAGGAACCACCAAACTGTCCTCCACAGTGGCTGGACCATGCCACAGTCCCATCAGTAGTGGATGAGGGTTCCTATTCCTCCACATCCCCTCCAACATTTAGTGTCTCCTGTTTTTTTAATAGCTGCCATTCTGATGGGTGTAAGATGGTATCTCATTGTAGTTTTGATTTGCATTTCCCTGATGGCAAGCGATGTTGAGCATTTTTTCATGTGCTTTTTAGCCATTTGCATTTCTTCCTTGGAGAAGTGTCTTTTCAGGTCACTTGCCCATTTTTTAAATGGTTTGTTTGTGCTTTTATTTTCAAGGTGTAGGATTTCTTTATATATGCAGGATATTAGGCTCTTATCAGATATATGGTTGCCGAATATTTTTTCCCATTGAGTAGGCTGCCTTTTTATTTTCTTAATAACATCCTTTGAGGTGCAGAAGTTTTTAATTTTGAGGAGATCCCATTTATCTATTTTTTCTCTTGCTGCTCGTGCTTTGGCTGTGAAGTTCATGAAACCATTTCCTATTACAAGTTCATGTAGATGCTTCCCTACATTATCTTCCAAGGTCTTTATGGTTTTGGCTTTTATATATAGATCTTTGATCCATCTTGAATTGATTTTTGTATAAGGTGTGAGATGGTATTCTTCTCTCATTCTTTTGGATATGTATATCCAGTTCTCCAAGCACCACTTGTTAAAGAGGCCATTCTCTCCCAACTGAGTGGGCTTGATGGGCTTGTCAAATATCAAAAGACTGTATATGCAAGGATCTATATCAGAACTCTCAATTCGGTTCCATTGTTCAGTAGGTCTATCCTTGTGCGGATACCATGCAGTTTTGTTCACTGTAGCTTTGTAGTATGTTTTAAAGTCAGGTAAGGTGATCCCTCCAACTTCATTTTTCTTTTTCAATATATCTTTGGCAATTTGGGGCCTCTTGCCTCTCCAAATATATTTTGTGGTTAGTTTTTCCAGTTTCGTAAACAATATAGTGTTGACTTTTATTGGGATTGCATTAAATCTGTAGATTAGTTTGGGTAGGATAGACATCTTGATGATGTTTAGTCTTCCTATCCATGAACAGGGAATATTTTTCCATTTATTTAAGTCTTCTTTGATTTCCTTTAACAGTGTTGTGTAGTTTTCTGTATATAAGTCCTTTGCATCTTTAGTTTAATTTTTCCTAGGTATTTGATTCTTTTAGTTACTATTGTAAATGGTATTTTTTTCCTGATTTCCTCCTCAGTTTGCTCATTATTGGTGTTCAGAAATGCTACTGATTTTTGAGCATTGATCTTATAGCCTGCAACATTACTGAACTCCTTTATAAGTTCTAGAAGCCTTGTTGTAGATTTCTCAGGGCTTTCTATGTATAGGATCATGTCAACTGCAAATAATGAAATTTTTACTTCTTCTTTTCCAATCTGGACACCTTTTATGTCTTTTTCTTGCCTCAGTGCTCGTGCAAGTACTTCTAAGACAATGTTAAATAGGAGTGGTGATAGTGGGGACCCTTGTCTTGTTCCCGATCTCAGAGGGAAGGCTTTTAGGATTTCACCATTGAAAATGATCTTAGCTTTGGGTTTTTCCTATATACCCTTTATCATTTTCAGAAAGTTTCCATCTATTCCTATCTTTTGTAGTGTTTTTATGAGGAAAGAATGCTGTATTTTGTCGAATGCTTTTTCTGCATCTATAGAGATGATCATGTGATTTTTTTCTTTCAATCTGTTTATGTGGTGTGTTACATTAATTGATTTTCTTATATTGAACCATCCTTGCACACCCGGGATGAAACCCACTTGGTCATGGTGTATAATCCTTTTGATATGTTGTTGAATGTGATCAGCAAGTATTTTGTTAAGGATTTTAGCATCCAGATTCATTAGAGAAATTGGTCTGTAATTTTCCTTTCTTGTGGTATCTTTATTTGGTTTTGGTATTAGGTTAATGTTGGCATCATAGAATGAGTTAGGTAATATTCCTTCTACTTCTGTTTTTTGGAAGAGCTTAAGTAGTATTGGTGTTAGCTCTTTCCGGAATGTTTGGTAGAATTCAGCTGTGAAGCCATCTGGTCCTGGACTCTTTTTAGTTGGGAGGTTTTTAATGACTGAGTCTATCTCTTTACTTGTAATTGGACTTTTGAGTTCATCTATTTCTTCTTTCATCAATTTCGGCTGTATGTGGGTTTCTAGAAACTTGTCCATTTCCTCTAAATTGTCATTCTTGTTGGCATATAATTTTTCAAAGTATCCTCTTATGATACTCTTTATTTCTGTGGGGTCAGTAGTGATATCACCTTGCTCATTCCTTATTTTATGTATTTGCATCTGTTCTCTCTTTTTCTTTGTTAGTCTGGCTAAGGGTTTGTCAATTTTGTTGATATTCTCGAAGAACCAGCTTTTGGTTTTGTTTATTGTTTCCAGTGCTTTCTTATTCTCTATTTCATTTAGTTCTGCTCTAATCTTTGTTATTTCCTGCTTTCTACTTCCTTTAGGTTTAGTTTGTTGTTGTTTTTCCAATTCCTCCAAGTGTGCAGTTAGATCTTCAATTTTAGCTCTTTCTTCTTTTTTTATATATGAATTTATGGCTATGAACTTCCCTCTCAGGACTGCTTTCGCTGCCTCCCATAGGTTTTGATATGTTGTGTTATCATTTTCATTAGTTTCAAGGTAGTTACTGATTTCTTTTGAAATTTCCTCTTTGACGCACTGTTCGACTAAGAGTGTGTTGTTTAACTTCCATATCCTTGTGCCTAACCTGTTTCTCTGGCCCTTAGTGATTTCCAACTTCATTCCGTTGTGGACAGAGAAATTACTTTGTATAATCTCAATCTTTCTGAAGTCATTGAGTGTACTTTTGTGTCCTAGCATGTGGTCTATTTTGGAGTATGTTCCATGTGCACTGGAGAAGAATGTAAATCCCGCTGTATTTGGGTGTAGTGTTCTGTATATGTCTATTAAGTCCAAGTCATCTAACGTATTGCTGAGTGCCTTAGTTTCTTTATTGATTCTCTGCCCAGATATTCTGTCTAATGATGATAGTGGTGTGTTGAAGTCCCCTGCTATAATTGTAGAGGAATTTATTTCTCCTCTTAGTTTTTCCAGAGTTTTCCGCATGTATTTTGAGGCACCGCGATTAGTTCAGTAAATGTTGATGATTGTTCTCTCTTCTTGAGAGATTACTCCTTTTACTAATATGTAGTGTCCATCTTTTTCTCTTACAATAGTTTTTCATTGAAAGTCTATTTTGTCTGATATTAGAATAGCTACTCCTGCCCTTTTTTGGCTATTGTTAGCTTGTAAAATGGTTTTCCAGTCATTCACTTTCAGCCTCCTTGAATCCCTGGGTCGAAGGTGGGTTTCTTGTAGACAGCATATAGATGGATCATATTTTCTTATCCATTCTGCCAATCTGTGTCTTTTGATTGGTGAATTTAATCCATTAACATTCAGTGTTATTACTCGTAATGTATTTCTTACTTCAGTCATTTTTTCTTTGGGTTAATGTATGTCATATGTTGTTTTGTTTCTCCTTTTGACTTTTCAGTTGTTTTTAAACTCTCCTTCAACTCTCTCTGTTTTTTCCTTTCAACTTGTAGAGATTCCTTTAGTATTTCTTGAAGTGCTGGTTTCTTCTTGACATACTGTCTTAATTGCTGTTTATCTGTGAATATTTTGAACTCTCCATCATTTTTGAATGCCACTTTTGCTGGATAGAGAATTCGTGGCTGGAAGTTTTTTTCTTTTAGTGTTTTGACTATGTCATACCACTGTCTTCTTGCCTCCATGGTTTCAGCTGAGAAATCAGCACTTAATCTTATTGTACTTCCCTTGTATGTGATGGTTCTCTTTTCTCTTGCTGCCTTGAGTATTTTCTCTTTGTCTTGAGCATTGGACATTTTGACAAGTATATGTCTTGGAGTTATCCTTTTGGGGTTTATACTATTTGGGGTTCGCTGTGCTTCCTGGATCTGCACATCCATCTCTCTCAATAGAGTTGGGAAGTTTTCAGCCATAATTTCCTTCAACACTCCTTCTGCTCCCTTTCCCTTCTCTTCTCCTTCTGGGATGCCCATAAATGCCCATATCTTTGTGCGTTTTGTATTATCAGTTAATTCCCTGAGACCATGCTGGATTTTTTTCTATTTTTTTGTCTATCTTTTCTACAATCTCTTTGATTTCAACTGTATTGTCTTCCATATCACTAATTCTTTCCTCTGCCTGTTAAAATCTGCTGCCATGTGAGGCCAGCGTCTTTTTCATTTCTTGGCTTGTGCCTTTGTTCACCATCATATCCATTACCGTTTTAGGTGTGTTAGCTATTTCTTCAGTATGTTCTCCCAGTGTCTTCTTTATACCCTTAATCTCTTCCTTCAGTTCTTTAAGTTGGTCCATGATATTTGTTTGGATAGTTTTTATTAGTTGTTCGATGTTCTGCATTGCTTCCTGGTTTTTATTTTGTGCATTGGACTGCTCCATATTTTCCAGTTTCTCAGAGTCATTTGTATTTTTCTGTTGCCCTCTGGTCATCATATTATCTTGATGGGTTTGTTCAGTTGATTAGCTTTTCTCTATGCTCTAGAATTTTATTTAGCTGTTGGTTCTGCGTGTGAGTTAAGTTTTCTCTTTGGTAGTTTTTCTTCTTAATTATTTCCTTGCTTCTTTCTATGTTCCCTTGAAGGCAAAAGGTTAGGGCCAGAGGAAACTAAAGATGTAAGGAAGGCAGAAGGAAAATAGTAATATTGATAAAAGTTAGAAGAGGGGCAAAATGAGACTTAATGATATGAATATTTAAATTTTGTAGGCAGTGTAGTGTACTAGGAAAAAATATGGAGTTCCTACAATGGACTGGGAAAACAAATGGAGGAATATATATATATAGTGATTTAGAAGGCTAGAATTATGAAGAGGGAGAAAAATAGTAAAGAAAGGTCTGAAAGGAAAAAGTTAATACTATTAAAAAAAAAAAGAAGAAAACAAAATAGATGGAATAGAAATTGACACCCTTAAGTTGTGGGCCTATGAAAAAATGTTGTCTCTAAGAGCCACAACAGAAAACAGAAGGCAGAAAGATGCAGGAAGGATAAGCAATAGTTTGTAATACAGATTCAATATATACAGCGAGTGGGAAATTACTGTAAAAGAAGCCTAGCAAAGAAGCAACAAGCTGGCATCACCTAATTAAAAAAAAAAAAAATAGAAGGAAAAAGGAAGGGGGGAGGAAAGAGGAAAGAATAGCAATAGACCAGAAAGAAACAGAGAGAAACCAAAGATTCACACAGGCAAGCAGTCAAACAGAGCTAAGGGGGGCTCAATGATTCCCATAGGGTCCACGTGGATCCTTCCTGCCTACTTGTGTTTATCAATCATTTTCCCCACAGGGTTCTATATGCATGTCTTGAAGCAGCTTTTAGCTATTAAACTAAATTAAAAAGAATTTATTGGGAAGCGGTTGTGGCTCAATCAGTAGGGCTCCCATTTACCATATGGGAGGCCCCGGGTTCGGTTCCCAGGGCCTCCTGGTGAAGGCAAGCCCGCCCACACAGCGTGGTTAACTGACCCAGCGAGCACAAGCAGCAAGGGGGGGATAAATGAATAAATAAATAAAATCTTTAAAAAAAAAAAAAGAATTTATTTTTCATTTGTTGAGGTGACTTCACTTTTTTTTTTTTTATTTTAATTTTTTTTTTTTAGCCAAATGCAGGACCCAAAATAATTCCTCCTCTAGACCAACCCCCTACGGAAGGGACCCTAGCTGGGCCCATGGAAATTAATCAAGCACGTCCCACTTTCCGGACTCCACAGGTTAGCTGTATCTCTGTTGTTAGTCAGTGAGGAGTGCTAAAGACGGCCGATTTCGCCCCTTCTGGAGCTGAGCTCGAGTGTCACCGGACTGCTAAGTAAATCAGTTTGAGTGCAGATTCGCATCTGCTCTCAGCCTAATGCTGCTTCAGGTCGGCTTATCTGCTCCCCAAAGCTATGGGGCGGTGCAGGCAGCCAGATCGATGTCTGAAAATAAAAAATACCCTTCCCTGTCCTCAAACAGAACCCTCCCTCTTTTGGGAAGTGTCCCTTCTTTCTGGCTCCGCAGCAGCCTGGGTCTTATCCCTGGGTGGCTAGGGAAATCAGCTCCATTCCCTGACTAGAATCCCCCCTCCAAATCACCAGGTGCTAAGGTCCAAGGGGCGCCAGGCAGCCAGATCCCCAGAAAATAAAACTTTTTCACCTGCTCGTGGCTCCAAATGGCCGTTTTATTTTATTTTATTTTTCTTCCCTAACCGCGGGGCTCAGCCGTCTGTGCCAACCACCACCGGGAGCCTTAAAACTCATGAATCTCTACCGTTCCGTCCACACCATTGATCCGCTCCGATATATGTCCCAAGCTTCTCACTCCACGCGTGCACAGCACTGACCCCTGGGCAGGACTCCAAACACAATCGGCCTTGCTCTGGGAGCTTGCAGTGTGTGCCCTCCTACACTAACGCCATCTTGGCCCCTCTGATCTATCTTTTTTGAATAGCTAGTGATGTTAAACATCTTTTCATGTGTCTTTTGGCAATCTGTATTACCACCTCAGAAAAAGATCTGCTCAACACTTTTGACTATAATTTAATGGGGTTCCTTGTCATCTATTCATTAAGTTGTGTGATCTCTTTATGTACCACAGAGACCTGTTCCTTAACAGATATATGGCTTCCAAAGATTTTTTTCACATTTAGTAGGTTGCCTTTTTACTTTCTTATCAAGGTCTTTTGAAGAACAAAAGTGTTTAATTTTGAGGCAGTCCCATTTATCTTTTTTTTTTTTTCTTTTGCTGCTTGTGATTTGGGTGTAAGTTCCAATAAACCAACCCTAAGCACAAGATTTTGAAGATGTTTCCCTACATTTTCTTCTAAGGGTTTTATGGTTCTAGTTTTTATATTTATATCCTTAATCCATTTTGAATTAATTTTTGTATAAGGTGTGAGAGAAGTCTCCTATTTCTTTCTTTTAGATATGGATATCCACTTTTCCCTGTACCATTTTTTTGAATAGGCTATTCTGACCCAGCTGTGTGGTTTTGACAGTCTTGTCAAAAATCACTTGACCATAGATGTGAGGGTTTATTTCTGAATTCTCAATTCAATTCCCTTGGTATATCTGTTTATGCCAGTATCACATTTTGTTTTTTTAAATCACCATAGCTAGATAATATGCTTTAAAGTATGGAAGTAAGAGTCCTCCAACTTTGTTCTTCTTTATTTAAGATATTTATTGCTGTTCAGGGCCTTTACCCTTCCAGATAAATTTGGTAATTGGCCTTTCCAATTTTATAAAGAAAAATATTAGAACTTTTATTGTGATTATGTTAAATCTATAGATCAGATTGGGTACAATTGACATCTTTATGATAATTACCATGAAAATGGAATATACGTCCATTTATTTAGACCATCATTGATTTCTTTTATTCATGTTTCATAATTTTATGAATATAGGTTCTTTATGTCCTTAGTTAAATTTATTCCTTAATATTGATTCTTTTTGTCACTATCATAAATGGAAAATTTTATATAGAATGTTTATTAAGGTCAAATGTAAATATGTGGTAACAGATGGACTTCATGGTAACATATTACAATGAATGTAACAATAATTGTTGCTCTATGGATGTGATTGTGGCTGAAAAGGATAGTCTAGAAAGATCAGTGCTAGTTGGAGGACAGCTGGAGGATAACACTGGGAAAGAATAACAATGATTTTGGAAGTCAATGAGGATTGTGGTTAATAATATAAATACAGGAATTTTCTTCAACTCCAGGGTGTTAAGAAGTTGGTGATGATGGGTTAATAATACTAATATAATTTATGGACTATAGTTAAAATAACATTGTAATGTTCTGTTGCAAAAGCAAAGTTAATAGTATATTAACTCTAAAGGTAAAAGAAGTACATTGGTTTGGGTTTGTGAGATATGAATAGGATAATGCATTTTTTCCATGAATAAGGAGACCTTAACTATGTCATTTACTTAATCTCTGTTTGTATGTGTATCTTTATAAACACTAGAGGAACAATTGAATTAGCAGCTGGAATTTGATGAGATAAAAGTTCTGAAAAAGAACATTTTAGTAGTACTGTTTCCATAACTTGTTGACCTGCTTTTTTCTGTTCTATTATTTTTGTGAATTTGAAATGAAGTTGTTATTAAAATATAAAAAGAGGAAAGGAGAGTGATGGCCTGAAGTGAGGGTGCAGACTGGAGCTGCTTCTCCGATGACCATGGTTGGCCTCAGGAAATTGGTTGTTCTGAGGTGGTGGCAGATGGTTGTTTAGGGAATGCATTGGGAGAAGGGTCATGCCTCTTATCTGACTCCAAGATCTTCCAAAACATAGGAAAATTGACACACTTGATGACAGTGGATACCTACACCAAACAATCCAAGCCCAAGAAAATTTTAGCCAAATGTGACCTACACACCATTAATATAATATATATATATATAAAAACAATAGGAAAAAAGGAGAATGAATCTACTCTATATATGTAGAAACTTTTACAAAAGCAAAAACAGATAATAATAGTCCAAGATCAAATTGCCATGAAGGAACAGAAATAAATTTAAAGACGGGTTGGCTGCAGTTCTCCTAGTAAAAATCCACTGAATGTCCAGGAGTAAATGCTATTATACTATTTTTTTCTATCAGCAAAGAATGGACACTTCTATTGGTGGTTTCCTTGCCTGTGCTCCCCTAAGGCACATGCCAGCAACTGAAGAGTTGGTCTGCCTGAGTCTTTGGGCTGCTGGAATCCAACCTGGGTCATGGATTCAGTGTCCAGAACATCAGATCAGAGATTTTGTCTGTTCCTGGGGTTTTCTTTGATGTATGAATACAAAAATGATGTAATAGACCATGTTTAGTAGCAATGCTTCAATATTTGTTCACTGATTGTAACAAATGTACTATACTAATGTAAGATGGTATTAGTAGAGGAAAATGTGAGAGGGGGAAGGATGAGGTATATGGCAATCCTCTATATTTTAGACGTAACATTTTTTGTAATCTAAAGCTTCTTTAAAAATAATGTTTAAAAAATGCTGTAATGATTTAGGGTCTTGCATTGGTCCACTTTGGAAATACTCTCTCATTAGAGCACACTGGGGAAGGCACATATGTCACTAAAATGTAAGTTTGGTGAGGATGATCATTATTGCTTATTTTATTGTGTTATGGTCTGTGCTCACACAGGTACATAACAGAGGACCAATAATTACTTGTTGAAAGACTGAGTGAATCAAGTACCCACATGGACATGAAAAGGTTTTAAAAGATACTGTTCTTGTTCTAATGGAGCTGCTATTTATTGCATGGCACAGAACACAAACAATTTCTATAACAGTAGGGAAATTATGGGAAGGACAGGCAAGAGGTGTCCACAAAGACATGGGGATTCAGGTTAGAGGTACTAAGCATCTATCAGTTTGAGAAGTGGAATTTCAGTAGGGGAAGAGGGGGAGGGATATTCTAGGGGACGGGAAGTACAAGGCTAATGTCTTCCCCATTGATCCATCTTATCCTTGCTGAAGTCTGCATTATTCCTCCCTTCTCAGTCACCACAGTTCTAGGGCCTCTCCAATCCTTGAATCCCTCACATTCCTCTTTCTTGGAGAACATAATGGCTGTTCCTGCATGCCTCTCCTAATGGCTGGTGTCCATATCTATGTATTAGATGTTTCTCTCCACCCAGACAAGACCAATAACCCCTTACAAATGATCCTTGACTGTGTGTTCCTGAATCCTGCACAAATGTTTGATTCAGTAACTGAGACTTTTACTGGGTTGCCATCAGGAGGGGATCAGGAGGAATGTAACCCAGGGTCTTGACCATGAGAAAGAAAATTCATATGAGGGAAAGTGAAATGGGACTTATTTAAAGACTAAATGAATCATTGCTTATAGAACTTATTATAAGAGGACACAGAGGAAGGAATGATTTAAATCTGGATTTCTGAAATGAGAAGAAAGAAGAGAAGGAAGAAGCTGATTTCTGTGAGCCAAGGAGCGACACTTTGAGCAAGGAGAATTGTAGGGAGAAGACAGAAGCAATATCTGGAAGCCAGGAATGCTGGGAACATGCTTTATGGGCAGTGTTTGGCCAAGTTCAGAAGGATGACAAGGGTTACATGCCAGGTCATGGAGGGGCACTGAAAGAATAGGATTGTGTATGGGTAGGGCACCCTTGAAAATATGGGAACAGGCAGAGGGATAATGAAGTGTGAGCTTTTGGAAATGCCTAGTGAATCTGTTGATGCTTTTCCAGTTTCATGACGGGGTGAGTGAGGGCCTCATGCCTGAATTGACAAAGTAAAGTTAAAAAAAAAAAAAAAAGCAAAAAACCCCCATGATCCTCATATTAAAATATACTTAATAATATTCCTAATAAGAGAACTGTTAATTGAAACTATACTGAACTCTAATTTCTCATCTTTCTGAGTGGCCAAATTTCAAAAGCATGTCAAGTTAAGATGGTGGGTGGTTGTTATATGCATACACACATGCAAACACAGATGATATACTACAAACTTGGAAAAAATTAATTTCTTCTGTTTTTTAAAAAATCAAATGTTTATGATAGAAATGTCAAATTAAAATTATGTTTAGAAAATAAATAAATAAATAAAAAGAAGCACACTCACAAATTGTGGGTGGGAATACAAAAGAGTACAACAACCATGGGGGAAAATTGATGAAACTATATATACATTTACTTATTTTTTGACCAATTCACTAAACATTTAGGAATTTATCCTGAAACTACACCTCAAACAATACCAAAATACATGGGCATAAGATTATTTGTAGCAACATTTAGTGACAACTAGCTGTTGAGAAAAAAATAAATGACCATACTTAGCATTAATCTTGATACATATGCAAAATGGAATACTATGCAGCTGTGAAAAACAATGACAGCAATCTGAAGAAATGGTATGAAGAATTTTAAGATATATTTTTAATTTAAAAAGCAGAGTACCAAGCACATGGAATTTTTTGTGATGAAAGCAGGGGAAATAAGAATATACCTAGATATGCATATATATATGAATATATGTTTGCTTGTTTAAAAAGAAATGCAGGAACAATGAAAGACAAATTAATGAAAGTATTTTTCCATCATTGTTGGGCTAATGGTATGGATAGCAAAGGGTTGGAAAGGAGAATATTGTGTGAATACTTTGTAAAATAAAAATTTGCCACTATATTGAGGTCTATACTTTTGCTGAAAGGAAATTTTCTATCTCTATAAAATTCTTCTTTGGTAGTAATTTGTCTCTTTTCTCTGGTAGCTTTTAAGATTTTGCTTAGATTTTGGATATCCTGCAGTTTCTCTATCATGTTCATAGACAGGAGGGATCCACCTCTTGTCACTTCTCCCTGAGCCTTCCTGCCAGAGAAGCTCTCTACCAGGGACACAGGATCTCCTGGAGCTGGAACTTTGGGTCCTGGACTGGCTTTACTCCATCATAATGTGGAGAAAAGCACCTAGGCTACCCTCCCTCCTGCCTCAGTGTCTCCTGCCCCTCTTTCTCCCTCTTGCTCTCTCTGTCTCCCTGTCCTATCCCTCCTCAGAGACATCTGCCCAGACCATTCAGCCTCCCACACAACCAAATCTATCTTTAATGGGACCTGTGGCTGGGAGCCAGGATCCAGCTTCCTTTAGCAGGGACAGAGAGAGTGGAGAAAGGACAGTGGCTGCCCTGGGAAATACTGCTTTCCCTGGATGTGGATGACTGCATTGTGACCTTGTCATGTGGAGGGGCACCCAGGGAAGGGCCTTGTGAGCACAGTTATGGGTTCTTGGGAGGCACCTGCATAACTTGGGCAGTGGGTCTGATGGAATTTGTGGGGAGAGAACCCTTCCCACATGTGGCAGCTGAACAGAGGGGTGTGGGGGGTTTCATGACTCACCTCTGTTTCCCTCCACTCCCTTTCCCCTTCATTTCCCATCCTCTTCCTTTCCCCTTACAGTTCTCCTCCTTCCTCCCTCCTTTCCTTTTTCTTTACCCAATCCCACCTTCCTTTCCTCACTCTTTCTCTCCACAGTTCCCCCTTGCTTTCCCACCCCCATTCCTCTCTCTCTTGCCCCCAGTCTACTTCAATTACTACTCCCTTTTCCATCCCTGCCTCTTCTACCTCTCCTCCAATCTACTCTCTCCTTCCCTCCATACTTCTCTCCCTCCCTTCCTTCCTCCTCCCTTCCTCCTTTCCTTAGCAGATCCCTTATTCAAGGAGGGACATAGGGTACTAATAAGCTGAAGTGGAGTTTTCTCTCCTCAGAGCTTTTTGTGAAAAATATTCTCTAGACTACTCTGATGTTTTCAGGGGCCCCAGAATCAGCTCCCACAAAAATCAATCAGAGGAATTCTCATGACCTATCACAAATGACAAAAAATCCCTAGCTCCGCAGAGGGGGCAGCATTTTGCTTTATTTTCCCCTCCATGAGGCCAGAAGCTTCTTGTGGACTGGGCTCAGACATGATTATGGTGATGCTGGGGTAGGAATTTGCTGGGCAGGACACCATCCAATGGTGCTTTTATCTCCATAATGTTGGGGTAGAGCCCAAAGAGAAAGTCCATCTCTTCCTCACACCTCTGTTCTGTGCCAGTCCCACTTCCCTGGCAGAGGGCAAAGTCAGGGAGTGACCCTCTGTATGCAGGGCCTAGAGGGGTGGGCAGGTCAGGGGTTCATCACCACTCAAAAATAACACACAATTGCCTTGGTTGCAAGAATAAGCTCAATAACCAGTGGCGGTGGAGGGCTTCAGACTTAGATTCCTCACTTGTAAAAGAGAGTTTGTGAATTGTCGTGTGTGTATTGCTGTGATTGTTTATGTAAGCCTGTGTTTCTGTGTCCATGTGTGTATAGGTGTGTTTCTCCGTGCACATGTTTCTGTGTGTTTCTGTACATGTGCTTCTATGTGTGTTTCTTTGTGTCTGTGGGTATGTGTGATTCTGTGTGTGTGTGTTCTCTGCATCTGTGTCTGTGTCTTTATGTGTATCTTTGTGTAGGTTTGTGTTTTGTTGTTTGTACATGTGTGTTATATGTGAGTTTCTCTGTGTGTACATGTGTTTCTGTGTGTCTGTGTCTGTGAGTGTGTTTCTGTGTATATGTGTGTTTCTGAGTATGTACATGTGTGGACATGTGTGATTATTTGCATGTATGTTACATGCCTCTGTCTCTGTGTGTGTGTTTCTATGTGTATACATGTATTTCTGTATGTTTTTCTGTGTCCCTGTGTGTATTTCTATGAGTGCATGCACATGTTTCTGATCATGTGTATTTCTTTGTCTGTGCCTTTGTTTCTGTGTGTGTATGTATGTGTGTGCACATGGGAATTCTGAGCCAAAGAAGTGCACTGTCTGCTCTGCATTCATGGTCCTAATGTGCATGCTGAGTTCTCTAAGGGGAAGTCAGGAGACCCAGGGCACCTCTGAACTTGAGCCTGGGATGCACAATGTTGAACTGCATTTTGCTATGGGGACTGCTTCCTGAGGGCCAGAGCCCCATCTTCAGGTTTTCTCTTGGAACAGGAATACTCTGAGAACGGAGCTACTTACCCTATTTTCTCAACTTCATCCCAGTTTCTGTGCTCCTGACTCAGGGAAAAGGAACTCCACCTCTTGCAAAAGCCACCTAGCTCCTTTCCCACCTTAAGAGGTACCTATGAAGCTTTCTCCTGCTCAGGTGAGTAACCCTCTGCTTCCTCTTAATGGTCTCGTACTACCACTAGGGGGTCCTGGACACTTCTGCATTTACAGGCCTTTTCTTACATTAAAAAAAATATTTAAAATTATATTTTGAACTGTGTAAGTATAAAGATGAAAATTACTAGGCTATATTTACTATTCCATATTTATTATTATTATTTTCATTTTTTCTTCTCATTAACCAAAGTAAAACTAAATCAATGGGCCCCTAAAGGTGTGGAGGGCCATGGGCATTGTGTCTTCCTAATGGTGGCATCACCCTACCTCTGACGAAGGGTTAGGGCCATAACACAGCCCTACATCAGTGCCCCTTGTCTAAATGAGTTTCCTGTTGCTGCTGTGAAAAATTACCACACAATTGGGTCTCACTGGGCTGAATCAAGGTGTGGAAGTGCTGGTTCTTTTGGGGACCCTTGGGGAAGACTCTGCTCCCTCACCTTTTTCCATCTTCTAGCAGCAACCCACATTCCTTTCCTCATGGTCCCTCAATCTCCAAAGTCAGCATCATTGATATTCTCACCTTGCCATCTCTTTCCTTCTCCATCTTTTGCCCCCTCTTCCACATTTAAGAACCCTTGCGATAACATTGGTCTACCTGGATAATGCAGGGTCACACCCTCATTTTAAGCACAGCTGATTAGCCACCTTAATTCCATATATAATCTTAATTCCTCTTTGATATGTGCCTCACAGTTTCTGGGGACAGGGATGTGGTCACCTTGGGGGTGGTCATGTTTCTGTCTGCCTCATTGTTCAAACTTTGGGCAATGCCCACAGCACAGACATTGTCAGGGCCCTTTCCTGCCCTTCTTTTTGTGCTGAATGCATCCTTTCTTGGGTACACATATTCATACAAAGCCAGGCACAGCCCTTGCCCTTAGGGACAGTGCAGTCCAATGGGATAATTCCCTCAAGAGCAGTAGAGCAACCTCTGAGGGAAGGGTACTGAGGGAGTTAGAGGTATTAACAGAACCTGTGTTGGAAGGTGGGTTCTGGACAGGCAAGGCTGCTCTGAGGGTGGAGTCTGAGTCACACCTGGGGGTGTGGGACCTCAGGACATGCATGTCAAGCAGATGGGACAGGGACTTTCAAGCTGGTCTCCCTCCTATACCTTTGATTCACCTGCCCCCAAGGCCTGCTGAGTCCTATTCTCTGTGTACCTGCAGCCTGAAACCTCTTCCACTGCCGCTCTTGTCTTTTCAACTTTATATTCCTGAGTCTTTGTCCATGTCTGTGAGATGTGACATGGTCTCCTGGGCCCACTTCTCAATCCTCTCTAAGTTCTGCCTGACCATGATGGAACATGGTCAGCTGCCTCAGTCTCTCACTCACAGTCCCAGAGCAACCACACGTTCCCCCATTAGTCCCCCATTAGTCCCCTGCAGGCCCCTCCCTCTGGCTTCTCTGTGGGTCATTTTGCACCCTACTGCTCACAGACCCCTGGCTCTGTCCATGTTTCTGTTGCAGCCCCTTTTTCTTTATTTGGAACATGGTATTGCATGGGGATGCTCTAAACTGCAATATCTTGTGTTCTAATTTATATTTGAAATTTTTTGTCACTCAACATTGTCCTTTCCTCTCGAACTAGTAGTCATTTAGGGCAGTTAATGGAATCTCTTTTGACTAAGATTTATTGGGTAATTTATGTTTAATGTTTGGATTTTGGTTTAGGTTGTGAAGCAATTGTATTTTATTTGATATCTTATTGGGTTGTGATGTAGGAATGTTGCACTTTTTATGTCTCCTTTGGAGTTATTGAGGTAGGGTACCATAGCTCTCTCCTGAGATCTCGGCAATGCAGTTTTTCCCACCCACACTTTCCTGGCTGGAACTCCATAGAATCCATGTCTAGACTCCATCTGACATTAGGCATTGTGCACCTTGGAGTTCCTGTATTTAGGCTACATGCTAGCTGACCTCACACTCACTTGTGACTGACCTCACCCTTCAGATCTCTGAGCACCTTGGTCAGGAAACCTGCTTCTGTACTTTCTGGAATTCCCACTGCCCCTCCTCAAAGCCTCACATACTGATAACTCTCACAAAGAATCTGCACAATGACAAAGGGAGAATTGTTTGAAGAGCAACAAGGAAGCATGTTTAAATGTAATGAGCAACAAGAGCTATCTAGTTATGGTTACTGTATTGGGCACTAAATTCGGTTTCAGCTGGGAGGAATCACACTGCGGGACCCTTGTGAGAAGGAGATGCCACAGGCCAGGCCAGTGGAGACTAGGGAGGCTGCACTCATCATCCAGGCCGCCTTCCTAGGAAGGGGCCCCTTGAAGAATGAGGAAACTAGAAAGTCTCAGAGGTGGGAAAATCCACAGAGAAGTGGACAGGATTGAATTCATCTGTGCCCCAGGGCTCTTCAGGGTCCAGTAGGATGGGCAAGGGGCAGTGGGGCACCTAGAACCTCAAAGTTTAGGGCAAGCAGAGGGAAAAATGCCAGTGCTCTCCTGAACATAAGTCATTAAAAAACTGCCTCACATTCTAAACCATTTATCAGGGATGACTGGGTTCCTATTTGCTCAGAAATGAGGAGTGATTGTGAAAACTTATTTCTCTTACCTGTCTGCGTCCTGGGCATTTCACCTTTCTATCCTGTCATATAGGAGGTAAAGTAGACTCCCTCCATCCCTTCTCTCTCTCCTATCCATTCCAGTGTCCTCCTCCTCCCCCTTATCCCTTTCATTCTTTCTCAGCTTTTCAGTCTTTATCCTCCTCATTCGGTCTCTTACTTTTCCCTCTTCCTCCCTCATTTCCTCTATGCTCTTCCTCATTCCCAGGGCATCCTGCTAAGAAGTCAGCGTCAGCCACCTCTGTTCTCTAGTGAGTGAGGCAGAAGCTTAAATGGGAAGAGAACAAAAGGTCCTTCTATACTCAGGCTCTTGTCCTAGCCTGAGGAATCCCCATTTCATGTATGGAGACTCCTCACTTCATCATGTAGCCCAGCCAAGCTCCTTCAGTCTCTCCAGCACCTGTTCCTATCTGAAGTCTCACTGGGTACAAACCTTCACTCCCCTCTTGTAGAAACTGCAATGAAAGACTGTTCTAGAGCATATTGGAAAGGAAAAAAAAATCCCATTGCAGTTGCCTATGTCAGTAAATTTGCAAAAACCCTTGGGGAAAGAAGAACCCAAATGATCCAGTGGGAACCTGCCCCCTTGATAACCAGTTAGTTCTGTGGAATGGCCAAGAGTTTACCCAGGATGACTATCATGGAATCCTAGTCCTGCTGTCTCCTCTCCCTCTTGGTCTCTCTCAAAGAACTCCCTGGCAGAAGGGCATGGTCTCAATTTGCATCCCACACATTTTATCTTCTCTCCAAGACATTCTCTGACACTTATGCACCTTCAGATCAAATTAAAAATAAGGAGTGTTGTTCAAGTTTAAAATGCAGGTCTTTCAACTGGATGTTTCATGTTGGCATCATCTCTCATCACTGGTTTTTGTGGAGATGAAGTATTGGGATAAGCATCAGTGGTCCGTGACGCACACGATTGTGTGTCAATGGGAGACAGTGGGCAGTTCAGAGCAGGTTGGGGAGGGTCAGTGTGCATCAGGGATGGGCTGTGGACAGCACCAGGAGGTTGGGGCAGTTCAGTGGCTGATACCCTCTCTATAGCCTGTGAGGTTCATAGAATCTGTGCATCATAAGTTTGGACCTGAGGCTCTGTATTTTGATATGATACAAGTTGAGGAGGTCAGGAAAGGGCTAGGCTAGAAGCTTGTCTTGAGAAATTTCACATTTCCAAGGAGGTGTGGACCATGAACTCCTCAGTAACAAGAGGTTCAGCTGAAAGGAATCATTGAAAAAAGAAGTGACCCAGCCTTCCATTTCTCACATTACTCCCAGAGCTTCAAAGTGACCCTTACCAGACTGGAAACCAGGCCATGGGAAGCACTCCTGACACCCAAATAGGGAATTTCCTTGCAAGGGCAGGAAGAGGAACAACCGGCAGCTGCTGGCCTGTCAGCCAGCAGACAGTGCTCTGTGTTGCCAGCCACTTTTGCATCAGATCACATGGGGTACTTCCAGAATTTAGAGGACCAATTTGTGTCCCAATCTGGGGTCTCTCTTGAGGCTAGGATTTGGGAGCAGGTTATTCATTTGTGAGGCAATCTCAGGACATTCTGTGACTGGGCAGGTCTTACAGTGGGTATGGAGGACATATGTTGTGGGGTATAAGAAGTAAGCAAGGGGAAGCGGCTGTGGCTCAATCAGTAGGGCTCCCGTTTACCATATGGGAGACCCCGGGTTCGGTTCCCGGGGCCTCCTGGTGAAGGCAAGCCTGCCCGCATGGCGTGGTTAGCTGACCCAGCGAGCACAAGCAGCAAGGGGGGGATAAATGAATAAATAAATAAAATCTTTAAAAAAAAAAAAAAAAGGAAGTAAGCAAGGATTGGAATTATGCATTCATAATCCAGGAAATATATTCACAAGTCAGGGAATTCCTGGAAACACCAAAAGCTGGAGAAGAAAAGGAAAAATTCTACCATAAAGATAACAAAAAGGAAAGATTTTGAGAGTTAAATATTGATTTGAGAGAGAAGACATAGATATGTGGGGCATTAGGTCTAAGGGGTTTCAAGTTATTTTGGCCCTGCTCACAGGCAAATGTTAGAGAGGGAACATAGAAGGAAGTATTGGAAGTTTTTAAGGATGAGTAATCAGCCAAATTTCAAGTATCAGATAACTACCTGGGTTAATAGGATATTTGGGAGTCAGGTTGCCCTCAGAGGTACTGAACCACCACTTCTGCCTGGTGAGGTCATAATCCAGGCCAGTTTTGGATCAGCAGGGAAATGTTAGTTATGGGAAGAGAAATTTCCATGTTCAAACCCACTCTCTGTGGTCCATGTAACCCCTCACCCTGATTCCTGAGAGGGCCAAGCCACTACTTACCCTGGCTTCCTCCTCTTCTGTTAGGGCAGAACCCTCCTCCACTGGTTTCTTCTGTCATTTCTTCATGGTCTGGGTTTATGAAGTTTGTGGAGTTGCGGCTGGGTGGAATGACCTGCCAACTCCCTTATCTCCTTCAGGGATATTCTGACTTTATCAGGCATTAATTGTTGGATTTCCTGAAACACAAGGAAAGAAAAGTATATTTCATGGATAGAATGAAAAATTCCCTCACACACTTTCTTTTCCATATGGTGTGTGGAGTTAATCCCACTCCCATTCTGTTCTTCTCATAAAGTGATGGCCCTTTCTGAAACATTGATCTTCGTCTCCCATGATTGTATGCCCTCTGATTAAGATCTCAAGTTATCCAAATCATACATCTTATAAATGATGAATTTAGATTAGCATCCTTGAATACCTGCATTGGCAGACTCTGTGAAGATCTATTTCAATGACAGTATTAAGAAAGAGAAAGACAATATTTTTCCAGAGGTACAAGGAATAGAAGGCTCTGAGAATGCTACTTCTAATTCTTTGGCAACTATAGATGAAAATCTAAATAAGTATCTATCTTTTTCAAAATTCAAAGTACCATATTTTAACAGAAGAGAAGGTAATTTCTAATAACCAATTAACATAGAAAAATTATTTTCTTTGCTATTACATTGGGAATAGAAGAAATTACTATAGAATATTATAGAAGAAAGTCTAGAATGTTTTAATTACTGTTTTAACATCAGTGTCCAACTTTTCAACAAGGCTATAATAAATGTGAAATTAAAATGTTTGAACTAAAGATGAATAAATCAAATATTAATTTTTAAATGACTTAGGCACAAACCAAGTTTCCATGACTGCTCATTCATGTTCCCACACTAATTTATTCAGGTGGATTTCTTTGGAACCTTGTATCTTCAAGTACTACTTAGCATTTAGAATGGTATTTATTTATCCAGCACTGTTCTAAGATATGTGATTAAAAATTAAAGAACTGAGGGGATTATTGGCAGACAGCATCAGATTAGGCAGACAAGGCTCCACTCTCTAATAAAAACAATGGAAAAAGAGGCAAAAGCTGCCTGACGGAACTGCTTTGGGATTCAACAGACCAGGACTATGCTTCACAACTCCCAGAAGGGTGAGGAATAGAAATGAAGAACCCAAAATAACAAATTGTGAGTTACTAATCCTCTCAGCCACGATGAAGGGCTCCGCTCCATCACTGCCAATATATTAAGCTAGGGTAAAACCCTTAGCTCATTGAAGGTGACTTGGAGGGGAGCAGATATCTTTATCCCTGTCAGTTGTTAAAAGGGAAAAGGGACGGGAAGACAGGGTGGCTTTTCTTCAGTGAATTTGGCCAGCAAAGCCTGCTTTGAATCTCTGCTTCAGCCAGACCAAACAAAGGAAAATGGAGTGATACACTACTGTAGAAAGGTGAGTCAATGAGCCCCATTTGCATGTATGTCTGAAATTTGCATGGAAGAAACAGCACTTGGGTATCTCTGTTCTTTAACTTCTGGGAGAAAATCTGAGTCCCATAATGAGCCCTTGGAATGATTTTGCTAAGTTAACCAGGGCAATTTTAAAGAATTAGGATAACTTGAGTCAAATATCAAAGAAGAGTTGTAAAAAAGTAATAATAAACAAGAGAAAGATTTTGACCATCAGAGTAAATTCACCAACATATTCAGATGCCTAGACATCAGCAAAAGATTACAAGCCATATGAATAAACTGGAAGAGATGGCCCAGCTAAAAGAACAAACCAAATATCTTGAAGAGATTCAAGATTTAAGATGATCAGTGATAATCACACAACTCTCCTAAATCAATTTAAAGAATTAAAAGAAAATATGACTAAAGAGATAAAGGATATTAAGAAGACACTGGGTAGAATAAAGAACAATTTGAAAGTCTGCAAAGAAAAGTAACAGAACTTATGGGAATGAAAGACATGATGGATGAGGTTAAAAATACATTAGAGTCACATAAGAACAGACTTGAATTGCTCAAAGACAGAATTAGTGACTTAGAAGACAGAACATTTGAACAGGAAAAGACAGGAGAACAGAAAGAGAAGAGAATGGAAAAAATGGAACAGGGTCTCAGGGAATTGAATGACAATACAAAACATAAACAGATATGGATTATTGTTGTCCCAGAAGAGAAGAGAACGGAAGAGGTGCAGAAAGAGTATTTGAGGAAACAATGATTGAAAACTTCCCAAACATTATGAAAGACATAATATTAATGTCCAAGAAGGACAATAAACCACACAAAGGATAAATCTGAATAGACCTACCCTGAGACAACTACTATTCAGAATGACAAATATCAGAGGTAAAGAGAGGATTCTAAAAGCAACAAGAGAATAGCAAAGCATCACGTACAAGGGAAACTCAATAAGACTAAGGGTCAACCTATCATCGGAAATCATGGAGGTGAGAAGAAATTGCTATGATGTATTTAAGGTACTGAAAGGGAAAAACTGCCAGCCAAGTATTCTGTATTCAGCAAAGCTGACCTTCAAAAATGAAGTGGAGTTCAAAGACTTCATAGACAAATGAAACTAATGGAATATGTTACCAAAAGAGCAGAATTATAAGAGACACTAAAAGGAGTGCTTCATCCTGAAAGGAATAAAGGTGAGAGACTTAGAGAAGACGGTAGAAATGAAGATATTAGTAAGGTTAAATTAAAGGGTAAAAAGATAGACATTAGTACGCTAAGACAACAGAAAGCCAAATGTCAAAGTGGATGAAGCAAATAATGCCTTTACAGTAATAACATTCAATGTTAATGGATTGAAGTCATCATTAAAAAGATAGACTGATGCCATGGATTTAAAAAGTGTGAGCTATCTCCAGGTTGTCTACAAGAGACTCACCTCAGATGTAAGGACACAACCAGGTTAAAAGTGAAAGTTTGGAAAAAGATAATCTATGCAAATAGTAACCAAAAAAGAACTGGAGTATTGTTGCTAGTATCAGATAAAATAGATTTTAAATTTATAATGGTTATAATTGATGAATATAACCATTACATATTAATTAAAAGGCCAATTCAGCAAGAATAAATAACTATACTAAATGCACTTGCATGTAACCTCAGTGCCCCAAATACATGGTGAAGATCACTGGCAAAGGTGAAGGGAGAAATAAATGTCTCTACAATAGAGGCTTCAATATACCACTATCAGTATTGGATAGAACATCTGGAGAGAGAATAATTAAAGAAACAAAGAGCTTGAATAATATGATAAATAAACTAGAATTAACAGACATCTATAGAGCATTTTACCTCCAAACAACAGGATATACAATATTTTCAAGTGTTCATGGATCCTTCTCTAAGGGAGTCCATATGTTCAGTCACAAGATAAGTCACAATAAATTTAAAAGATTGAAATTATTCAAAACACTTTGTCTGATCATAAGTGAATGAAGCTAGACATCAATAATGGAAGGAAAGGGGACATTCAAAATATTTGGGGATTAAACAACAATTCTTAAATAATCAGTGCATCAAAGAAGAAATTGCAAGAGAATTCAACAAATATCTTGAGATGAATGAAAATGAGAACAGAACATATCAGAACTTATGGAAACTGTAAATTTTGAAATGATAGAAAATGACCTTGAAGGAGAAATCAAAGAGCTGGTCCAATTTTACATTGGGCCGGATAATTAAGTACTTTCATGTCATTAAATTGCTGTGCAATAATCAGTTGACTTTTGAGATTCTGAGACAAATTCCAACTATTTTGGGGGTTCTCTCACTTTATAATTTTGGTACCAAAGCCTTACAAGAGCTATCTGTGTAGGAAAAAATCAGTGATGTTAAAAAAAACTATCATTCATAAGAAAAATTCCATAGATAGCAGTAACATATTATGATGAAAGTTCCAAAGATGAAAAATAAAGACAATTGTTACAAGGGAAAAAAAAATCTAATGGGACATACAAAGGCAGTGCTAAGGGTGAAATTTATAGCCCTTACTGCTTATATTAGAAAAGAAGAAAGAGTTAAAGTTCAAGACCTAACTCCACATCTGAAGGGACTAGAAAAAGAACCGCAAATTAATCCCAAATGAGGCTGAAGGAAAGAAATAGTAAAGCTCAGAGCATAAATAAATAAAATTGAGAATGAAAATACAATAGAATCAACAAAACCAAAAGTTGGTTCTTTGAGAAGATCAACAAAATCTACAAACCCTTAGCTAGAATTACAAAGAAAAAAAGCAAGAAGACACAAATAAATAAAATCAGAAATGAGAGGAGGAACATAACTACTTACCCTCAGAAATAAGAGAGATCATAAGAGGATACTAGGGACAACTGTATGCCAAAAAAAAAAAAAGTAGAAAACATAGATGAAATGGACAAATTCCTAGAAACACATGAGCCACTTACAGTGACCCTAGGGGAAATAGAATACTTTAACAAACCTATCACAAGTGAAGAGATTGAAGCAGTTATCTAAGACTTTCCCAAGTTGAAATGCCCAGGACCAAGATGGCTTCACAGGTAAATTCTACCAATCATTCAAAAGATGACCTAATAGCAATCTTGCTCCAGGTCTTCCAAAAAATTGAACAAAAAAGACTGTTACCAAACTCATTCTATGAAGTTATCACACAAACACCAAAGCCCCATAAAGATATTTTGAAAAAAGAAAATTACAAACCAATATCTTTAATGAATATAAATGTACGATCAAGTGGATTTTTCCGAGGTATGCATGAGTGGTTCTACACAAGAAAATCAATTAGTGTAATAAACCACATTGATAAATTGAAGAAGAATAATCATACAATCCTCTATGTTGACACAGAAAAGACATTTGACAAAATACAGCACCCTTTCTTGATAAAAAGAAAAGCACTCCAAAAGATAGGAATAGAAGGAAGCTTTCTCAATATATTTAAGGTGCATATATGAAAAATCTACAGCTAGCATTGTACTCTATGGTGAAAGACTGAAAGCTTTCCCACTGAGATCAGGAACAAACAAGGATATCCACTGTAACAATTATTATTCAATATTGTGCTAGAAATTCTAGCTGGAGCAATTAGGCTAGACAAAGAAGTAAAAGGCATCCAAATAGGAAAGGCAGAAGTAAAACTTTCACTACTTGTTGATGACATGATCCAGTGTCTAGAAAATTCTGAAGAATCCACAACAAACCTGGTAAAATTAATAGATGAGTTACGCAAAGTGGCAGGATACAGGATTAATATGCAAATATCAATAGTGTTTATATACACTACTGATGTGCAGTCTGTGGAGGAAATCAGAAAAAAAAATTCTACACATAAAAGCTACTAAAACAATGAAATATTTAGGAATAAACTTAACCAAGGGCATAAAGGACCTATCTTCAGAAAACTACAAAATATTGCTAAAAGAAATTGAAGAATATTTAAATAAATGGAATGACATTCTGTGTTCATGGATTGGAAAAACAAATATTGTGAAGATGTCTATTCTACCAAAACTGATTTACAGATTCAATGCAATCCCAATAAAAATCCCAACAGCCTGTTTCACAGGAATTGAAATGCCAATAATCAAATTTATTTGGAAGGAAAATGGGCCCTGAATAGCCACAACTGTATTAAAAAAGAAGAATGAATTTGAAGAACTCTCACTTCCTGACTGTAAACCATATTACTTAGGTATAGTGGTAATAATAGCATGGTAATGGCATAAAGACTCAGAAACTGACCCTCACATCTACAGTCAAGTGATTTTTGACAAGTCTGTTTTAGTCTACCCAGCTGGGCCAGAACACTCTATTCAACAAATGGTGCTGGGAGAACTTGATAGCTATATCCAAAAGAAAGAAAGAAAACCCTTATCTAACACTTTATACAAAAATTAATTCAAAATGGATCAAGGACCTAAATATAAAAGCAATAACCATAAAACTCCTAGAGGAAAATGTAGGAAAACATCTTCAAGATCCTGTTATAGGTGCTAGTTTCTTAAAACTTATGCCGAAGCATGAGTAACAAAATAAAATATAGATAAATGGGACCTCCTCAAAATTCAACACTTTTGTACCTCAAAGAACTTTGTCCAAAGGGTGAAAAGGCACCCAATTCAATGGTAGAAAATATTTGGCAGTCACATATATACCTAGTAGTGGAATCGCTGGATCATATGGAAGATCTATTGTTAGTTTTCTGAGGAATCGCCAAACTATCCTCCACAGTGGTTGAACCATTCCACAATCCCACCAGCAGTGGATGAGGGTTCCTATTCCTCCACATCCTCTCCAACACTTATATTCTGCTGTTTTTTAATAGCTGCCATTCTGATGGGTGTAAGATGGTATCTCATTGTGGTTTTGATTTGCATTTCCCTAATAGCTAGCGATGTCCAGCATTTTTTCATGTGCTTTTTAGCCATTTGTACTTCTTCCTTGGAGAAGTGTCTTTTCAGGTCACTTGCCCATTTTTTAAAAGGGTAGTTTGTCTTTTTATTTTCAAGGTGTAGGATTTTTTATATATGCAGGACATTAGGCTCCTATCAAATATAAGTTTACCAAATATTTTCTCTCATTGGGTAGGCTGCCCTTTTATTTTCTTAATAACATCCTTTGAGGTGCAGAAGTTGTTTATTTTGATGAGATACCATTTATCTATTTTTTCTCTTGCTGCTCGTGCTTTTGCTGTGAAGTTCATGAAACCATTTCCTATTACAAGTTCCTGTAGATGCTTCCCTACATTATCTTCCAAGGTCTTTATGGTTTTGGCTCTTATATTTAGATCTTTAATCCATCTTGAGTTGACTTTTGTATAAGGTGTGAGGTGATATTCTTCTCTCATTCTTTTGGATATGGATATCCAGTTCTCCAAGCACCACTTAAGAGGCCATTCTCTCCCAACGGAGTGGGCTTTGTGGCCTTGTCGAATATCAGATGACTGTATGTGTGAGGATCTATATCAGAACTCTCTGTTCGGTTCCAATGGTCAGTAGGTCTGTCCTTGTGCCAAAACCATGCAGTTTTGATCACTGTAGCTTTGTAGTATGTTTTAAAGTCAGGTAATGTGATACCTCCAACTTCATTTTTCTTTTTCAATATGTCTTTGGCAATTTGGGGCCTCTTACCTCTCCAAATATATTTTGTGGTTAGTTTTTCCAGTTCCTTAAAAAAATAGTTTTGATTTTTATTGGGATTGCATTAAATCTGTAGATTAGTTTGGGTAGGATAGACATCTTGGTGATGTTTAGTCTTCCTATCCATGAACAGGGAATATTTTTCCATTTATTTAAGTCATCTTTGATTTCCTTTAACAGTGTTGTGTAGTTTTCTGTATATAAGTCCTTTACATCTTTAGTTAAATTTATTCCTAGGTATTTGATTCTTTTAGTTAATAGAGTAAATGGTATTTTTTTTCTTGATTTCCTCCTCAGATTGCTCATTATTGGTGTACAGAAATGCTACTGATTTTTGAGCATTGATCTCATAGCTTGCAACATTACTGAAATCCTTTATAAGTTCTAGAAGCCTTGTTGGAGACTTCTCAGGGCTTTCTATGTATAGGATCATATCGTCTGTAAATAATGAAATTTTTACTTCTTCTTTTCCAATCTGGATGTCTTTTATGTCCTTATCTTGCCTCAGTGCTCGTGCAAGTACTTCTAAGACAATGTTAAATAGGAGTGGTGATATTGGGAATCCTTGTCTTGTTCCCAATCTCAGAGGGAAGGCTTTTAGGATTTCACCATTGAAGATGATGTTAGCTTTGGGGTTTTCATTTATACCCTTTATCATATTCAGAAAGTTCCCTTATATTCCTATCCTTTGCAGTATTTTTATCAGGAAAGGGTGCTGTATTTTGTCGAATGCTTTTTATGCATCTATAGAGATGATCATGTGATTTTTTTCTTTCAGTCTGTTTATACGGTTGATTTTCTTATATTGAACCATCCTTGCATACACGGGATGAAACCCACTTGGTCATGGTGTATAATCCTTTTTATATGTTGTTGAATGTGATTAGCAAGTATGTTGTTGAGGATTTTAGCATCTGGGTTCATTAGAGAAATTGATCTGTAATTTTCCTTTCTTGTGATGTCTTTGTTTGGTTTTGGTATTAGGGTAATGTTGGCATCGTAGAATGAGTTAGGCAATATTCCTTCTACTTCTATTTTTTTTTTTGAAGAGCTTAAACAGAATTGGTGTTAGCTCTTTCTGGAATGTTTGGTAGAATTCAGCTGTGAAGTCATCTGGTCCTGGGCTTTACATAGTTAGGAGGTTTTTAATGACTGAGTCTATCTCTTTACTTGTTATTGGACTGTTGAGTTGTTCTTCTTTCATCACTGTAGGCTGTTTGTGAGTTTCTAGAAACTTGTATATTTCCTCTAAATTATCATTCTTGTTGGCATATAATTTTTCAAAGTATCCTCTGATACTCTTTATTTCTGTGGGTCAGTAGTGATATCCCCTTGCTCATTCCTTATTTTTGTGTATTTGCATCTGTTCTCTCTTTTTCTTTGTTAGTCTGGCTAAGGGTTTGTCAATTTTATTGATATTTTTGAAGAACCAGCTTTTGGTTTTGCTTATTGTTTCTAGTGCTTTCTTATTCTCTCTTTCATTTAGTTCTGCTCTAATCTTTGTTATTTCCTTCTTTCTACTTCCTTTTGGTTTAGTTTGCTGTTGTTTTTCCAATTCCTCTAAGTGTGCAGTCAGGTCTTCAATTTTAGCTCTTTCTTCTTTTTTAATATATGTATTTATGGCTATGAAGTTCCCTCTCAGGGCTGCTTTGGCTGCATCGCATAGGTTTTGATATGTTTTGTTGTTGTTTTCATTAGTTTCAAGGTAGTTACTGATTTCTTTTGAGATTTCCTCCTTGGCCCACTGTTTGTCTAAGAGTGTGTTGTTTAACTTCCATATCCTTGTGCCTAACCTGTTTCTCTGGCCCTTAGTGATTTCCAATTTCATTCCGTTGTGGTCAGAGAAATTATTTTGTATAGTCTCAACTTTCTGAATTCATTGATAGTTGTTCTGTGGCTTAGCATGTGGTCTATTTTGGAGTATGATCCATGTGCATTCGAGAAGAATGTAAATCCTGCCGTATTTGGGTGTAGTGTTCTGTATATTTCCATTAAGTCCAGGTTGTCTAATGTATTGTTGAGAGCCTTTGTTTCTTTATTGGTTCTCTCTCTAGATGTTTTGTCTAATGGTGATCATGGTCTATTAAATTCCCCTGCTATAATTGTAGAGGCATTTATTTCTCCAATTAGTTTTTCCAGAGTTTGCCTCATGTATTTTGAGCCACCCCGATTAGGTGCATAAATGTTTATGATTGTTCTCTCTTCTTGAGAGATTACCCCTTTTACTAATATATAGTGTCCATCTTTGTTTCTTACAATAGTTTTGCATTTAAAAGTCTATTTTGTCTGATATTAGAATAGCTACTCCTGCCCTTTTTTGGCTATTCTTAGCTTGTACAATGGTTTTCCAGTCATTTACTTTCAGCCTCCTTGAATCCCTGGGTCAAAGGTGGGTTTCTTGTACACAGCATATAGATGGATCATATTTCCTTATCCATTCTGCCAATCTGTGTCTCTTGAGTGGTGAATTTAATCCATTAACATTCAGAGTTATTTCTCAACAAATTTCTTACTTCAGCCCTTTTTCCTTTGGGTTATTGTATGTCCTATGTTGTTTTGTTTCTTTCTTTCTTTTTTTTTTTTTTTGTCTTTTTAGTTGATTTTAAACTCTCTTTGGACTCTCTCTCCCTTGTTTTTTCCTTTCAATGTGTAGAACTTCCTTTAGTATTTCTTGAAGTGCAGGTTTCTTATTGACATACTCTCTTAATTTCTGCTTATCTGTGAATATTTTGAACTCTCCATCATTTTTGAATGCCAGTTTTGCTGGATCGAGAATTCGTGGCTGGAAGTTTTTTTCTTTTAGTATTTTGACTATGTCATACCACTGTCTTCTTGCCTCCATGGTTTCAGCTGAGAAATCAGCACTTAATCTTATTGTGCTTCCCTTGTATGTGATGGTTCTCTTTTCTCTTGCTGCCTTGAGTATTTTCTCTTTGTTTTGAGCATTGGACATTTTGACAAGTATATGTCTTAGAGGTGGTATTTATACTGTTGGTATTTATACTGTTTTGGGTACACTGTGGTTCCTGGATCTGCACATCTATCTCTCTCAATAGGGTTGGGAAGTTTTCAGCCATTATTTCCTTCAACACTCCTTCTGTTTCCTTTCCCTTCTCTTCTCCTTCTGGGATGCCCATAAGGCATATGTTTGTGCGTTTTGTGTTGTCGGTTAATTCCCTGAGTCCCTGCTGGATTTTTTGTATCTTATTTTCTATCTGTTCTACTATCTGTTTGATTTCAGTTGTATTGTCTTCCACAACACTAATTCTTTCTTCTGCCTGTTCAAATCTGCTGTTTTGTGATCCAGCATCTTTTTTATTTCTTGGATTGTGCCATTGATCACCATGATATACATTATCTTTTTGGATAAGTTTACAATTTTTTCAGTATGTTCTCTCAGTGTATTCTTTATATCCTTAATCTTTTCCTTCACTTCTTTAAGTTGGTCCATGATATTTGTTTGGAAAGCTTTGATTAGTTGTTCGATGTTCTGCATCAGTTCCTGGTTTTGAGTTTGTTCATTGGACTGGTCGATGTTTTCCTGTTTCTCAGTGTGGTTTGTAATTTTTTGTTGTCCTCTAGTCATCATTTTATCTTGATGGGTTTATTCAGTTGATTAGCTTCTCTTTCTGCTCTAGAGTTTTATTTAGGTGGTGGTTCTGCGTGTGTGTTAACTTTTCTCTTTGACACTTTTTCTTCTTATTTTATTTCCTTGTTTCTTTCTGTGTTCCACTAAAGGCAAAAGATTAGGGCCAGAGGAATTGAAAAATGTGAGGAAGGAAGAAGGATAATAATAATATTGATAAGAGTTAGAAGAGGGGCCAAATGTGACTTAATTAAATCAATATTTAACTCATGTAGGCGTAGGCAGTGTAGAGTAATAGGAAAAAAAGTGGAGTACCCACAATGGACTGGGAAACCAAATAGAGGAATATATATATATATATATATAGTAATTTAGAAGACTAGAATTATTAGGAGGGAGAGAAAGAGTGAAGAAATGGCTGAAAGGAAAGAGTTAATATTAATTAAAAAAAAAAAGAAAACAAAATAGATAGAATAGAAATTGACACCCTTAAGTTGTGGGCATATGAAAAAATGTGGCATATAAGAGTGACAACAGAAATCAGAATGCAGAAAGATGAAGGAAGGATAAGAGATAGTTTGGAATACAAATGTGGTCTCTTACACAAACATGAATCCCTGGTGTTGTGGATGGAAAGAACCATAGACAATATGGAAAGAATGGGTGGGCTGTGTTCCAATAAAACAGGGCTGATTTGGACCAGGGCAAAATTTTGCTCACCCCTACACCAGAAAAAAGAAGTTCATTAAGAATTTCTGTAATGGAAATATTTATAGCTGTGCTGATAATTTGGTATCATACCACCAAATACATATATGTGATTATTGGCACAGGTAGAAATAATATTTTGATATATTATGTTATATATATTATATATATATAATATATATATATAATATATATAATATATATATGCAAATAAATACATAAACTGATTAAGTTTAATTAAAATTAATTCCACCTGTTTTTATTTACATTCTAATGTAGCTAGCACAAAATTTAAAACTACATATAAGCGTTGCTTTATATTTCCATTGGAAAGTGTTGCAAGTTGTATGCAAAATTTTGTGCTACTTTTGAGTCCTTAAATTTTCAGTGCTATACTGCTAGGCAGGACTTGCAGGGACAGCTGGAGACCCAGATGAGTTTGGATTTTTCCTCCACATCATATCCAAGCTCAATGATAATTCAAGTCTTTAATACCGACTTACATTTGATTATATCTAAATTTGGACATGTGGATTTTTACTTGTGTACTCAGCAACAGGAATAAACATGTAATTAGGGCAAATGACTTATTTGCTTGTAAAGAGTAAAGACTTTCAGGAAACAATAGCATTTGTTTTATGTGTATAATTTGTTCCCCAGAGAGTGGTCTTCGGTGAACAGTTTTAGGGGGCAAGAAGATATTGTATGAACAAGGGCTATCTTGAGAAAGCCATGTTCTTGGAATGTAGATATATCTTTTATCTCTGGTGCAACAATTTACTGCAAAAGACCCTATGTATTTTGCCCCAACTGTTAGATAGCAAGCTCAATTGTAGCACACATCAAAACTATTTGGCAGAAAAACTTAAGGATGCTGAATTTCTAAGATAAGGTACTTTCCCTCCCTGCCCTCTTCCTTACTAACAACTAAAGATTAATGAAATATCAGCTTTGTGAAGACAGGGATTATTATTTGCTTTATTTATTGATATATTTCTAGTACCTAGAACAGTGCCTGGAAAATGGAGGTGCACAATAAATATTTCTTGAATGAATGAATGAATGTTGCCTTTTTCTTTTAATTATTGCCCTGAGCTTAAATTACCAAAAGTGGCATGACTGAACCAATGGGTCTAAAAATGTATATGATCCCTGACAAAGAAAATTGTTACCCAAAATTGTTGTAGTTCTCTATTAAAAGCAAAACTATTTTTTAAAAAATCATCCATGTTGTCCATGGTTAAATATAGCATTTCTTCTTAAAGCTGAGTAATATTCCATTTTATGTGTATACCACAACTTGCTTATCTATTCATCTGTTTATGGATACTTGGTTTGCTTCCAACTTTTGGCAATAGTGAATAATGCAACTATGAACATTGGTGTGCATATATCTGTTTGTGTACCTGCTTTCAATTTTTATGGATGTATACCTAGAAGTGGGATTGCTGGATCATATGGCAGTTCTGTAATTAGCTTCCTGAGGAGTCATCAAAATATCATCCACAATGACTGTACCATTCTACATTCCCGTGAGCAGTGAGTGAGTGTCCACTTTCTTCCACATCCTCTACAATACCTATAGTCTTCTTTTTTTAAATAGCCACCAGTCTAATAGGTGTAAGATGACATCACATTGTAGTTTTGATTTGTATTTCCCTAATAGCTATTGATATTGAGCATCCTTTCATCTGCTGTTTAGATATTTGTCTTTTTTCTTTGGAAAAGTATGTATGCAAATCCCTTGCCCATTTTTTAAATGGGTTAGTTGTCTTTTTCTTTTTGTGATATAGGGTTTATTATATAAGCTGGATATTATGCCCATATCTGATAGATGGTTACCAAATATTTTCTCTCATTGTGTAAGCTGCTTTTCACTTTCTTGACAAAAACCTTTGAAGCACTTTTTTTTTTCTTTTTGAAGCAGTCCCAATTATCTGTTTTATTTTTCATTGCTTGTGCTTTGGCTGTAAAGTTTATGAAACAATTTCATACTACAAGATCTTGTAAATGCTACCCTACATTATCTTCTAGAAGAGTTATGGTCTTCGCTCTTATACTTAGGTCTTTGATCCATTTTGAGTTAATTTTTGTATAGTGTATGAGATGATTATCATCTCTCATTCTTTTGGGTGTGGATATCCAGTACTTCAAGTACCTTTTGTTGAAGAGGCAACTCTGTTCCAGGTAAATGGGCTTGGTGGACTTGAATATCAGTTGACTGCATATGTGAGAATATTTAACAGAAGTCTCAATTCTGTTCTGTTGATCAGTATATCTAGCCTTGTATGAATATCATGTAGTTTTGACCACTGGTAGTGTGATTTCTCCAATTTCATTTTTCTTTTTAGATATGTTTTTAGCTATCTGGGACCTCTTGTACTTCCAAATAAATTTTATAACAAGCTTTTCCAATTCAGTAAAAAATGTTATTGTAATTTGTATTGTGATTGCATTAAAACTATGAATCAACTTAGGTAGCTCACACATCTTAATGGTATTTAGTTCTCCAATCAATGAATATGAAATATTTTTCCATTTAATTAGACCTTCTTTGATTTCCATTAGCAGTGTTGTGTAGCTTTCTGAGTAGAAGTCCTTCACAGATTTCTTTATTTTTCAATATTTTTTTATTTTTAAAGAAATCTTGGAAAACTTAAATCTTACATAAAAATATAGGAGATTCCTATATGCTCCACCCTTCCTCCTCCCTCAATTTCCAACATTAACAACATCTTCCATTACTGTGGTACATTTGTTACAATTGATGAGCACTTTTTGAAGTATTGCTACTAAGCATGGACTATAATTTACATTATAATTTACATTTACTATAGTTTACACTTTCCCCTGCACAAATTTATAGGTTTTGAGAAAATGTATAATGGCCTCTATCCATCATTGCAATACCATGCAGTACAAATCCAATGTCCCAGAAATGTTCCCATGTCACACATATTCTTCCTTCTTTCTCCCCTCAGAAACTCTGCTGGCCACTGCCTCTATTTCCATGATAAAAGTTCTTCCATTGTTAGAACGATATTAAGTCTATAGTATAATAACAATAAGTCTACTTTAGTACATTGTTCATTTGCCAATCTTATGGATTTTGGGATGGTCATGCCCACTCTGTTTCTATTTGAGAGAGCCTTAGATCCCATGGGGTAGATGGGTGGAAATGTCTTGTTTGCAGTTGCAGACAGTCTCTGCTCCTTGGGTTGATGTTGTCCATCATCATCTCTTGTCAGTTGTCCTAGGTTAGTCCAATGAACTGGAGAGTAGGTGTTGCAACTCTAATGAGATTCAGGGCTCAACCAGCACATGAACACACTATATATTTATGTATCTTGGGCATATATTTAACAAGTATAGTGTTAATTATAGTTTCAATTAAAAGGGGAAGAAGAGTGAAGTGTAGGGAAAATAATAATGAGTATAACTCTGTTACATTGGGGACAATAAATTCTAAAGGAATACCCACTGACAGTGTGCTGAATTCCCAAGATTGTCTGTCATCCTTATAGAACCCTCAGGAACCTCATTGTTTAAAGCACTGTTTACTCTGACAGTCAATGAGAACCTGCTGATACATGCATAAGTGTAACCTCTGCAATGACCTCCTCACTCACTTTGAAATATCTTAACCATAAAACTCATTTGTATGTAATATTTCCTACTTTTGGTCAAGGTCTTTTTCCAGATATATTACTCTTCATTGCTTGGTATAAATCCCTCAGTGCTAGGGAGGCTCATCCCTGTGAGTTATGTCCCATGCCAGAGGGGAGGTATTTTGTTTATATGTTGAGATTAGCTTAGAAAGAGGTCACATTTGAACAACAAGGAGGTTTTCAGGGGGTAACTCTTAGGCAATTTAGAGTTTATTCCTAGCTATGTAATTCTTTTAAATTGAATTTTTTTCTTGATTTCCCCCACAGATTGCTCATTATTGGTGTACAGAAATGCTACTGATTTTTGCATGTTTATCTTATATCCTGCCACTTTTCTGAACTTGTTTATCAGCTCTAGAGCATTTGTTGTAGATTTCTCAGGGCTTTCTATGTATAGGATCATGTTATGTGCAAATAGTGAAGTTTTCAGTTCTTCTTTTCCAGTTTGGAAGCCTTTTATATCTTTTATTGCCTAAGTGCTCATACAGGTACTTCTAACACAATGTAAAAGAAGAACAGTGACAATGGGCATTCTTGCCATGTTCCAGATCTTAGAGAAAAAAGCCTTTAGAATTTTACCTTTGAATATGATGTAAGCTGTGGGTTTTTCATATATACCCTTTATCATGTTGAGGAAGGTTGTTTCTATTCCTATCATTTGAAGTATTTTTATCGAGAAAGAATTCTGTATCTTGTGAAATATTTTTTCTTTTCAATAGAGAGGATCATGTGATTTATTTTTCTTTTAGTCTGTTAATGTGGTATACTACATTGATTTCCTAATGTTGAAACATCCTTGCATATCAGGGATGAAACCCATTTGGTTATGGTGTTTAAATCATTTGATGTGTTGTTGAATATGATGGGCAAGTATTTTGTTGAGGATTTTAGCATCCAAGTTCATTAGAAAAATTGTTCTGTAGTTTTCTTTTCTTAGGGTGTCTTTATTTGGATTTGGTATTAGGCTGATGTTGGCATTATAGAAGGAGTTAGTGTTTCCTTAAGTTCTGTTTTTTGGAGGAATTTAAGCAGGATTGGTGATAATTACTTCTAGGATGATTGGTAAAATTCATCTATGAACCCATCTGGTCCTAGGCTCTTTTTAGTTGGTAGATTTTTGTTGACTAATTCAATCTCATTTCTTGTGATTAGTCTGTTGAGTTAATCTATTTCTTCGTTCATCAATGTAGGCTTCTTATGAAAATAAGTAAATATGCAAATAAAATAATGTTTTTGAATGATAAAAAAAATAACATGTCAAAATATTTAAAAAAAAAAAAAAATCTCAGTCTGTAAGTTCCCTGTCATAAGGTGCTGGCTGAGTGCCTAACAACTCATTGGATCACTCTTTGGATCCCTTCTCTTAGGAGGTACAGGGAATCAAAACAGGGACTTGCTGGGTGTGACAGCCTGCCTTTTAAGATCCCCTTACCCCTCTCCCTGGGTCCATTTCAGTGCTGATTGGGGTCTTTTTTTTGAGATTCAAAGGGGGCTCAGCTGTCCAAACTCACTGAAGAGAAGTCATTCTCCACCCTCTGCCAGACCCCTCTTTCTTGTAGGGAGGAGAATGTTCTTACCCACATAGTTGGCTGCAGTGAGCCAGGGAGTTTAACCGAGGTTATTCCACTTGACGATGCAGTATACGTGCCCTTCCCAATCACTATGGTGAGTGACTCACAGTTTTAATTTGGTCTCTTTTTCTCCCTGTCCCTTTCCCTCCTGGATGATGTCTATCAGTCTCCTTGTGTGCAGATCACCCTTGAATAGATTTTTGCCTTCCTACCTCTGTTGTTTTTGTTAGAGAGTTGAGCCCTGCCAACCTACCTTTTGCCACTTTCCCAGAAGTCCTAAATGTATTTTAAAACTGTACTAGAGTATGAGTATATGAGTGTCTCTAGTATTCTCTGTCTGACTTTGCTGTGACCTAAAATTTCTTTGAAAATTAAATGAAAATTTGGTAGACCCTGGGGAGTGAGAGGGGGAAGGTGCCATGGTACCGACTGGACACCTAACAATGCAGTGATAAAAGGAAAAAAAATAATTAATTTTCCCCCCATTTTGAATGTCCCAATTCTTTAATTATATTATATATATATTTTTTGAGTTTCCATGTATTTTATCTCTTGAATTTAAGCTTATCATTATTATTTCATTTTCCTATTAATTGTATTTGGTTATTATATGGGCTTCATCTTCAAGGAAGGTTTAGATCACAGAAGGGTTACAATGGGGACTGCAGAGGATCATTGGTGGGGGGTGTCTGGGAAGGGGGTTTCATGGGAGGAAATTTACCTGAATATACATGAAATATATATATAAAATTGTTCAAATGATCGAGGGATGGGGCATGGTTACAGTGGGTGGACAATCACTCAATAAATGAGGGAATACTGAATTCCCAGCCTGGAGCACTCTGCCACATTCTCCAAGGGAGCAGCAACAGTTCCCTGAGTTCAGGGGCAGTGTCTGGCAAAGGAGGATGGTTCACTGATGGGTTCTTGTTATTGATGACTAGTATTACGAGTTTTTGCTCTTGTAATTGAAACCTAGCTTACTGTTACAGGGTGCCTAAGGGTTGCCACCTGAGTGCCTCCTTGTTTCTCAAATGTGGCCTCCTTTTAAGCCAAACTCAGCATATGAATGCATTACCTTCCCCCCAGCATGGGACATGAGTCCCAAGGATGAGCCTCCCTTGCAATGAGGGGTTAACACTTAGTGCTAACTGGCAATAAAACTGTAAAAAGACCTTGAATAAAAGGGGGGGGGGTAAAGACAAATGAGCTCATTTGGCTAAGAGACTTCAAAGAGAGTCAGGATGTCATCCTGGAGATAGTGCTTATGCACACCTCAGTAAGATCTCATAGAACACCAAAGTGGCTATCACCCCACACAGAGGGGTTCCTGAGGGCTCTGGAGACAAGCAGGTCCTATATAAGGGGGGATAGCTCCAGAGATTGATTTCTTATCAGTGGGCTATACTTTGGAATCTGTGCTCCTGAGAGTGACAGAGTTGGACTCAAATAAGTCCTCCCTTCACATGATCCATCAGTCCCTTCTACTCAAACCTATACATGGTGCTGGAGTTTCTAGGAATAATTCCAGAGACTGGAGCCTTTGGCCTGCCCATGTGCCAGCTGTGCCTGGAATGTTGGTGGAGCTGCAACTCCTACTCTACAGCTCAATGGACTCACCCAAGTCACCTGGTGAGCAGATAATGATGGACAATGGTCATCTCAGTGAATGGAGAGAGTCTGCAGCTGCAGGCAGGTTAATCTTATCCATCATACCCATGGGATATAAGCCCCCTCTCATTTGGAGGTGGAGTGGACATCAGCATCCCAAACTCCTCAGGATTGGGGGAAGACCTATGGACTAGAGTGGACTCACTATTATTCTGTTGTAAACATATTTTGATTCAAGTAATAAAAGAAATTACAACAGTGAGGTGGAGCCAGTAGCCACTATACACCTTTGGGGCAGGGAAGGGAAAAGCAGTTGTAATGTAGGGGCTTTTTCAGGATTTGGGAATTATCTGAGTGACATTACAACCACAGATATAGGCCATTTTACATCAGCATACAACATGCAGAACTGTGTGGGACAGAGTGTGTTCTACAATGTAAACTATGGTCCATGATTAGTGGCAAAGCCCCAGGATGTGTATATCTATTGCAAGTGATGTGCCATACTAATGAAAGATGTTTATGTAGGATGTTATAGGAGGTGTGGGAGGTGGGGAACATGAGAATCCTTGTAATTTTTGTGTAACATTTATGTAATCTAAGCATCTTTAAAATATGGGAGAGAGTGTGGTCTACAGTGTGAACTGTGGTCTATGGTTGGTGGCAAGGCTCCAGGATGTGTAAGTTCATTGAGGTTGGTGGGCCACACTATGGGAGATGTTTGTGTTGGATGTGGTGGGAGGTGTGGGAGGTGGGCAACATGGGAATCCGAGTGGGTTCCGTATAATATTTTAGGTAATCTAAGCACCTCTTAAAATATATGTATACATATATATAAAAAATAACATTTTTGTAAGCAAATACACATATATGCATATATATTTATATATCATTTTACAAATGTTTGTATGTATTGTGAGAATTTTGATTTTTACCCATAATAAAAAATAAATAAATAAATAAAATAAAATATATGTGTATATATATATATATATATATTTTTTTTTTTTAAAGTTTCACAACAATGCAAAGTATTGCTGGTAAGGTGAGTTATGAAATCCCTGAATGATGTTATGTATGTTTGTTTTATAAGTTCACAACTATTACTATATACTTATTGTTTATGTGTGTTTATGTATGAGTGATATACTTCAATACATTTTTAAAAAAGAAAAAAAACATACTAGAGTAGACTTCTCATTGTCATACTAACTGCCACTGTTTGTAATACTTACGACAATATTAAATATCATGGCAAGTAACATCCCTTTACACCTCAGCTTAAAAAGCCAATAACTTTCCACTTCCTTCTACCTACAAGGGCTTCTTCCACCTGGAGCTGTTTTCCATCTCTGGTCACATTTGCTTAGACAACAAACATTTATCAGATTTGTACTATGTGCTAATCTCTCTCTATGTGCTGGGAATGTGCTTTAATACTTCTATAACCAGGAATGCTTTTCAAACTTCAGTTTTCAATATTCAATGCCAGGAGGTAGACAGAAAATTAATATTTGTGTATTTATCTTCTTTCCTATGACATTGATAAACTCACTTATTAATTTTAATAAGTAGCATTTGACTTGGATTTATGGGCTTTTCAATTATGTCATCTGTAAACGGAGGTGATCCATTTATGCTTTTCCAATTTGCATATTTGTGGTGGATTGAATTGTGTATCTAGATCCAGGTCTATGTGGGTGTGAATCCATTGTAAATAGGATTTCTTGAATATCTTATTTTTAGTTAAAGAAGAGTGTGGCCCTACTTAATCAGGGTCATTCTTCATCAAGATGATGGGAGGCCTGATAAAGTGAATTGGAAGTCACCAAATCTAGGAATGAGCAAGCATTTCCAAGTGATGGAAGCAGAGGT